>JAHTLZ010000161.1:1886733-1904444 GCA_023846285.1 Phrynocephalus versicolor | reverse complement strand
ATTATTATTATTATTATTATTATTATTATTATTATTATTATTATTATCATCATCATCATCATCATCATCATCATCATCATCATCATCATCATCATCATCATCACAAAGCAGACAAGATAACTACCCTGGATTTTGTAATCCAAATCACTAGTCAAACGCTTTCCCAAGCGTTTAGGACTACGTGTACCTGATGTATCAGCGAATTATGCAAGCAGATCCCAGTAAGGCGGCTTTCTGCAGCTGGTTGATGGTGACTATTTGTCAACTCCAATTTCTTATAAATATTTGCTTAGCTCTTCAGGCATCGCACCCAGCGTGCCCATTACCACTGGGAGCACCTGTACCGTTTTATGCCAGAGTCTCTGAAGTTCAATCTTCAGATCCTGATATCGGGTAGTTTTTTCATGTTGTTTGTTTCTAGGTGACTCTGCTATCACCTGGTATAGCAGCATCAATGATCCACACTCTTTTCTTCTCCAGTATTGTAATATCTGGGGTATTATGCTCCAAACCCCTATCTGTCTGTATTCGGAAGTCCCAAAGTAATTTTGCATGCTCATTTTCAATCACTTTTTCAGGCTTATGATCCCACCAGTTCTTTGCTATGGCAAATGATAGTTGTGACACACATTCCAGTGGAAGAATTATGATGATGACGATAACGATGATGATTAAGATGGATTCTGTCTCGATGCGCACGGGCAAAAGGGCGAAGTGGTGTCTCCCTTGGAGCTACCACAGGGTCGGGTTTGTGGCGTCTTGCTGGTGGTGATGGCGGCTGATGCCCACGATGGCTGGTTAAGATGTCAGGCACCTCACGATGGGTGGAATCCCGGGGTCCGAGCGGGCATTCACACGTGCTCGCAGGCACCTATGTGCATGCCGTACAGTCAGAGGCTGAGAGAGGAGCGCAGCCAGGGGGCACGATGGGCTGCCTCCGTGAAGCCGTCTGGGGCAGTCAGGAGACAGTTGGCGAGCGACTGTTTTGGGTCAAATGACTTTCCCAGATCATGGCCCGACAAGTGACGGGAAGACATTAGTCGAAAACAGCTCCAAAACTGACATGCAGGAGACCAAGGGCCTTTTCACACGACCCCTAAACTCTGCGGCAAATGGCTCCCAGCTCCGGAGCTTAAAATTGTTTCCCCACCAGCTCCGGAGTTTACAGAAAATTAAATGCGACCACGCCCAACTAAGCATGCCCCAGCGCACTTTTGAGGTACCTGCTCTCGGGGGTGAAAATCCCTGATGCGGATTTAAAGGAGTGACTGCCGGGCTCTCCTCGCTTCTGTTTGTTGTTGTTGTTTTTTTGCCCCCCGCCCCTTTAAGAGACAGGAATCAGAACGATGAGATGACGGCGGGGCTCGGGGCGGCTTCCACCGGCAGACGGAGGTGAGCCTGCATTTTTTCCTCTCTTTTTTTCTCCCTCCCCTCACACAGACAGGAGCAAGGAAGTGCGGAGGGGGTGGGAACGCAGGAAGATCAACGAACCCCCAAGATCTCTGGTCCGAATTTAAGTGGCCAGCGGATCTTAGGGGTCGTGTGAAAAGGCTCCAAGAGAAATAAAAAAGGAAAAAGGGTCTTTCTGAAGAGAAAGGCGGGGTAGAAATATTTTCACTACATCCATGAACCTGGTCATCTTCAGATGGGTTTACTGTATTTTATTCACTATGTATTGGCCTTTGTTGTGTTCTGTTTCAGAGTGGTGTGTCATAAGAACATAAGAACAGCCTTGCTGGGACAGGCCACAGCCCATCCTGTCCAGCGTTCTGTCTCACACAGTGGCTCACCATTTGCTTCAGGGTATTCCCAAGCAGATGTCTTCGCCTGTTTACAATCCCCCGCAAATGGCATTATTGAGAGACATCCTGCCTCTCTCTCCCACCTGGAGGTTGTCCTTAGGCATCCATCATGATGGCCATTGAGACCCTTGTTCTCCATGAACTTGTCCAATCCGTTCTTCCAGTCCCCGAATCATTCTGGTTGCCCTCCTTTGCAGTTTTTCCATTTCCATAAAATCCTTCTGGAGAGATGGTGATTAGAACTATACACAATACTCCAGATGGGGCCTCACCATGGATTTATAAAGAGGCAAAATGATGGTTGCTGACTTATTTTCTATACCCTTCCTAATGATCCCAAGCATTGAGTTTGCTTTTTTCACTGCTGCGGCACACTGGGTTGACACCTTCGTTGAGCTGTTCACCAGGACACCAAGGTGAAGACACACACACACACACAGAGAGAGAGAGAGAGAGAGAGAGAGAGAGAAATATGGCAAGTGGAACTTTTAGAAAGATTAGATTTTCTCAAGGGAAAAATCATTTAAAATCTATTAGCATTGATCAATGAGTAACAACTAGCAAATAGAGATGGGCACGAACCGAAAAAATGGCAATTCGTTTCATTTCAGTTCGTTTTAAGGTTTGGTTCGGTTCATTTCATTTTAATGAATTTTTATAGAAATATTTGTTTCGTTAGTTTGTTTTGATTCGTTATTCGTTTTTTCCGCTTTGCGTGATTTATTATATATATATATTTAATCCTGCTGGCCCGCCGGCCGTATCGGATTATTTTTATTTTATTTTCATTTTTATTATTTTATTTTATTTTTCTTTTCTTTTCTTTTATTGTGCCGACGACGTGGCCTGCCTACCAGCTGTAGCACGGGCAGTTACTTTTGCTGGCCCGTGGGCCACCCGGTTCCGCAATCTGCAGGTCCGGGGTCCGCGCACCAGATTGGTTTTTTAAATTTATTTTAAATTTATTTTTATTTAATTTTATTATTATTATTATTATTTGTGCTGACCACGTGGCCCACCTACCAGCTGTAGCGCGGTCCGGTCGGCTTTTTTTTCTTTTTTTCTTTTTTCCTTTTGCCGGCATCGGGGCCGGTGCTTGCAGGCCTGTACCGGGACCCGCACACCGGATCGTGTTTTTTTTTAAGTTTTAATTTTAATTTTAATTTAATTTAATTTGTGCCTGCCATGTGGCCCACCTACCAGCTATAGCACCGGCCTGTCAGCTTTCATTTCTTTTCTGGAGCCCAGCAAGGAGGAATGGAGGGATCACTCCTCCACCAGGTAAGGCGGTACAAAAAAGAAACAGAATGGAAATTTCCATTTCACTTTGTTTCGTTTTTCTTAGAGGGGGCAGCTTGTTAAAATTTGTTTCGTTAGGTAACAAAATGAATAACGAAACGAACCAAAAGTTCATTTAGTGCCCATCTCTACTAGCGAACAATCATTGTTTAGGTGGGGACAGCCCCATGAGTCCCTTTCCTGGAAATCAGCTGTGTCGAACACAGCTGATTTATAGTATAAGCCTGCCTCAGGCAGAGTACCAAGTCTTCCTTCCTTGTTTGTTTTGGCATGTCAACGGAAAATCTCATCTCAGTCCCTGCGTTCTTCTGAACGCTGAACTTCTTAACCTCCTCAAACCGCTTCCACAGCCTTCGCGCACTGGTTTCCACACAGCCCAGCTGCCTCTGGTATCACTCCTATCTTGACTAGGATCATAGAATCATAGACTCCTAGAGTTTGAAGAGACCTCAAAGGCCATCCAGTCCAACCCCCTGCCATGCAGGAACCCCCATCACAGGACTCCCGACAGACGGCCATCCAGCCTCTGCTTAAAAACCTCCAAAGAAGGAGACTCCACCGCCCTCCTTTGGGGCAGCATCGTCCACTGCCGGACAGCTCTAACTGTCATGAAGTTCTTCCAAATGTTCAAATGGAATCTGTTTTACTGTAGTTTGAGACCATTGCCCCACGTCCTAGTCTCTGAAACCATGGAAAACAAACCTGTTCCCTCTTCAATATGACAGACATCCTTTCAAATGTTTAAACATAGCTACTGGTATCATATCTCCTCTCAGCCTTCTTTTTGTAAGGCTAAACATTCCCAGATCCCTAAGCCGCTCCTTAAAAGACATTTCTTCCAGGCCTTTAACTATCCTGGCCATCCTCCTCTGGGCCCGCTCAAGGTTGTCAACATTCTTTTTAAATTGAGGCGCATAGAACTGGGCACAGGACTCCAGGTGGGGTCTGACCAGAGCAGAACAGAGTGGTACTATCACTTCCCTAGACGCTATGGTTCTGTTGATGCAACCAAGAATCGCATTGGGTTTCCTGGCCACCGCATCACACTGCTGACTCATGTTCAATTTGTGGTCCACCAAGACTCCCAGATCCCTTTCACAGGTACTATTTTCCAGCCAGGTATCTCCCATCCTATATCTGTGCAATTCATTCTTTTTCCCTAGATGCAGCACCCTACATTTCCCTCTGTTGAAATCCATTCCGTTCGCTTTGGCCCAGCACTCTAATCTGTCAAGGTCCTTTTGGATTTTCATCCTATCCTCTAGGGAATTAGCAAGACCACCCTATTGTCCTGCCGGCTATAAGATTCCCTCATTCCCTGGTAAGGGATTGAGGCCGTGTGTGTTTTCGTGGATGGAAACCACTCCGCTGGCTTGGAAGTGACAGAAATTGCTTTTTCCAGATGTTCCCGATGTTTTGGCATTCCAAGGTTGATGATCTCATTCCTCAAAATGTCATGAGAGTAATCCATTTGGACGTTCCTACCCTGCACACAGGACACGTCCAGATGATTCTCAGGCCTATGCCGGCTGGGAGATGCAGAGGCTTGCAGTCCCAATAAGTAACTTTTCCAAGCTGTTGAGATTCCCAACAATCTTCTACCCTATTCCATCCACCGTGTAGCAGCCATCTTCGCAAAGGGAAGGCAGTGCTTTTGCTGATAGAACAGCTCGTCTGCATTTTTTTCGCTTAGGGGTTTTTAGAGAAGAGAAATGCAAGTCCCAGAACTTACCTGGGTTGCAGTTTTTGGGTGGCGTGGGAGCAGATTGCCACTCGCCACCATCTTCTCCATGGGGCACATGTTCCCCACCACCACCACCACCGGGCAGCTGCTTGGCCCGTGCTGGTTCTCATGTTCCAGCATCTCCCTAGCTAGCCAATCAGTTTGAGCCTTGCTGGTTGGAAGAAAAGAGGTCTCTGGGTTAGACTGCTGCGGAAAGCTAGGCTTTGGAGTGGTCTGGCTGAGGAGCATGGAAAGGTGTTCCCTTGGTAGGCCCCAATCAGTTGGCCTCAGGGCTTTCTCCATGAGTAATCACAGTATTCCAGGGCTGCATATCTCTGGGGGCGCTTTTACACGACCCCTAAGATCTGCTGGTCACTTAAATTCGGACCATAGATCTTAGGGGTTTGTCGCTCTTCCTGCGTCCCCACCCCTCCGCACTTCCTGGCTGCTGGCTGCATGAGGGGAGGGAGAAAAAAAGGGACAAAAGAATGCAGGCTTACCTCCCGTTCCGGTGGACTCCGCCCCGTCGTTGTGATTCCTTCTCTTAAAGGGGCGGGAGGCAAAAAACAACAACAAAAAGAAGCGAGGAGAGCCCGGCACATCCGCATCAAGATTTTTCACCCTTGGAGAGCAGGTACATGAAAAGTGCGCTGGACGTGCTTAGGTGGGCGTGGTCGCATTTAATTTTCAGTAAACTCCGGAGCTGGTGGGTAAACAATTTTAAGCTCCGGAGCTGGGAGCCGTTTGCGGCGGAGTTTAGGGGTCGTGTAAAAAGGCCCTTGGAAACAAGGAAATTGGGGGGGGGGAGAGCATGAAAAGCCCTAAATGGCTTAGGACCTAGATACCTGAAGGACCACCTCCTTCCATATGAACCTACCCGGCAATTAAGATCGAGCCAGGGGGGCCTCTTGAAAGAGCCATCCCTCAAGGAGGTGAGAGGGATGGCTTGTAGACATAGGGCCTTCTCGCCAGCTGCCCCCAAGCTGTGGAATGCCCTCCCGAGTGAGATCCGCCTGGCGCCAACATTGATGAAATTTCGGCGCCAAGTAAAAACCTTCCTGTTCCAGAAGTTTTTTAACTGATACAATATTGATTGTGGGTCTTCTGATGGCAATTTTAGTGTCATGATTTTAGTGTAAGATTTGTATTATTGTTTTAATTATTTATTGATATTCTATGTTTTAAATTGTTTAAATTCTTTTGATTGTAAGCTGCCCAAAGACCTTTGGCTAGTGGGCGGCGTATACGTTGTAAAAATAAATAAATAATGTGTTTAGCACAGTTTTCTTTGCTATTCTTGTTGTGGATTAAAAGCTGAATATGATCAGACAGGGCAATGTGGCTGCGGGAAGGGCAAATGGTATTTTAAGGATGCAATCATAAAAATATAGCCCCCAAATCCCTTGAGGGACTATTCAGCACTGGTTAGGCCTCATCTCGAATATGGTGTCCTGTTCTGGACCCCACACTTTCAGAAGGATGCCAGCATACTGGAGCAAGTTCAGAGGAGTTGCAGGAAGATTGTTCAGGGGACTGAAAGCCGAACCCTAGGTTCAGGAGGCTAGACTGGAGGAACTAGGCACAAGAGGGGAATAGGGCAGCATTTTTCAAATCCTTGAAAGGCAGTTCTACGGAAGAGGGGCAGGATCTCTTCTCGGGGGAAAAAAGCCAGATTTAGGCCAAATCCCAGGAAAAAAACTTTCTAACTGTTAGAGCAGTACAACATAGTGGAACTGGAAAAGGTGCAGAAGAGAGCGACTAAAATGATGACTGGGCTGGGGCACCTCCCTTATGAGGAAAGGCTAAAACATTTGGGGCTCTTTAGTCTGGAAAAAAAGCACCTGATTTGGGGGGGGGTATGATTGAGGCGTACAAAATAATGCAGGGCATGAGTCAAGTGGACAGAGGGACGCTCTTCTCCCTCTCACAAAACAACAGAACTAGGGAACATCAACTCAAACTGAGGGTTGGGAGAATGAGAACAGACAAAAGAAAATATTTTTTCACCCAGTGTGTTGTTAGTCTGTGGAACTCCCTGCCACAGGAGGTGGTGATGGCATCTGGCCTGGATACCTTCAAAGGGCGATTGGACAGATTCCTGGAGGAGAAGTCCATCACAGGTTACAAACCATGATGGAGATGTGTAATCTCCAGGCTTAAAACCAGGGTATTTCAAGGGCCAGATGCAGAGGAGTGGTATCAGGAGACAGAGATCTAGTCTCGTGCGCTCCCAGAGGCATTTGATGGGGCCACTGTGAGATACAGGAAGCTGGACTCGATGGGCCTTTGGCCTGATCCAGCATGGCTCTTCTTAGGTTCTTATGACAATGGAACCCATGACCTCAGAAGGTGGTGAGCACTCCATCATTGGAGGCCTCCAAGAGGAATCTAGAAAACCAACTGGCAAATGTATCCTTTGGTCTGAGTTCTCGCCTTGAACAGGGGGTTGAACTTGATGGCCTTATAAGCCCCTTCTGACTCAGTCAATCTGTGATTCTTCTCCTTTGGTTTGGTGGTTTGGAGCACTGGGGCAGCATCTAGTTTGTAATGGAGACTCTAGATCAGTGGTTCTCAACCTGTGGGTCCCCAGATGTTCCTGGACTGCAACTCCCAGAAGTCTTCATCACTAACTGAGCTAACCAGGATTTCTGGGAGTGGCAGTCCTGGAACATCTAGTGAACCACAGGTTGAGAACCACTGCTCTAGATATTTCCTGGTCAAGGATCCTGTTAAGGAATCTTGTTCAGAGGGACTCAGAGGCACACCGCTGCTTGGGAGTGGTGGCTTCCTCCCTCCCGCTGAGTGACATGGGGAGCATATGCAGCCGTGCCCATGAACCCAAGTGGAGCCCTCTGCTTATGGTCCCCCAGAATGGACTTGTGAAGGCTTTTGTTTGCTGCAGGGCAGTGGGTCCCCGTTATCCACGGGATCGCTTATCCACTCTTTTATTGTATTAAATATGTAAAAGTGTGGGGTTTAGTGATTTCAGCAAGTGATTTCAGCTCTGTGACATAGCAGGCTGGAGACAGCTTCTATTGTAGCAACTCTTTATTCAGGGAGAGAACAAGACTGGGGACTGGGGGAGGGGGAGCTACATTTATAGGAATGAGGACAGGTTAGGAAAAGATACATTTTGGAGGGAACCATTACAAGCAATCACAAAGCTGCCTTTTGGCGGAAACCAATAGGATTGAGGATCCAAATGCAGCAACTTGAAATAACCAATAGGCCTGTTCCCTTTGGAACAGGAAGGCAGTTACTTCAACATAAGCAATTACAGATAATAGGAATACAGATCAATACACAACAAAATATATTTAAAGAATCCACACACATTATTTCACATGTGGTATACATAGCAAGGTTTGTGCCCCCCTGTAGTGGGGATGTTTTTTCTGTGTTTTCCCCCCTCTTCAACCATACTATAGATGGTAGCTATTATGTACAATTTTCGCTATTCACAGGATTGGTACCAATCAAATGGATAGGGGGAATCCTCCTTTATTGCTCTTTCCCCTTCCAACAACGAGGTGCAAAAGGCGTCACAGTCCGAAGGCGTGCACATTCCATGACAGCTGATAGGTTCCCTTCCTTTTCCACCAGGGCAGTGTGGCAACCCCCCACCGGTGGCACATGCGCAGATTGCGGAAGGGGCCACCGACACCAGCTTGCGTTACTCGTGCGTGAAGAACTACAAGCGGAAGGCGGGCACCTCCAGCCTTATCGTCTGCAAGTACAACAAGGAGAAGAACAAGTCAGAGTGGACCAAGCCGAATATAATCTGCATCAGTAAGTAGCTACTCATATTAATAAAGTAACCCCAATAAGCGGCCTCTAGCTCGAACAAAGGCTGAACGTATTTCTTGAAAATGACGGAAATGTGGTTATTTACATTGGGGGTATCCTGAGACGAGCTTCATTCGAAAAGACAGTATGGCTTGGAGAAGTTGAATATGGAGAAGAGGCAGATCTAATAGTAGATGGGTTGGCTTTAGTGATGGGCAATTCGTTTCAGAACCAGATGGTGCCCAGAAGGCTCCGACACACAAGTAGCCAATCACTTACCTTGTTCTGTGCCTGCACGGAGCTGAGCTCCAACGAGGAAGCAGGCTCTGACATCATCTTTGCTCCTCTGTGGAGCTGGCCAATCAGGACCTGTGCAGGGACAGGAATCATCCCGCCTCCCTGTCTGATTGGCCAGCGCCACGGAGGGGCAAAGATGACATCGGAGCCTGGTTTCCTGTTGGAGCTCAGCTCCATGCGGGCGCAGAACAAGATACATGATCGGCTGCTTGTGTGTCAGAGACTTCCGAACACCACCTGGGCTCACACGGGTATCCCTAGTTGGCTCCATGAAGGAAGCCACAGTTTTTGGCTTGCAAGACCAGACCGCAAGACTGTGGATGACCCCGGTATCCACAGAAGCCATTGCTTAGAAAAGTTCCCAGGGGTGGGGGGGGGCTCCGGTCCCCAGAATCTCCCATTAGCAATGATCATAGAATCCTAGAGTTGGAAGAGACCTCAAGGGCCATCCAGTCCAGCCCGCTGCCATGCAGGAACTCCCATCACAGGACTCCCTACAGGTGGCCATCCAGCCTCTGATACTGGAATCCAGAGGCCATGGTGTGTCTAGCTTTCGCTCTTAAAATAGCGTTTGTTATAACCTGCCTTTTTTGGCATCCACTGATCACCCATTGATATGGGGTTACTTGTGTAAATAAATAGTAAACTTTCAGGAATGAAAAGTTTAGCTGGTCTTCTTTGTATCTCTGACCTGAGCTAGTCTTTCCTGCACTCAGAACACAACACAGGCCTTCTGCTCCACCAGGCATTGGCATCATGTTTCGATGCTTTCTTCTTTTGGATCAGTTCTGATGACCGAGGAGTCCCACCCTCTCTCTTTCCTTTACTTCCCAAACAGCAGATCCTTCGCTGCCTTCAGGACGTGAACCGACAACAGAAGACTCCAGGAGAGGTAGGGAGCGAGAACGCGGGTCATTTTTGACTAGCTCAAGTTCCTTAATCGTATTTCAAATAGGAGGTACGATTGGGTCCCCTCAGGGAGAAAGGCGGCATAAAAATAAAATTTATATTATTATTATTATTTGTTATTACTTCTCAGGCCATAAATACAGATGAAAATATAAAGAGATCCACCTCCCACCTGCTAGACAGAGGCATCTCTCCTATTACCTGTTTTAATTTCTTTTTTAAAGCCTTTGAAGTCTTCCTGTCTTGGTTGACCCTTTCACCAATTTTCTCCATCAAAAAAAAAACCCTCAACATTTACAAAGTATTATGGGTTATTCTGTTTTGTTTTGTTCTTCTTTTCTCTCTCTCTCTCCCCTTCCACTGCCCATCTGAGAGGGGACACATTTTTATAATGGTTTCGGCGGGGGGCCGGAATCAGGCAGTATGAGGTATTTGCCATCGAACAGATTCTGTTAATGGCGGCTATAAATCTGTTTCTTAAGTTCTTTCAATTGGATTTTAATTGCATGAACTGTATTTTAATTGGATTTTATTTATAGTTGTATCTTTTTTTAGTATTGTGTTTTATGGCTATTTTGTAAACCGCCCCAGGTCGTGCAGTTTGCACTAAGGGAGCGGTATAGAAATGAAATAAAATAAAATAAAATAAATTGAAACATCTGGCGTCTGGGGAGAATCACCCTTGAGCCTGGTCCAGGAAATAGGTGGTAGGGTCGCCACTACTTCTCAAGACGACCGAGCACCAAGGTTCCTGAGGCAACTGCTCTCCATCGAGGTCCAAAGAGGGAATGCCTACTGTGTGCTTGGCACTCTAGGCCAGCTGAATAAATAATGGTGTTTCCCAGTAAAAAGTGACTTTAGCCTCCATTTTAAATTACTGTATATACTTGAATATAAGTCTAGTTTTTCAGCCCTAATTTTGGGCTGAAAAAGGGGCCCTCGACTTATATTTAGGTCAATACTTTTAGCCACCAAGGCAACTACTTGGGTCGATAGCTAAAAGTCATTTTAAATATCACGCACCACTTATCCAGACCCCCCCCCCCGCATCACAGGGGAGCGACGCACAATATTTAAAATGACTTGTAGCCACCGAGGCAAGCACTTGCCTCGGTGGCTAAAAGTCATTTTAAACATCACACACTGCTCCCCCAGCTCACAAAGGAGGAGCTGCCAGGCCCTGCTGCATTTCCCACCCTAGACTTATACTCGAGTCAATATGTTTCCCCAGGTTTTTTTTGGGGGGGTGTGCTAAATTAGGGGCCTTGACTTATACTCGGGTTGACTTATACTTGAGTATATACGGTAAATTAAATTATGTAATTTTTAAATTTTAATTAAATTTTTATTTGATTGTAAAAATAAACAAACAAACAAATAAGCAATTATACACATACAGAGAGAGACATATAAATGCATACACATGTATTTAAATAAATAAATAAATAAACATTCCAATGAACCACTTAGCGCAGTATGATCTGCACCATAATTCGTGGGGCCTTTCCTCAGCACCTCATGACAGAAAACCTTATTGCCTTCTTCAGATGTCAGTCTATGGCCCTAGAATCTCATGGCACTGTGGCTATTCCACTGGAAAGGACCGCCAGGGAGATCGTTCCCTGCGAGCGGCAAGTGGGGCCTCCCTCATTTGCCCTGAGAGCCCTTGGACGAATATCAGCTGTGGGACATACCTAAGAGCTGCTTGAGAATTACAGTAATACCTTGGTTTACGAGCATAATCTGTTCCGGAAACATGCTTGTAAACCAAAACACTCTTATATCAAACCAGATTTCCCCATAAGAAATAATGGAAACTCAGAGGATTTGTTCTGGGATCCTATAGACCCGGGCTGTCCAACTTGGAACAGCCCGCAGCCTACCGGATACTCCCGAATGTCCCCCACGGTCGACTCTCAGAGTGTGCGCACGCACAAATGACGGCAGCAGCTCAAGGACCCCCCAGGAGAGCCAAGGAGGACACGAGGGAGGTTGCTGCTGCCACCGCTGCCACCACTACTTCAGTCTCGGGCGCCACCAGGCTTATGGGCAAGCAGGAGCCCCTCGGGGAGGGCGCAGAGGCGGCCGCCAGCTAGCAGCAGCTCCTGGAGGGGCTGGGGAGTGCGGGCCAGGCTGGGGCACAATCTGGTGGAGCCGGCTGCGGCACAGGGTGAGGAGGTGCCGCTCGGGCAGGGTGGGCGGAGCCGGGCGGTGGCCGCGATGGTTCCCCCTTCTCCTCTGCCTCCCTCCCTCCTGGTGGTGGTCAACCCTGCCGGCAGCCATCTCTCCCAGCTCAGCGGGCAGCTCCTGAAGGCTGCTGCGGGAGAGGCAGAGGGTGGCCGGCAGGAGCCGCCAAGCTGAAGAGAGTGTGGCGGGGCCCAGGTTGCAGCGCCAGCACCTGCAGCCTCACCAGGCGGCCCAGTGCCAGCTTGGGCTCCTGCGTGCCTCGCCAGTGCGGGAGCGGGGGGAACTCCCCTCGCCAACATGCTGCCGCAGGCGGCGTGCCAGGATGCCGGCAGGGACACAGCGGGCAACCTCCAAAGGCACCGTGGGCAACTGGTCACCTGCAGTCGATGTGTTGTGCCAGCCTGAAATAGAGTATACCAGTGGTGGCGAACCTGCGGCACTCCAGATGTTTTGGACCACAACTCCCACAGCCCTTGGTCTTTGACAATATAGGTTTGAAATTCTTGGAGTTGTAGTCAAAAACATCTGGAGTGTCAAAGGTTCGCCACCACTGGACTATACAGTACATTGTACACACAAAATGTCAAAACTCACTAAAGCAGTTGGCTAGAAGTCTACCTCCGCACCGTAGTTTAGGTACCTGGCTGCGGAATCAGCTCTGCTTGGGACCAACAACTGGATTTTTTATTCTATTTTTAATGTGACAGTAATTAAGTGCAATTGATAGCCCTCTACACACTTGACTCTCTGCCTCATGAATAGAAATGGTTTGTTCCATGCATTGCCCGCTGGGACAATTAAGAACAGATCCAGCCACTCCTCTCTAGCCTCTCAAGGATTTGAAAAGTACTTGTACCGTGTCAAAAGCTAAGCAGGGTCAGGCTAGGCTGGTCTTTGGATGGGAGGCAGTTAGGGAATGCTTGCAGGATTTCCCAGTACGACTGGAGACAGATATCTAGTCTTGTGCGCTTCCAGATGCATCTGGTGGGGCCCCTGTGAGATACAGGAAGCTGGACTAGATGGGCCTTTGGCCTGATCCAGCAGGGCTCTTCTTAGGTTCTTATGAAACCCTGGAGCCCTTTGGCTGATGAATAATTTCCAGTTAGGTCCCCTGATGGCCTTGGACTCAGACTCTCAGAGTCCTTCACCACTAGATGCGCTGGCTAAGATTCTTGGGAGTTGTAGTCTAAGAACATCTGGGGACCCGAGGTTGGGAACCACTGGGCGAGATGGGACCGAGCAGGTGGTTGGATGAGCTTCCTGTATTTTATCCTATGGGTTTCTAGTTCACCTCTTGAGAATAGCATTCCATCAGAATTAGAAATATCTGTTCTCTCTGGAGTGGAGACAAGCCAAAACTATCACTTTGGCCTTAAAACATAATGGGTGGTTGAGGAAAAAATATGAGTTGTTTTACAAAACAATATTTACTTATTTATTTGACTTATTTTGTTTTGTTTGTTTGTTTGTTTGATTCCTCTCATAAAGTTATTAAGATTAATCAAAATAAATTAATTTTTTTATTTTATTTATTGTTTTGGTAAGTTTCAGCGGGTGAAACAAAATCACCCCTCCATTGCCATTTGTTAACTTGTTTGGACTTTTTTTAATGTTTAAATGTGGGCCCTATTTTGGTTAGTTTACTGGAAAGTGACACGCACGGCGTGCCTTAATTCTGTGCACCTCCTGCCTGAGCAAACTTTGTGTAGGGGAGGGGAAAAATATCCTCATTGTAGTAAAACATGAGAAAAATACCCCAGCTCCTAGGCCCACCCTGGGTGTTAGAGTTCAGCAAAGTTATTTGTCCCTTCTGTGCCGAACTGACACAAAAATAAATACAGTATGAGGTCCTCCCTATTAAATGTTTATCGTCACCAGAGAGCTAGAAGCTAGACTGTTAGATGACCTTTTCATCAGTCTCTACGGGTTTCTGCGAACCACAGTCCTCTCTGCATTGCAGTGCATGAGGATTAATAGTAAGGATTTTCAGTTGGACTCAGGAGTGAGCAGGCGTTTTCAGAATCGGTGGCACTTGATTCTCGTTGGCTGTATCAGTTGAAGTGCTGGTTGCTGTGTTTAGCTCTTCCTGCAGCATCTCCTGGCTTGTCTTCAAGGGCAGCACCCTGGATCAGGCATGTCCAAACTTCGGCCCTCCAGATGTTTTGGACTGCAACTCCCACAGTCCTTTGCCATTGGCTATCTAAGCTTAGAATTCTGGGAGTTGCGGTCCATAACATCAGGAGGGGCGGGGTTTGGGCATGCCTGCCCTCGATAATGCCTTTGCAGTAATCCGGCAGGCCTAAGACGCTGTCCTTCCACATGTTGTAGAAGCAGAGACCTCCACACCCAGCAGTCCAAAGGCTGCAGGGACCGGCCAGCCTGTGGCATCCATGCGTCCGTACGTCAGCATGGCCGACGTGCCCCAACTGTCTCCGGCTGCCGTGACGTCGGGGCCGGTCACGCCAACAGCGGGCTCTGTGGAAGAGGTCAAGTGCACTCCTCCTGGGGAGGTCACGGAGAGTGTAACCCCATCCCATAGAAGCAGCACCTCAGTCGCACAAGCCAGGGCGAGCGAGACCCTGCCGACCAGAAGCGGTTCCACAGTCACGCCTTCTGAGAAAACTACGGGAAATACGATGCAGGGGTCCGTCCCAACTGATCCAGGGAGCCTAACAGGTTGGTCACCTGCTGGTGGAGCATGTACCTGCCAACTAACCCCAAAGTGCCTGCCTGCATAACTCTGTCTGGGATAGATTCTTGACACCTCTGGGTTCCTGCTGCCATTTGTTGACAATGGGCGCTTTTACATGACCCCTAAAATCCGAGGCAAAGGGCTCCCAAATGCGGTGCTTAAAATTGTTTTCCTACCAGCTGCACACTTTAAAAAAAAATTAAGTAAGACCACGCCCACCTAAGCGTGCCCCAGCTCATTTTAAAAGTACCTGGTCTCCGAAGGTAAAAAAAAATCTGATGTGGATTGCAAAGCAGTGAGTGCCGGGCTCTCCTCGCCTTGTTTGTCTGTTTGTCTGTTTTATCCCCTGCCCCTTTAAGAGACTGGAATGCTTCCCGCGGCAGCTCCCAACGGCAGAGCGGAGGTGAGCCTGCATTCTTTTCTCCCTTTTTTTCTCCCTCCCCTCACGCAGACAGGAGCAATGGTGTACGGAGGGGTGGGAACACAGCAAGAGGAGCAAACCCCCAAGATCTCTGGTCCGAATTTAAGTTGCCAGCGGATCTTAGGGGTCAGAGCGCCCAATGTGTTCTTTTCCAGTGAGATGTACAGGCAAAACAAGAGCCAGTGCGATGTAGTGGAAGGAATGTCCGGCTAGGATTAAGGAGACCTGAGTTCAAATCCCCACTTAGTCATGGAAACTCACAGGGTGTGTGTGTGTGTGTGTGTGGCAGGATTAAACTGCTCATTGGAGATATGTCATACTTCCAAAGCCCCTTTAGGGTCACCATAATTCGGACACAACCTGACAATTCACAACAGTAAAACCAGTCTCCTCCCTTTGATTATACTATTCAAATGAAGACAGTTTATTTATTTCGATTTTGATATGTCTTAATTGTACTGGACCAGGGGTCCTCAGCCTAAGGCCCCGGGGCCGGATGCAGCCCCCCAAGGTCCTGAATCCGGCCCCCAGGACCAATTGCAACCCCCCCACCTACCCCCTGCTTTGCGAGCAAGCCAATGATCATGGCCAATTGTGGGGGCTCCGCCCACTTGTCCCTCCCTCCCTCCCCCCCTTTTTCTATGTTGGCCTTTTGGGGGGGGCTGTGGTCCGGCCCCCAGTGGTCTGGGGCGTGGTGGACCGGCCCGCTGTTTGAAAACTTTGAGGACCCCTGTACTGGACTGTAGACTGTAATGTCCCTCATTACTGTAAGCCGCCTTGGGTCCTTTTCCAAGGAGAAAGGTGGAGTAAAAAAATACTCGGAATAAATAAATAAATGCCACTTTTTAACTTTGCATTACACAAAGCGGTTTACAGACATGCAATAAAGGACAATATGTAAAATAACAAAACCGAATAGAAATAAACTAACCACAACATACATACAGTAGTACCCCCGTATCCACTGATTCATTATCGATTGATCCAGTTATCCATGGTTGGCAGAAGAAAAAATTAAATAAATAATTCAGCTGCCACAAAGCTAGCTACTGTCACAAACAGCAGCCGTAAAGCATGCTAATGTCACAAAATAGCAGTTGTAAAGCAAGCTACTGTCACAAAACAGCCGTTTTGGGGATTTTAAGTGTTCTCTCTCATCCACGGTTTTCATTATCCACAGAAAGGTCTGGAACTAATCCCCAGCAGATACCAGGGTTCTACCGTATATCTAAAATCCAATAAACATCTACCATTAAGTAGATGAAGATTTGTAATGCAGGAAGGAGTACTGTGACCTAGAGACAGTTCTAAATGTTTTTCTCTCTTTCTTGACCTTGGCCTTGGTGGTCACATGGATTTCTCCCAATTCCAGATAATGGAGAGATCCACTCCCTTTTTTTCATCCTTTTACTCTTCTAATTGTAACTAAAGACCCACTGTAAGTAAAGGTGGTTTCTTTTCTGTCTGAGCTACTTGTAGAGTGATTTTTTATATGAAGAGTGGAGGTTTCAATGGGAAAGGGCTTTTTATCTATTATCCTTCATGTTTCCCTTTGCTGCAGCAGTTTGTGTTCTGGTGCTTTATGCTTTGCTAACTAAAAAAGGAATTAACCAAAAATCTTTCTTATTCCTGGAAGTGGGGTGGGGTGGGGTGGGCAAAGGCTGGTAGCAGGAGTTTGTTGGTGGTTGTTTTGGCCAAAGAAAATACATTCTGCTCCAAGGAGACCTGACATCCAGGGCTAAGTAAATTATGCAACTGAAATATGTTTGCCTTTCCTTGTTTTGTGCAGTTCTCCTTTTGTTTACCCCCTGTGGAGGCGGCGGGGGGGAATTGTCCTACAGATGTCTCAAACCACATCTTGGGCTGATCCCAGCTTGTCTGGACACCAAACTCCTCTCTGCCTTTGAGATTTTACCCCACCCCCACCCCCAAAGTCTCAAACCTAGTCAAGTATGTGATCGAACATTTTCCCGGAAATAGGATGGGTACATTGAAATCCCTACATGTATCGAGCGAGCCAGAGGTTTTGGAACTGCTGGAGATGTCAGGCTAAGCCAGGCTGTACAAATAAATACGCCCCCAATGCATTTTACTTATAAAATGTTTCTTAATGTTTTTTTTTTTAATAGGCTTTCTTCACTTCAAGATTGGAGTCCCCTTTCTAGGTAACATTTTTTTTCTTCCTATGTAAAGGCTACAGTGTGTGGAAAAGTTATTTTTGCGGCTAGGATGCTAAGAATCCCTCAGCCAGCACTGCCGGTAGTTTTAAAACTAGACTTTTAGACTGTGAAGATTCTCAGTTATCCAGGTGAGTTTATCTGGAAGTTAAGTCATGGCTACTGGACTTCTTTTTGAGAGATAGAAAGGTTTTGCTGCTCATCCAAACAGTTTCATCGAGACCGATGAAACAGCGAAACGTTTCTATCTCTCAAAAAGAAGTCCAGTAGCCATGACTTAACTTCCAGATAGACATTTAGACTTTACTTCTAGACTGTTAGGCCCCGGTCTCACGACAATTTTGCTGCTCTTTTTGCTGCGAAAGACTGTGCAGCAAAAGATCGTGCCTTCACTCCGAAGAACAGTATTTTGGTACCC
>JAHTLZ010000161.1:1865563-1886233 GCA_023846285.1 Phrynocephalus versicolor | reverse complement strand
CCCGAGCCCCTCGTATTTCTTAAGAAACACAAAAATCAGGATGATAAGAAAGGGATGATCCCACTTCCCGTCATGCATGATTTTTCTTCATGGAGGCAAAATGTTTTGCTTTGAGGAGGGGGTTCAAATCCTTGAGCACTCACTTCCATTATGAGGCAGTGCAATTCTGCTGAAGGGCGGCTTCTTGAGTAACAATCACCTTCCACATATTTATTCCCCCTTTTTTTCCACGACGACAGTCTCATGGCTTGCAAAAGCTGAGGTGCAATTCCCCAAATTCTCAAACTAGTGTGAGGGGTAGTAAAAAAAGGAAAGTTAAGAAACTCGGATACTTTTTTGGGGGCTGTGTATAGAGTTTTGGCAGGGATGTAGGTGCTACCCCCAAATCAAATATTCCATCTCTCAAATACTCCAACATCAGATTTTGTTTCATTAAAAAAGAGACCATCGTTTTAAGGCCATGCATTGCATCTAATGAGTGGAAGGCTCATGGATGCAGCTTAAATCTACTTTTCATTGATTTGTATCCCAGGAGATGGGCAGCTTGAATGCCCCTGGTGGGAATGGGTCTCAGGTAAAACTAGAGGATTATTGAAAAACACCCAGAAATGCAAATCATGGCTGTTACCAGTGCTTCAAAAAAAGACAATGGAGCAAATGCAGGAGAACTTAGTTCTATGTAGAACAGAGGGTTCCCAGCCTTGCGTTCTCTGAGGTTCTTGGATTCAAGACTCCCAGAAGCCTTCACCACCAGTTGTGCTGGCTAGGGTTTCTGGGAGGTCCAAGAACATTCTGGGGAATCAAGGTCAGGAACCACCTGGTGGACTAGCCAAGTGGCTCCTCAATTCTCCTTCAAAACACCTGACAGTTGAAGCTAGACCTCGACCTGACATCATGGCTATGGGCAAACCCTCGACCCTATGATGGTTACCTGCAAAACAGGAAAGGAATGTTTTGTCTTAACATGAGAACTCAGCAGACATTGGAGGGGTTCCCTCAAGGAAGACAGCAGGGACCCACGGAGATGGGACGACACGGGGAATAGGGACTTCCGGGGACTTGCAAGTCCCACCCCTGCTAGCATGTCCAAAAAAAGAGTAACTCATGGAAGGAACTCACATAAGGCAGTCAGATCATCACTGTATTCTTCACAGCGGGGCGCGGCAATTTAAATGCTCAGAGAGAAGGGCCATTGGGGAAATTCAAGAAGCAGTCCGTGTGTGGTGCACTAGCCACCTCCACCTCACGCTCATGAGGCCCAGTTTGGAGCTGTGGTGAAAATCAAGATTGGGGCCACCAGGCCTCCTCACCCAGGCCCACGGTGGTCCCTTGGTAGCTTTTCTGAGGCAATGTTGGTGAAAATCAAGATTGGGACCACCAGGCCTCCTCACTCCAGGCCCACGGTGGTCCCTTGGTCACTTCTCTGAGGCAATGTTCTGACCCCACAAAACACAAAACGGCTTACCGCCACTGGGAACCCCCCCCCCTTTCCTGTCTCCTCACCTTCCCAAGCAGGGAAGAGAGGAGAAAAATGAAGGACACCCCCTAAAAAAAAAAAAAGCTTTTTGCCCGGGGTCCAGGAGATGGTTGAAAGGCCAACTGACCATCAGCAAGGTACCCCTGGGGAAATTCCATCAGCCGGGCCTACAGCTGGAGCACCACTGATGTCATGAGGCTGTGGGGGGGGGGGGAGGACAGGCCCTCGCCAATGTTGGGCCCACAGAAGGTGGAGAGGAAGAGACAGTCCATCTTGTAGGGTTATCAGGGCAGGGGGAGCCATTTGCCCCAATCCCACCCCACCCCCAAATTAAGTTTCCAACTCCTGGCACTGAAGAACCTACAGGAGCAAAACGGAAGCCAACAAACCCATCCTCTTGTTCAAAATCACCTTCTCACTGTTCTCCTTGATGGGGGGGAAGGCTCCCCGTGGATCACCCCCCCCCCCCAAAAAAAAGGGATTCGGTCAAAGCTGCTCCAGGAGAAACAGCACCACCTGTGGAAAGTCGAGGGCTTCTTCGGCGTAGTCCATGGCCCGCACCACCTCGGGGGCCGCCGTCAGACCAACCAGGGGGCCCACGCGCTGCTCCACGCAGGCGTGGCAAAGGAAGCCTTCGGAGCTTTGGCTGCCATCGCTCTACGGGGAAAGGAAGCAGAGAAAGCCCCAATGAGGCCTGCGGGGAACACCTCAGGCAAAACCCTCCCCCACGGAGACGGGGAAATGTGGTCCTTTGGGAGTCCGAGAAGACACGGGCCAGTGTGGCCGCTGGTTGCCATCCTCAAGAGCTGTGGTGATGGTGGGGGTGGCAGTGCTGAAAAGTTGTTTCCCTTTTCTCTGATCCCACACAACCAGCAATTCAGTGAATCATCATCATCATCATCATCATCTTACAACTGTAGGGCTGGAAGGTGACCCTATGGATTCTCAAGCCCAGGCTGCTGTTAAGGAGGCCCGGGAGGGAATTTAACTCAGCTTCTGTCTCTGCAGCCAGATCCCTAAACCAACGAACCATCCCAGTGGCTCACTAAGGATCCCCATGATCATCCCCACCTTAGAACTGTAGGGCCAGACGGGACCCAATGGATCACCCACCCCCCATCCCCTGTAGAGGAGGTACAGTGGATAATAGAACGGAATTTTCCATAGCCACAGATCTCAACCACAATAGTTCGTTAAGGATGATGATAATAATGATGATGATGATGATGATCTCTTAGAATTGCAGAAGAGTTGGAAAGGGACCCTGTGGGTCATCTAGTCCACTCTTTGACAAGGAGACCCAGTTGGGAATCAAACTCCCAATCTTCAGCTCGGCAACCTGATACCCAACCCCCACAGCTAAGGTACGAGAGGGAGCATGGAGCCCTCCTCTGCTCCTTGGGATGGGGGAGGGAGGGGTGGAGAACTTATCCCCTCCCTTTTTTATTGATGGACGGTGGGCTACTTTTGAAACCTTGGCGAGCTACCAGTAGCCCACGTTCTACCAGCTGTGCAGGCCTTCTGTAGGTCTAGCGCTAGTGTAATACTTACATTCTGCCACGATGTAGTGCCATAGCGCTATACTGTATGTCTTTTTAAAAAAACGATGAAGCAAACAACAGAAAAGTGACAACGGGCCACACCCCTCCACAGCAGTAGTTCCCAACCTTAACTACTGTACCCCCATGTTCTTGGGACTACAACTCCCAGAAATTTCTCCTAGTGAAGGCTTCTGGGAGTTGTAGTCCAAGGTTGGGAGACACTGCTCTCTAGCCCTCTCTCACGTGTCCTTGGGAATCTTGGGGCAGCTGCAAGGAAGAGCTGCACATGCACCTAAACCCGTCAATAGAGATGGGCACGACTTAGCGAAATTTTCGTTTTCGTTTTTTCATTTCGTTTCGCAACGAAAACGAAAACGAAATTTTTTTTCAAAATCAAAACGGAAACGAAACGAAAAATTTTGCCGTATTTATCGTTTCCGTTACTGCAGACACACTGTACTGCAAAGAATGCTAACGAAACACAAATTTTTCATTTTCGTTTCGTTACGAAAACAAAATGAAAAATGTTCAAAAAAATTCGCCGAAAAACGAAAACGAACTGAAATGGACCCCTAAACGAAAAACGACAAACGAAAAACAATTTTTTTTGAGTCGTGCCCATCTCTACCCGTCAATGCTACCCCTGTGCATATGTCGGCCAGAAGGGTGCAGTCAGTGGCCACTGGAGGTAACAAGGGGCGCCTTTCCACTTTCACGTCACTGATTGGTAAAGAATCAGCAGGGTGTGTGTCCTCTTCATCTGGCCTTGTGGCCTGCTTTTGGCTGTCTGATCTTCCCTCCCCACCCCCACCTTCATAAAATAAGGCCATGCGTCTCTCCGGGCTATCCAAGCTGAGAATATATTTCCAGTGGAGGGCCTCCACAGTCACAGCCTCAACATTTTGTAAACCGAGGCAAGGCAAGGCTGTGGTTATTCCTTTTGGATGTTTAGTTACTTCTGCATAGAGTCCTCCAAGCCTGCTGCTATGAGCCCTTGTACTCCAGACCAGGGTATATTCGGGTTTCCTCTCTGCCCACTGATACTGTAGGTCAGGGCTGTTCAACTTTGAACAGGCCAAGGTCTACTTTTCCCAACCCAAAGTGCCTGAGGGCTACTACACTAAAACCTCTACTTATGAATTTTATCCGTTCCGAGCACATGCTCATAAGTAAAAAAAAAAATTGTAAGTAGAGCAGCAGTTTCCGATAGGAATGCATTGAAAACCAATTAATCCATTCGGGAAGGAACATATTTCATGAGATGGTAGACCCAGAACTTTGCTGGGGCAGTGGTGGTCCTTGGGATGGGGGAGGGAGGGGCGGAGAATTTATCCCCTCACTTTTTTTATTGATGGCCGGTGGGCTACTTTTGAACCCTTCATGGGCTACCAATAGCCCGCGGGCTACCAGTTGTGCAGGCCTGCTGTAGGTCTAGCGCTACTGTAATACCATGTTTCCCCGAAAATAAGACACTGTCTTATATTTATTTTTTCTCAAGAAGACACACTAGGGCTTATTTTCAGGGGTTGTCTTACTTTTATTAAGTATAATATGCTTGAATGTCAGCCCTGCACACAACCATAGCCACACCCATCACTAGGTCTTATTATCAGGGTAGGGCCTATATTTAACAAATGCATAGAAATCCTGCTAGGGCTTATTTTTGGGGGAGGTCTTATTTTCAGCGAAACAGGGTACTTACATCCTGCCATGATGTAGTGCCATAGTGGTATACTGTATGTTTTCTTTTTTAAAAAACGATGAAGGAAACAGCTGAAAAACTGCACCCCATGCGAGAACCCCCAAATCATCCTAAAACTGAGATTTAAAGAATGAAATAAAGTTTCTGAGCAAGCCGGCTATTCTCCACTCTGGGGTGAACAACGCTTCCGAAACAATCTTTGGAACAGAACCAAAAAAAAAAAAACCATTTTACATCATCACTACCAAACCCCAGAGGAAGGAAAGGAAAATTAAAGTCAAGTTATGGCAATACAAAAGCATTCGCTGCTCAGTTTTGTAAAAACGAATACCTACATAAACAAAAGGCCTTTTCTTCATGGTTAAGAAGGATTCGGACGGAATGGAATTGCGGCAGCCACGCACCGAGCACCTAACCGGCACATCTGAGCAGAGATTGCTCGTTAACTCAGGTCGTAAATAATACTCCTACAGAAGAAGAAGGAAGTGTTTTTAATGTTTAATGCCATCAACTACCTTAAGGCCTGTTTGCATTGACAGAAGAATACATATCAAGATTTATTTATTTATTTATTTATTTTAATATTTATATACTGCCCGTCTTCCGAAGGAACTCCGGGCGGTTTACAGCAAAACAATAACAATAATAACAGACTAAATAATAAAAGTTTTAAAAAAGCAATAATAATAATAAAAACAATGAAAAATCATAATGAGCATCATAATAAAACTACAGTAAAAATTCACTTGCAAGAGGTGGGACGACAACAACAACAAAAATTAACGGTCGCCAAATGCCTCACAAAAAAGCCAGGTCTTTATGGCTTTTTTAAAGACTGGCAGGGACTGTGCAAGGCGTAACGCACTCTGGAGATGTCATCCACTCCAGTCACATAAGATTCACAATATTAAGAATACATATCAAGATTCAGAGGATGGAGGGCACCAGGTCTAAGCAATTAGCAGCTGGAAAAACTGGGAATAAAAGAGAGAGAAAGAGATGTTTTTTTATGTGCCCAGTTTTCCTGGCATGGGGCAAAAATCAGCGGGAAGACAGTTCCCCTAATGTTTTGGGGAGGGAAACCATGACCAAAACCATGCCTCTGCTCCGTCCTTGGGGACAACCTCCAAAATCAGAGCTCTGTGTGCACATTGTTTGATATGGAACCAGGTTTGCTGTCCAAGATCTGGGTTTAGGATAAAGCCGCACTCTGGAAACCAGAAGGTCATTTCTCAGAGGTAGCTAAGCGCATCTGCCTGGTTTCTGGTTATCTAGTTTACAGCATCCGCAGATCTCAGTATCTCAGAACACTCTCTGAAATAAGAAAACCGAGGGGGAAAAACATAGAAAAGGGGAGACAAGTGAGGGACAATTTGAGTAGTATAGAGGGTGACCTGGGCTCCAATGCCTCTGAGCCATCAAGCCAGCTAGGTGTTTAGGAGTCTGCCATGCTCCCTCAGTCTACCTCTTAGGGTTGTTGTGAAGTAAAAGGGGGAAGAAGCTAGCTGACTGGCACTTTTTGGTGGGAAGGTCAAATAAATATTTTTTTTCAGTGGTGTGGTCAGGGCTGTGGATGTTGCAGAGTTCTAAATTTCTGGTTAAATTCCTCGAGCTGTGCAGCAGAAGTGCAGGGAACCACAGAGCAGAATTAGCTTCAAGTTCCCTCAAGTAGTCCACTCCTTTTCTCATTAACTGGCATTTACAGTCTCAGTAACTCAGTCTTGGACTTTAGCAGGAGAAAGGGTGAGAAAAGTTTCATTTATTTTCATTTACAGGTCAAACCGCAAACTAGCAACACAGACCAAACTGCTTTGAGCTACAGGCCTCAACGGACCCACCACTTCCAAAAGAAAAAACGGGGTGGGTGGGGGGGAAGCAGAGAGGCGGGGCTCCCTTTGAGTCAGAGGTAGGACTGGCTGGAGCTGGACAGATTGACAGTTCCCCTAGCCCAGAAATGTATCTCCCAGGCCAGGGGTGTCTAAACTTTTTGCAAGGAGGGCCAGATTTGGTGAAGTGAAAATGTGTGGGGGACCAACCATTCAGTCGCATTTGGCCCCTGGGCCAGACTTTGGACAAGTCTCTATAACATGCAAGGACGCAGGGAGGATGCTGCAGCAACAGAGTTGGGGGTGGGTAGGCTGGGCAGGTGGCTGGGGGGATGGACAGAGGCAGGGAGGGCAGGCAAACCATAAAACTGCAAGCTAACACCTCCATCCGGTATGGGGAGGGGCCAGCTGGCGGGGATGCATGACAGGCTGAGCCAGTGGGGAGAAGAAGCCGCAGGCTGCTCAGAATTTGAAAACGGGCCGCATTTGGCCCCCGGGCCTGACTTTGGACATGCCTGTCCCAGGCTAGCCTAATGGCAACATGCAAGGTTGTTAACAAACCTCCAACATCGGAGCTGCACTGGGTCCACCCTTAGAGTAAAGCGAGCCACAGCCTGTGAGGCTCAAGAAGGACTCTCCGTGACTCGCCCGTATGGACGACACTCATTCACAGGGTGGACGGAAGTCAGAAATCAACAACAGTTGGGCCAACTCACCCCGGCCAACGTCAGGAGATGGGCCAGGCATTTGGGCATGACCAGGCGCCGCTTGGCTCGTGTGACGGCGACGTACAACAAGTTCCATTCATCCTCGGGGACCCTATCTGGAGAAAGGTGGGGGTGGGTGGGGGGAACCCAGGTCAGAAGCAAAGAGGCATCTCAGAAGACGGACCACAGCCCCCGATCCC
Source organism: Phrynocephalus versicolor (assembly GCA_023846285.1). Taxonomy (NCBI): domain Eukaryota; kingdom Metazoa; phylum Chordata; class Lepidosauria; order Squamata; family Agamidae; genus Phrynocephalus; species Phrynocephalus versicolor. The sequence goes on along the minus strand of JAHTLZ010000161.1, from coordinate 1,878,780 downwards.
ACTCTTCTGCAAGATTTATTTATATATTTATTTATTTATTTATCTTGTATCCCGCCCATCTTCCCAAAGGGAACTCTGGGCGGCTTACAGTAATAAAAACGAGTAACAGAGTACAAAACACAAAAAGGGAAAACAAGATTGGCAAGTCTACCCTTTCTTGGGAACCTCTGGTTTTGTAACACAGTGGACCCTTGTAGAATCAAACAGCTTGTATAACATAAATTTTGTACAAGATAAAAAAGTTCCGGAGATAGGGGAAATTTGCTTAACATGATCGCCTATGGGGCGAATCCGTACAACATAAAAATGGGATCACTCCGTTTTCAATGCATTCCTAAGGGGAAATTTGTATAAAGGAAATTTTGCTTAACATAATTCCATTTGGAATGAATTAATTCCTTTATACAGGGTACCACTGTATAAGGCTGACTTATTGCAGAAGCAACCTTTGTCCGCAGTACCTTGACCAGCCATGGGGGGGAGGGGCTGCTCCTGCCTCAGGCATCAGAGTCCTCAGGGGGCGGCCATGGAGCCACTACCATCAGCCATTTGTGGCTGCCTTGCCTGGCCACTGCAGTCCTTGCTGAATGTTCCTGCTGACTCCACATGGGTGGGTGCTTCTCGGGTCAAAGCATTACAGGACGGCCCTACAGTTATTGTATGATTCTGTGATTTGTCTCTTATCTTGTTCATAAGAACCTAAGAACCTAAGAAGAGCTGTGCTGGATCAGGCCAAAGGCCCATCTAGTCCAGCTTCCTGTATCTCACACAGCGGCCCCACCAGATGCGTTTGGGAGCGCATGAGACTAGATATCTGTCTCCTGATACCACTCCTCTGCATCTGGCCCTTGAAGTACCCCGGTTTAAAGCCTGGAGACTACACATCTCCATCAGGACTAATTGATAAATTGACTAATTGACTAATTGATAAATTGAGGATTAACAAGTCACCGGGCCCAGATGGCATCCACCCAAGGGTTATTAGGGAACTGAGAAATGAAATTGCAGATCTCTTAACGGTTATATGCAACTTGTCTCTTAAAACGGCCACAGTGCCGGGGGACTGGAGGATAGCAGATGTCACACCAATTTTTAAAAAAGGAAGGAGGGGGGACCCGGGAAACTACAGGCCGGTTAGCCTTACATCTGTCCCAGGGAAGATGGTGGAAAGCCTCATCCAAGAGAAAATCTTAAAACACATAAAAGAACAAACCTTGCTGAGAGAAAATCAACATGGCTTCTGTAAGGGTAAATCTTGTCTGACAAACCTCTTAGAATTTTTTGAAAAGGTCAACAGGCACGTGGATTTGGGTGAACCGGTTGATATAGTCTATCTGGATTTTCAAAAAGCTTTTGACACAGTCCCTCACCAAAGGCTGCTGAGAAAATTGCACAGTCAGGGGATAAGAGGGCAGGTCCTCTTATGGATTGAGAACTGGTTGAAATCCCGGAAACAAAGAGTAGGTGTCAATGGGAAATTTTCGCAATGGAGAGAAGTGAAAAGCGGTGTGCCCCAGGGCTCGGTCCTGGGACCGGTGCTTTTCAATCTGTTCATAAATGACCTGGAGACAGGGATAAACAGTGAGGTGGCCAAGTTTGCAGATGACACAAAACTTTTTCGTGTGGTAAATACCAGAGAAGATTGTGAAGAGCTCCAGAAGGATCTCTCCAAACTTGGGGAGTGGGCTGAGAAATGGCAAATGCGTTTTAATGTAACCAAATGTAAAGTAATGCATATTGGGGCAAAAAACCCAAACTTCGTTTATCAACTCATGGGCTCTGAGTTATCCGTGACGGATCAGGAAAGAGATCTTGGTGTGTTGGTGGACAGCTCCATGAAGGTGTCTCCCCAATGTGTGGCAGCGGTGAAGAAGGCCAATTCCATGCTAGGGATTATCAAAAAGGGGATTGAAAATAAAACAGCCAACATTATAATGCCATTATACAAAACAATAGTAAGGCCCCACCTGGAGTATTGTGTACAATTCTGGTCACCGCATCTCAAGAAAGACATAGTGGAACTGGAAAAGGTGCAGAAGAGAGCGACTAAAATGATTACCGGGCTGGAGCACCTCCCTTATGAAGAAAGGCTAAAACATTTGGGCCTCTTTAGTCTGGAAAAAAGGCGCTTGAGGGGGGATATGATTGAGACGTACAAAATAATGCAGGGTATGAGTAAAGTGGATAGAGGGAAGCTCTTCTCTCTCTCCCAAAATACCAGAACTAGGGGACATACACTCAAATTGAGGGCTGGGAGAGTAAGAACAGACAAAAGAAAATATTTTTTCACCCAGCGCGTTGTAAGTCTATGGAACTCCCTGCCACAGGATGTGGTGATGGCATCTGGCCTGGATGCCTTCAAAAGGGGATTGGACAGATTCCTGGAGGAAAAGTCCATCACAGGTTACAAACCATGATGGAGATGTGGAGTCTCCAGGCTTTAAACCGGGTTACTTCAAGGGCCAGATGCAGGGGAGTGGTATCAGGAGACAGATATCTAGTCTCATGCACTCCCAAACGCACCTGGTGGGGCCGCTGTGAGATACAGGAAGCTGGACTAGATGGGCCTTTGGCCTGATCCAGCATGGCTCTTCTTATGTTCTTATGTTCTTATGTTCTTATCATGGTTTGTAACCTGGGATGGACTTTTCCTCCAGGAATCTGTCCAATCCCCTTTTGAAGGCATCCAGGCCAGATGCCATCACCAAATCCTGTGGCAGGCAGTTCCATAGACTTACAACACGCTGGGTGAAAAAATATTTTGTCAGTTCTTACTCTCCCAGCCCTCAATTTGAGTGTATGTCCCCTAGTTCTTGTATTTTGGGAGAGAGAGAAGAGCTTCCCTCTAACCACTTTACTCATGCCCTGCATTATTTTGTATGTCTCAATCATATCCCCCCTCAAGCGCCTTTTTTCCAGACTAAAGAGGCCCAAATGTTTTAGCCTTTCTTCATCAGGGAGGTGCCCCAGCCCGGTAATCATTTTAGTCGCTCTCTTTTGCACCATTTCCAGTTCCACTATGTCTTTCTTGAGATGCGGTGACCAGAATTGTACACAATACTCCAGGTGGGGCCTTACTATTGCTTTGTATAATGGCATTATAATCTTGGCTGTTCAGATTCCCTTTGGATTCTAAACTGCCTAGCAAGCTTCGGGGAGCTGAGTCTCTGCCAGCATTTAAGAGAGCCTTAGAAACTTGGCTATTTAGAAAATGTTTTGACAATCGCTAATGCAACTGTTTTTGTTACCCTTGTTTGAATATAAACCACCCAGAGACTAATGCCTGGGACTTAAGTGGGCTGTAGACAAGCCAACAACATAAATGAACAAACGGTTTCTTCCAACTTAATTGGCAATCAAAGGCAGACTTCTGAAAACCAGCTGCCCAAACGGAATCTGGCATCTGACAATTTGGCATCTGGACTCAACTATCCCCGTCCTGGTCTACGGCTGTTTCAGGATACTTCAACAATCTATGATTTGTGAAGGAGAGGCTAGAGAACTTGAAGAACTGAATTTTGTGGTTGGCAGCAAACCCGTCTCAAGTTTTGAGGGGGCATTCGGTCCACCAACGAAATGGCCCTCTGCAAACCGGGTTTGAAGAAGCCATGGTTTACCGAGTCCTGGTAAAACCAACAAACCAGGGTTTGACCCTGATTTAAGAGCAAACATTTCCAATCCCAAGGATGAGAAAGGGAAAAGTAACATCACCAAGGTCTAATCTTTGTTTTGCCAGCATCTCAGTTCTGTGTCAGGCCAGAAGTTTATGCACAAGTGCAAGGCCAAGCACCTTCTTGGGAACAGGTCAAATACATATGATTCCCCCCGGCCCCAGTGGTGTGATCTGATGCAGATCAGAGTTCTGAATTTCAGGTTAAATTCCCAGCAGAAATGCAGGGAATCACAGAGCAGAATTAGCTTCAATTCCCGTCGAGAGGTCCATTCCTTTTCTCATCAACTGGCACTTACAGTCTCAGTAACTCAATTTCAGACTTTAGTAGGAGAAAGCCCTAAGAAGTGTTTTATTTACTTACAGCTGAACAGACCACACAGCAAGCAAGCAACACAGACCCAGCTGGCAGTCTCTCAACGGATCAGGATGGCCACCCACCAGGCTGCCATGGCCAGGGCAAAGAACCTGCCGGAAGGGAGGAAGGGGTGAAGGGGTTGGGGAAGAAGGTACCATGCTCACCTGTCCGGAAGACAGACAGCCTCCTGAGATTGTGCCGGGCAAATGGGACGCTCACAAAGTCATCCGCGACTTGGACGGTGTCGAATTCCAGACCCTTGGCCTTATGCACGGTCCCTAGGACGTAATCTGAAACACACAAAGCAAAACGGGGTGGGGGGGTTGGGTCTTTGCCGGAGGGCCTTTGAAACAGGATGATAGTTGAGACCCCAAGAATTATGGATACAACCTAGGAAGCGATCCCCAAAGGGTCACCGCCACAACAGGAGGGAAATAATTCAGATTTTAGATTTCATCTCCTGAGACGTGCAGCGACATATAAAGGCCGGTCCTCTTTCTAAGACAAGGCTTCCCCCACCCCCGATGTTCTTGCACTACAGCTCCCAGCACCAGCCTTAGCTGTGCTGGCCAAGATTTCTGGGAATTGTAGTCCCAACAACATTGGGGTGGGGATGGGGGACCCAAGCCTTAGAGAAGGGCCCTCCAGATGCTTTGGAATACAACTTCCACAGACCTTTATCACCGGCAATATAGGCTCGGTATGCTGGGAGCGGTAGGGCAAAACATCTGGAAGGCCAAAATTTCCCCCACCCCTGCCTTAGAGAGATGATCTTCCCCGGCTAGCATAAACAGCTGTGTGTCATAGGAGACAAAATCTAAAATCAGTATTATTTCCTTCCCTACCTCCATCTATTGAGCTGTGTTGCTGGAGGAGAGTCTTGCGAGTCCCCTGGACTGCAAGGAGATCAAACCTATCCATCCTGAAAGAAATCAACCCCGAATGTTCACTGGAAGGACAGATGTTGAAGCTGAGGCTCCAGTACTTTGGCCACCTCATGAGGAGAGAGGAGTCCTTGGAAAAGTCCCTGATGTTGGGAAAGATGGAAGGTAAAAGGAAAAGAGGATGGCAGAGAATGAGATGGTTGGACGGTGTCATTGATGCAACCAAGATGGATTTGACCAAACTCCGGGAGGCAGTAGAAGATAGGAAGGCCTGGCGAGCTCTGGTCCATGGGGTCACGAAGAGTCGGACACGACTGAACGACTGAACAACAAACCCCATCTAGCCATTGATTCATCTCTAACCATCACCTTCCCAAGCCAAAGCAAAGTGTTCTGCTTATATACTGCCCCCATTCCACTTCAAGTAATCTCTGGGTGGTTCACAGTCTTAATTACAGTAATGCAGGCTACACATTGCCCCCCCCTCCCCCTGCAAGCTGGGTACCCATTCTACCAACCTCAGAAGGATGGAAGGCTGAGTGAACCTTGAGCCTGCTACCTGGGATTGAACCCCAGGTCGTGAGGACAGTTTTACCTGCAGGACAGGCCTTTAACCACTAGGCCACAAGGCCCCTTTTCCTCAAGCCATGGAAATCAACACATAATTTTTAAAAAAGGAGTCAACAAGAAAACCGACCAATGAGACTCCCAGACAACTCAATCGACTAAGGGGGGGGGTGATCCCTAAATTGTGGCAACCATCCTCACCAATGATAGTGAGCTATGGATCCTCATTGTCCTCAAAGGCTTGTTTTAAAAGGTTCAGTTTTGAGTAATTTCTTACAGGTCCCGAGGTTGGAGGCCCACCAGATCTCCACAGAGAGGCTGTTCCAGAGTCATAAGAACATAAGAACATAAGAAGAGCCATGCTGGATCAGGCCAAAGGCCCGTCTAGTCCAGCTTCCTATATCTCACAGTGGCCCCACCAGATGCCTCTGGGAGCGCACGAGACTAGATCTCTGTCTCCTGCTACCACTCCCCTGCATCTGTCCCTTGAAGTACCCCGGTTTTAAGCCTGGAGATGACACACATCTCCCTCATGGTTTGTCACCTGGGATGGACTTCTCCTCCAGGAATCTGTCCAATCCCCTTTTGAAGGCATCCAGGCCAGATGCCATCACCACATCCTATGGCAAGGAGTTCCATAGACTAACAACACGCTGGGTGAAAAAAATATTTTCTTTTGTCTGTTCTCACTCTCCCAGCCCTCAATTTGAGTGGATGTCCCCTAGTTCTGGTATTTCGTGAGAGGGAGAAGAGCTTCCCTCTATCCACTTTACTCATGCCCTGCATTATTTTGTACGTCTCAATCATATCCCCCCTCAGGTGCCTTTTTTCCAGACTGAACAGCCCCAAATGTTTTAGCCTTTCCTCATAAGGGAGGTGCCCCAGCCCAGTCATCATTTTAGTCCCTGAGCCACCACCCTGGTCCGAAGAGAAGGACCCCTCACCCCTCTCCGGGCGGCCTCCCACAACAAAAAAGCCTGAGAGAACCAGGTGAAAGAGGGGACCAGGTGAAACTTGGCTCATCTTTGGGAGAGAGACATCAAGAGGTCCCAGACCATTAAGGGCTTTCTGCATTAAAACCAGAACCTTGAACTTACCTCAGAACAAGACTGTATTCTGTATTATTTCTTGGTGACATTAGTAAGCGGGATATAAATATAACAGTAAATAAAAAAATAAAAATAAAGGCAGCATCAATGGCCTAGTGGTGGCAAAACTTCGGCCCTCCAGAGGTTTCGGGCCGCAACACCCAGAATCCCCAGCCTGCATTGCCAATGACAAAGGACTGTGGGAGTTGTGGGCCAAAACATCTGGAGTGCTGAAGGTTCGCCTCCTCACGACGAGCTTGTGAGGTGGATCAGGTTCAGACAACATGACTGGGCCAAGGTTTGGTGGTGCCACACAACTTGGGCATTCCCCCTCTCAGAACCCGACGCCCCAACAGGGGCATCATGTTCAGGTGCCTCATCATAAGAACATAAGAGCCATGCTGGATCAGGCCAACGGCCCATCTAGTCCAGCTTCCTGTATCTCACAGGGGCCCCACCAAATGCCTCTGGGAGTGCCTGAGACCGGATATCTGTCTCCCAATTCCACTCCCCTGCATCTGGGCCTTGGAAGTACCCCGGTTTTAAGCCTGGAGATGACACATCTCCATCATGGTTTGTAGCCTGTGATGGACTTTTCCTCCAGGAATCTGTCCAGTCCCCTTTGGAAGGCATCCAGGACAGATGCCATCACCACATCCTGTGGCAGGGAGTTCCACAGACTAACAACACACTGGGTAAACAAAAATTCTTTTGTCTGTTCTCACTCTCCCAGCCCTCAATTTGAGTGTATGTCCCCTAGTTCTGGTATTTTGTGAGAGGGAGAAGAGCTTCCCTCTATCCACTTTACTCATGCCCTGCATTATTTTGTACGTTTCAATCATATCCCCCCTCAGGCGCCTTTTTTCCAGACTAAAGAGCCCCAAATGTTTTCGCCTTTCCTCATAAGGGAGGTGCCCCAGCCCAGTAATCATTTTAGTCACTCTCTTCTGCACCTTTTCCAGTTCCACTATGTCTTTCTTGAGATGCGGTGACCAGAATTGTACACAATACTCCAGGTGGGGCCTTACTATTGTTTTGTACAATGGCACTATAATGTTGGCTGTTTTATCTTCAACCCCCTTTTTGATCATCCCACCCATTCGCGGGTGATCCCGGCGCTTCCTTGCCTGCCATATCTGGGCCGGGCACGTGATGCTTGGAGAGCCTTTCCACCAGCTCTGGGATGCGGTCTTGGTACTTTTCCACGATGGCGATCTTCATCTCCAGCTGCTTGTCTTCCGCTTTCACGGCGTATTCCTTCATGCGGCCAAAGCCCTTCCGGGCCCACCTCCGGAGAAAGGGATCGCTCACCTCCAGGTGCGCTGAGAACACACACAAACGAGGGCGGGATGAAACCTCGCAAGGAACCGGGGGGCTGCCGCCGAAAATGGCGACCCTGAGCCCTGGTCCCTGGTCCCGCCAACAGCAGCCAGGAAAATAAAGCAGGAGAAAAGAGGCAACCTAACCGTGGCTGGACAGATCGTCTCGCTAAGGCAGTGGCTCCCAAGCTTGGGTCCTCCAATGTTCTCGGACTACAGTTCCCAGAAGCCTTCACCGCTAGCTGTGTTGGCCAGGAGTTCTCGGAACTCGGTAGTCCAAGAACACCTAGGGAGCGAAGGTTGGATGCACTGCTTAACGCAGGCATGTCCAAACTTCGGCCCTCCAGATGTTTTGGACCACAACTCCCACAGTCCATTGTCATTGGCAATCTAAGCTTAGAATTCTGGGAGTTGTGGTCCAAAACATCTGGAGGGCCGAAGTTTGGACATGCCTGGCGTAACATGAGAACATAAGAAGAGCCATTTTGAATCAGGCCAAAGGCCCGCCTAGTCCAGCTTCCTGTATCTCACAGTGGCCCCACCTGATGCGTCTGGGAGTGCACAAGACTAGATATTTGTCTCCTGCTACCACTCCCCTGCATCTGGCCCTTGGAGGATCCTGGTTGGAGATGACACATTTCACATGGCTTGTCACCTGGGATGGACTCTGTCCAATCCCCTTTTGAAAGCATCCAGGCCAGATGCCACCACCACATCCTGTATTCCTTCCTCTACCGCCGTTTTGCTCGCCAGGAGCACCCTGAAGGCTCCCTGTGCTGTAAGAAGATCCCATGCAGACCCTGATGTTTGTGCAACTGGGCACAGCTTTTGCATCCAACTGATAAAGGGCTGGGGTACTTCTGGGTCTCGTGCCCGGCTATGTGCCCAACTGCACAACTAAGGTCTCCTCACCAGCAGCTGCGACAAGGACACCCTCCATGATCTCCAGTAAAATCCTGTCCGTTAAATGCCAGGTTTCCTAGCTCGCTCCTATCATCTCTGGATACGGATGAACCCAGAATCCTGATCCCAATTCATTTTGCAGATGCTCTGTATTTGGGCCACAATACCCTCCGACCACTGGATTCACTCTTAAAAATGAGAAATCGCCTCTCTCGTGCTGCAGAATTCTTCCGTCCTGTTAGACGGAGGGCAGATCATGCAACATGTCCGCTGCAAAAGGGCACTCATGAATCTGCGCTGCTCAGATTGCTCACCTTCCGGGTGCAGGAGCTTCCAGACGTCATGGATCTTCTCGAGGCCAAAGGCGGTAAGGCCCTAAAAAGAGAGCAAGAGAGAGAGAGAGAGAGAGAGAGAGAGAGAGAGGAACCCAAGAAAGATGTCAATTCTGCTTGGGAATTCTGCGCCACCGACTGCCTGATCTTTCCCTCAGTTGTTCTGCTGGTCCTCTATGCAGCATCAGAGCAAGATAAGGAAATGATGGGCCGTTTCAGGAAAATGCTTTGGGGGATATTGCCCGAATTATCTCAGAAAAAAAGTGTAAGGCCCTCAAACAAAACTACTAATCCTAGCTTTACATTACAGGAGGGCATTAGGATCTGCAGGATTGATATACATGGTTACACTTATCCCTGGCCTGAAAATATTAAATATATATATATATTTTAAAAAATAGAAATACCTGTACCTATTTTTGTGATGTATTTATCAAAACTGCCCACTAGAGGGAGGCAGAGACCATGCTTTGTATTCTTGGGGGTTGAAAAATATTTAGTGTGCTCTCTGGCTTCCTCTGATGGCCAGTTCTGATAATACATGTGAAAATACTCTTCTGGGTTTTTTATTTTGTTTTACGATGTTATGTATAGCGTTCACTTTTATCCACATTATTCAGCCTCCATGGGAGGAGAGCTTGGAATAAATAAATATATAGATTGTATCAATAAAATAAAATAAATAGAGATGGGCACGACTCAGAAAAAAAGTTTTGTTTTCGTTTTCGTTTTCGGCTAGGGTCTGAGTCGTTTCGTTTCCGTTTTCGTGGGCTAATTTCAAAATTTTTCGTTTTCGTTTCATTACGTAACGAAAACGAAAACGAAAACGAAATTTTTTTTCGTTTCTCCCCATTTAGCTCAATTGAGTGCTTTTCCAGTAACGAAAAATGAAAATTGGCTCGAAATTAGTCGTTTCGTTTCCGTTTTCGGTCCAGGTTGGTGCCGATTTTCGTTTTCGTTTCGTTTCCGTAACGAAAAACGAAAACGAAAATACTGCTAAGTCGTGCCCATCTCTAAAAATAAATAAATAAATCTCTTGTGGATATGGCAGTCTTGCTGTATTTTAAAAACTTCTGTTTTCACCCGATCACGTTATCTCCCCACTTGATAGCATCATAAAGTTGGGAGGGCCCTATAAGGCCCTATAAGGCCCTATAAGGAGTCCTGCTCCAGGTAGGAATCCCAATCAAAGCAGATCTGGAAAAGGGCTGTCCAGTATTCTCTTGAATGCCTCCAGTGTTGGAGCTCTCATCACCTCCCGAGGCCACAGGTTCTGTTCCTGTGGTGCTCTAACAGTTAAGAGGGTTTTCCTGACATTCAGCCTGAATCTACAGCCTTTATTATGTGTCCTGCACTCTAGGATTGAGAACAAATCCCGCCCATCCTCTCTATGAAAGCCTGACAAGTATTTGAAAAGTGTGATTCATTCATTCATTCATTCATTCATTCATTCATTCATTCATTCATTCATTCATTCATTCATTCATTCATTCATTCATTCATTCAATTTATATACCGCCCATCTGGTAGAAAGCCACTCTTATTTTATGTTCCCCCGTCTTCTTTCCTCTAGGCCACGCATGTCCAAACTTCATCCCTCCAGATGTTTTGGACCACAACTCCCACAGTCCTTTGTCAATGGCAATACCGGCTTGGAATTCTGGGAGTTGCGGTCCAAAACATCAGGAGGGCCGAAGTTTGGACATGCCTGCTCTAGGCTAAAACGTGCCCAGTTCTTTTCATCTTTTCTTCCCAGGGTTTGGTTTTCCAGCCTCCCGATCATCTTCCCTTTTTGGACTGCACATCTTACTTACCCCAAGAATGTGGATTTTCGCGGGCGCCTCTCCGTTTGTCACACTGACCGCGTCCTCAAAGACCGTCTGGTTATTCCGGGACAAGCGAGCCACCTTTCCGGTCAGGCCGACCCCAGTGACGTCGCCTCCCAAAAGGAAAACAAGGCCACGCAATTAAACCGGACGGAATCAAGAACACACATTTGCTTTAAATCAGGCCTGCCCAACAGGTAGACCGCGGGCTACTGGTAGCCCGCGAAGGGTTCAAAAGTAGCCCGCTGGTCATCAATTAAAAAAGTGAGGGGATAGGTTCCCCACCCCTCCCTCCCCCATCCCAAGGACCACCACTGCCCCAGCAAAGTTCTGGTCTGCCAGCCCCCTCTCTCAGCTGAGTGGGGCAGTTCAAGGGCCATGGCGCAATGAAATCTGTTCCCTCAAGAATGGAGTATTTATTTTATTTATTTTATTCTTGTATTTATATCCCGCTTATCTACTACATGTAGTACTCTAAGCGGCTAACAAAAGCAATACATACCAAATCAACAACAATAAAATACATCAAATATAAAGCATAAACAACACAGAACTATTAAAACAACAAAACATGTAAAATCCTCCTGCGTCCCGGCATGCGGAGGGGCAAATTCTAGCAGGATTAAAAATAGATATAGCAAAACAAATAGATATAGCAAAACAGACTAATTTGAAAGCGGTGACTATGGCGGGGGGAGGAAAAAAAAAACTAACTGAGATCGCCAAAGGCCTCTCAGAACAGAAAAGTTTTTAAAGCTTTCCGAAAGGCTTTAAATTACTTTCCGAAAGTAATTGGTTTTCAATCCATTCCTATGGGAAACTGCTGCTCTACTTCCAAATGTTTTACTTATGAGCATGTTCTTGGAACGGATAAAATTCGTAAGTAGAGGTTTTAGTGTAGTAGCCCTCAGGCACTTTGAGCCGGAAAAAGTAGACCTTGGCCTGTTCAAAGTTGAACAGCCCTGCTTTAAATAAATAAAGGGGGGGACCAAGCTCAGAGAAGCAATGCGACCGATTTTTTAAAACTTCTTACCTTCTTGGTTGCCCCCCACTAATGTCTTATTTCGGACTTTCTTGCAAACGTCCAGGATGGTCGCACCCACGTACGCGATCTCGGGGCCAAATCGGAAACTCTAAAGACATGAAGCGAGGAGCAGGATTTAAAAAAGGGGAACTCCCCTGTATCTGTTTACCTGTTCTTAATTTTAATTGTGTCTTTCCTCTGATGTAAGATGCCTCTTCACACTCATTGTTCTTAGCGTTAAACATGTTATTAATGACCGTTGTCTGCTCTTTGCCTCCAATTCTACAGGCTATCCTCAAAGTTGTAAGCCACCTCGGCTCCATTCCAAGGAGAAAGGCAGGGTAAAAGTCTTTTAAATAAATATTGAAATGTAAAAGCAAAAAGCAAAAAGCAAAAAGCAAAGTGTTCTGCTTATATACCGCCCCATACCACTCCAAGTAGTGTCTGCACGGTTTACAGTTTAATAACAGTATGCAGGCTACACATTAAATAAATGAAATAAAATAAAACTGAGGTACAGATCTTGGATAAGAAGCTTTTTTCAGCTATTAATTTTCAGAGGTCCCTGAAAAAAGAGAACTTTCTAAGTTTGGCTCAAAACTGAAACACAAGGAAGCAATAATCAAATCTGTAGAAGGGGTAGCTGTCCAAGCAATTATAGGTGAAAACAAAGATAGAAATAAACAGTTTAAAAAAGAGAGACAAAAACATGCTTTCACCTGAAAGACTAGTTTTTATTTTTAATGTGAGCTTTCGTGGACGAGTCTACTTCATCAGACGTTAGAGAAGGGAATTTAACAGGACAAAAAGGATTAAAAGTCTAAGTTTTGAATCACCTCAGTGATGCACCAACCTGCCTGTCAATTTTAATTCATTTTTGTATTTAAAATATTTTTCATCTTGCCTTGTCCTCAAAGTTTTCAAACAGTGTGCCGGTCCATCCACCCCCAGACACCACTGGGGGCCGGACCACAGTCCCTACCCCCCCCAAAAGCCAACATGGAAAAAAGGGGGAGGGAGGGGCAAGTGGGCAAAGCCCCCCATGATCGGCCCATGATCAATGCATTTCTGGGCCCCCAGCAATGCCTCCTGCTCTGGGTCGCCACCCTAAGGTGCTGCTCCTGCGATCCCTCTGCTGCACCTCTTCTTCCTCCTCCTGCAGTGGCAGCAGCTGGAGCGGCTCTCCTTCCTTCCTTCCTTCCATCCATCATCACTTTCCTTCCTTCCTTCCTTCCTTCCTTCCTTC
>JAHTLZ010000161.1:1849407-1865553 GCA_023846285.1 Phrynocephalus versicolor | reverse complement strand
GAGAGGGAAGGCTTCTGCAGTTGCCAAAGCTTCAAATACCCTGGAAAGGAGGATAAAAGAGGGTTTGGAAACAAAAACAGAAACAAAGCCAAATTTCAAGCTTATGGGTAGCTCTGGCCTGCAGTAAATCCCACAATTCGTGGCCACCGTTCAGAAGATGGGCACAGAACCAAAATCCATGAGATACGAGAGCAATCACTAAAGGGATAAGTTAGCTTTCAGAGAAGCCCTCCTTGCTCATATGCCTGTGGTGGCACGGGATGATGAAAGTTGGAGTATAATACAGTGGTACCTTGAATAAAAGAATTAATTTGTTCCAAATGAAATTCTGTGAAGCAAATTTTCCTTTGCACAAATTTCCCATAGGAATGCGCTGAAAACGGAGTAATCCCTAATTGCGAGTCGCGACCATTTTTTCTGTTGTACGGATTCGCCCCACAGGTGATTCTGTTAAGCGATTTCCCCCTATCTCCGGAAATTTTTTCCTTTAAGCAGATTTTCTGTTAAACAAACCACTGGTTATACAAGGGTCCACTGTACATCTTTGGTTTCTTTGGTTTCTTTTTTTTTTTTAACTTGGTGTAACGGATTTTAGAAGTAGTGAAGCCTGTTAGCTTAGGCTATATGTAAACATGGAGAATATTAACGTGTAGTGTCGTTTTTGTAGCTATGCCATTATCTCGGTGTCTGTTTAAATAAAGGCCAGTGAAGATAAAAAGCCAAAAGCAAGTGAAACCTGATGGGTCTAAAAGCAACACAGGGCTGTCTTTTTCCAGGCTTGCGAACAGTCTGAGGAAGAAAAGGAAGACTCTTTCTAGAAGGATTTTATGGCTGCGCATGAAGACAAGACACACTTAGAAATATAGTTTAGAAACTTTTGCCTCATAGCCTCGGAAAGTTAGGGAAGGATTCTTTTTTTTAAATTTTCTAGTTACAGCCATATTTTTGTGTAAACTCCAATAGCCTAAATAAATGTTTCAATATATTTGGTGCCTTGGGAGCATTTCTGGTGTGAACTCAGAGACAATGAAGAGTTCCATTTGAACTTTAGGAAGAACTTCCTGATGGTTAGAGCTGTCTGGCAGTGGAATATGTTGCCACGGAGAGTGGTGGAGTCTCTTTCTTTGGAGGTTTTTAAGCAGATGCTGGATGACTATCTGTCAAGGGTAATTTGATGGGGGTTCCTGCATGGTAGGGGGTTGGACTGGATGGCCCTTGAGGCCTCTTCCAAATCTAGGGTTTTATGAATTCACAGCATATTTTAACAGGCGGAGAAGTCACCTGTTTTGAATCCACAGAGCTCCAAGCTTTAGAATTGGCTGAGGTTAATTTATTGCCTGGGTAAAGACTAAAATAGCTCGTCTCAGTGGGGGAGGATCTTAAGATTCCGACGCACCCGGCAAGACATTTATCAGTTAAAAAATACAAGAGGATCCCTTTATCCACAGGATAAGTATCCGCTGATTCACTTATCCATGGTCTTAAGCAAATGTTTTCTATATACAGTGGACCCTCATATAACAAACGGTTTGTATAACATAAAATCTGTACAACATAAAAAATTCCGGAGACAGGGGAAATTTGCTTAACAGAATTGCCTATGGGGCGAATCCGTAGAACTTAAAAATGGTTACGATTAGGGATTACTCTGTTTTCAATGCATTCCTATGGGAAATTTGCTTAACAGAATTTTATTTGGAACAAATTACAGTGGTACCTCGGATAACAACTGCCCCGGATAACGAATAATTCAGATAACAACTGCAAATTTCCGGGTATAGGGCTGCCTCTGATAACGAATTTTCCCTATGGGCTGCCTCGGATAACGAATCGCAATTCGTAGGTATAGGTCTGCCTTGGAGAACGAATTTTCTCTATGGGCTGCCTTGGATAACGAATCTTCCTATGGGCTCCCTCAGATAATGAATTTCCAGCATGCATCAGTAAAAAAGTTATTCCAGGTGAAATTGCATCTGTACCTTTAAAGTGCACTTTTTAAAGAGTTTTGAGCAAAAAAACAGGTGTCTGTGCCTTTTTCCTAGGCTCCAGAACGGATTAAACAGTTTCCCATTCATTCCTATGGGAAACTGTGTTTCGGATAACAACGTGTTTCGGATAACAACTAATCTCGGAGAACGAATTACCATCGTTATCCGAGGCATCACTGTAATTCCTTTATACAAGGTGCCACTGTATTTATCACACATTCCCTTGGAACTACTAATGATAATTGTGTGCCAGCAAGTCATTTCGGACTTACGACCATGCTTTCAAGGGGTTTCTAGGTAGTTAAGTGGTTTACCATTCAATTTCTTCTGGAGGGTACGATGGGACTTTGCAGTTTGCCCAATGTGGCTCGTCTCCCCAGAGGCCCAGTGGGGAAATGAACTGCATAGAATCATAGAATCCTAGAGTTGGGAGAGACCTCAAGGGCCATCTAGTCCAACCCCCTGCCAAGCAGGAACCCCCATCACAGGACGCCCGACAGGTGGCCATCCAGCCTTTGCTATAAACCTCTAAGGAAGGAGACTCCACCACCCTTTGTAGCAGCATATTCCACTGCCGAATAGCTCTAACCGTCATGAAGTTCTTCCTAATGTTCAAATGGAATATTTTCTCCTGTCGTTTGAAACCATTGCCCCGAGTCCTAGTCTCTGAAGCCACGGAAAACAAACCAGCCCCTTCTTCAATGTGCCAGCCTTTCAAATATTTAAACATAGCTATCATATCTCCCTCCCCCAGCCTTCTTTTTGAAAGGCTAAACATTCCCAGTTCCCTAAGCCGTTCCTCGTAAGACATCTCTTCCAGACCTTCAACCATCCTGGTCACCCACCTCTGGACCCACTTGAGGTTGTCAACATCCTTTGTAAATTAAGGCGCACAGAACTGGACACAGTATTCCAGGTGGGGTCTGACCAGATAAGATTAGAATGGTACTATCACTTCCCTTTATCTAGAGACTATGGTTCTGTTAATGCAACCAAGAATCGCATTGGCTTTCCTGGCCGCCGCATCACATACCTTATTCATGGAGCCATCCAGCCAGCATTGAGCAGAAAAGGGATTTTAAAAACTTACCATATATATGCATAAAAGCTCCCTCCCCCACGCCCCCCTCACACATACAAATACGCCACTTGCCATCATGAGTCATCTTGTATGCCATCTCTCTGGTTGGAGTCAGCTTTTTCATATTGCTCCACAACAGGTTTGCTTCTTCAACAATGATCTTAATAATAATAATAATAATAATAATAATAATAATAATAATAATAATAAACAAGAAGAAGAACAACAACAAGAACAAAAAATATAAATAATAATAATTAATAATTAATAAATTAATAAATTAAAGAATGCATGCACATTGCCTGAAAATTTAAGGCTAAAATCAACTCTTCCTTTTCCAAACAGGTATCTCCATTAGCTTGTTTTAACATTGCAATAATCATACGTCATCAAGTCAATTCCAGCTTATGGCAACGCTAATACCCAGTGGTTTACTATTCCATTTTTTCTGGGGGTTTTCCTGGGACTGTGCAGCTTAGCCAAGGCTACCCAGGGTGGCTCTTCTCCCAGGAGGTGCGCTGGGGAATCGAACTCCCGACTTCTGGCTCCGAAACCTAATACCTAAATCACGGAGCTCTCCAGTCAGCTAAATAACAACCGCGTGCTATCAAGTCAACTTTGACTTATGATGACTCTTTTCCAGGGTTTTCTAGATCGACTCTACTCACAGGGTTTTTCCCCCTCTTCCCATCTTCTGGGGGTGCCCTGGGACTACTGTGCAGCTGGCCCAAGGCCACCCGGGCTGACTCTTCTCTCAGGAAGCCTCCACCACTCTTTCCTGGTTTTAGAGACCTAAACCACTGATAAGGTAGCATAAGGTAAAAGTGCCCCTCGCACATGCATGCCACTCGTGTCCGACTCTAAGGGTGGTGCTCATCTCCATATTCAAGCCAAAGAGCCAGTGTTGTGCAAGTCCGTGGCCACGTGGCCGGCATGGCTGCAAGGAAACACAGTTTTACCTTCCCCACTTTTTATGACGGTACCTATTTATCTACTTGCATTGACATGCATTCGAACTGCTAGGTTGGCAGGAGCTGGGGTTATCAGCGGGAGCTCGCTCCGCTGCATGGCACCCGGGATTCGAGCTGCCGACTATGCAGCTGACAGTTGTCGGAAGCCTTAATCCACTGAGGCACCAGCATATATAACAACGAAATAAAAGGAGTGAGCATTTTACGTCTTTAAGATCCTGACCTTTATTTCAGCGAAAAGAGGGCCTGAGAATCAGGGCTGTAATCAATTAGAGTTTACTGTACTCTTTTAAAAAATTTTTTTAAAATTTTTTTTCCAGCTAAAGGACATTATAAGAAACAGGTCACGATTAATCAGTGAGTTTTGAAGGAGCCAGAGTCATCTTCTGCAATTTCTGCTTTTCTTGCCCCTCTCAGCAGCAGCCCCCAAAGTACGTTCACCCCTAAATCAACTACCTCTGTCTCAGTGGTTCTCAATCTGTGGGTCCCCAGATGTCCCTGGACTGCAACTCCCAGAAACCCCTTCCAGCACAGCGAGTGGGGGAGGCCTCTGGGAGTTGCAGTCCAGGAACATCTGGGGACCCACAGGTTGAGTACCATTGATCTATATAGTGATAAGCCAGCCAGCTATTTCCATTTTATAGAGAGCCTCCAAGAACGGTGTGCCTTCACCAGAGCAAGATATCATGGACTCCCATCTAATGTCCTATACTGCAGATATAGTTCCCAACCCTTGGAAACACGGTAATTCTGGGGCTCAAGTCCCAGGCACACATGCTCCTTCATTGCGCTGTTTACAGGGATATCCGCACTTCCTCACTGGAGCAGTTTCTTGTCAGATCTCCTGGTCAATCAGAGGAGGTGATTCTGTATAATTTGCTGCCAGGCAAGAACAAAGTCCACACTAGGCAGATTGCCATATACATTAATATATTGGTCCAGCAACGCAGGTTGCAATTAATATAAGAACATAAGAGCCCTGCTGGATCAGGCCAAAGGCCCATCTAGTCCAGCTTCCTGGATCTCACAGTGGCCTCACCAGATGTATTTGGGAGCGCATGAGACTAGATATCTGTCTCCTGATACCACTCCCCTGCATCTGTCCCTTGAAGTACCCCGGTTTTAAGCCTGGAGATGACACATCTCCATCATAGTTTGTAACCTGGGATGGCCTTTTCCTCCTCCAGGAATCTGTCCAATCCCCTTTGGAAGGCATCCAGGTCAGATGCCATCACCACATTGTGTGGCAGGGAATTCCATAGACTTACAACGCGCGGGGTGAAAAAATATTTTCTTTTGTCAGTTTTTACTCTCCCAGCCCTCAATTTGAGTGTATGTCCCCTAGTTCTGGTATTTTGGGAGAGGGAGAAGAGCTTCCCTCTATCCACTTGACTCATGCCCTGCATTATTTTGTGCGTCTCAATCATATCCCCCCTCAGGCGCCTTTTTTCCAGACTAAAGAGGCCCAAATGTTTTAGCCTTTCCTCATAAGGGAGGTGCCCCAGCCCAGTCATCATTTTAGTCGCTCTCTTTTGCACCTTTTCCAGTTCCACGATGTCTTTTTTGAGATGCAGTGGCCAGACTAGTACACAATACTCCAGGTGCGGCCTTATTATGGTCTTGTACAATTACACCCGTGCAGTTTTAATTGGGTGCACACTTCTTGTGTGTGCATGTATTGTGGCCTCTGGTATTGTATGCTTTGTTTGACGCCAATAAAGGTCCTGATGGACAGACGGACGGACGGACGGGCTGCTTCTCTTGCCCCGTTCCGACCGAAACCGCCTCGATTCACGCCCGCCCGCCCGCCCGCCCTGCCGCCTCGTCGGGACACTCACTCTCTTCTCTTCGGTCCCCACCAGGACCCGCTCTCCCCGGTTGTTCTTGCACCAGACGGGCGTGTGCTCCGCCGTGATGGCCTCGTCCGCCGAGGCGAAGAAGGTGCTGAGTGTCTGAAGGACCGTCTTGCCCCGCGTGAAGAGGGACTGCCCTTCCCGGTTCCGGAGGACCAGGCTGACCCAGTAGGAGGACAAGGCGCCCATGTGGAGCTTCCCTTTTTGCCGGTAACTGAAACGGGAGGGAAACAAGGGGGGAGCAGGGGGGGGGGGGGGGGGTGGTGAAATAGGCAGACATTTATTCATTTTGGAGTCAAAAAAGGGGGGTGGGATGAGGAGAAATAGGCATGCATTTATTTATTTATTTCGGGTGAAGAAAGGGATGGGGTGGCAAATAGACATTTATTTATTTGTTTGTTTATTTGTTTGTTTGTTTGTTTGTTTAGGGTGGAAAGGGGGATGGGGTGAGGGGAAATAGACTATTTTATTTATTTATTTATTTATTTATTTATTTATTTAGGGTAAAGGGGGGATGGGGTGAGGGGAAACAGACTTTATTTATTTATTTATTTATTTATTTATTTATTTATTTATTTATTTATTTGGAGTGGGGAAAGGGATGGGGTGAGGGGAAATAGACATTTATTTATTTATTTATTTATTTATTTATTTATTTATTTAGGTTGAAGGGGGGATGGGGTGAGGGGAAACAGATTTTGTTTGCTTGTTTGTTTGGGGTGGGAAAAGGGATGGGGTGAGGGGAAATAAACATTTATTTATTTATTTATTTAGGGTGGAAAGGGGGGTGGAGTGGGGAGAACCTGATTTTATTTATTTATTTATTCATTTATTTAAGGGAGGACCTCATTCCCCATGGGATCCATAACTACTGATTCACTTACCCATAATCTGAGAATATTAAAAGAAAAATGATAGAAATGTACTGCACAGTAAGACATTGCTTAATGGAAATAATCCATTCTCCGTAACGTTCCATTAAGTCAGTAGTGGCCAAGCTTCAGCCTTCCAGATTTTTTTGGACCACAACTCCTAGAATTCCAAGCCTGTGCTGCCAATTACAAAGGACTGTGGGGGTTGTGGTCCAAAACATCTGGAGCGCTGAACTTTGGCCACCACTGCATTAAGCAGAAATTACGTAAAGCAGCTCCGGATGGGGTGTAATGCGGATCCTGGGAAACAAAGCCCATCAGGGAAATACGTACAGCGGGAGTTTATTTAACGTTAAATATTGCATAAAGCGGTTTATTATTTGCGAAGGACTTCCTTACGTCCTGAGGAAATTACGTGAAGCGGGATTTTTCAAAGCGAGGCCTTACTATATATATCTTAATCATGAAATGACCAGAGTTGCCCACTTGAGGGAGTCAGAAGTCATGCGATGTGTGGCGTTTGATACTGAAAAAGTGTTCCACATTTTTTCAGAACCCACAGGTTATGGCTTGGAAGTGATCCCTGCTCACAGATATAGGTGACCCTATTGTATACTCAAATCCTCCCCATGCCCCACCCCCACTCCCAAAAAAATTTAGATGAAGATTTCTGAGCCATCCTGAGTTTCTTGCATTTTCATGGGCCAACAAGTTCCCGGAGGGTTGCAAAACCAGATGACTGTAGCTGAGCCTGGACTCGGTCCCAGGCCCGGCCTAACCCTCAAAACACAGCACCGTGCTGCCTTTGCCTCAGCGGCGTTAAGGGTCTCTCTTCTGACCCCCTTGGTTGCATGTGAAAACTGCAGAGGATAGGGAGAGAGAGAGAGAGAAAGGGCGCTTTTACACGACCCCTAAGATCCGCTGGTCCCTTAAATTCGGACCAGAGATCTTAGGGGCTTGTCGCTCTTCCTGTGTTCCCACCCCCTCCGCACTTCCTGGCTGCTGGCTGCGTGAGGGGAGGGAGAAAACAAAGGAAGAAAGACCGTGGCTCACCTCGGTTCTACCTCATTCTGCCTCTTGCTCTTGCCGGGGCAACATTCCAGTCTCTTAATCAGCTCTTAAAGGGGCGGGAGCCAAAACAACAACAAACAGAAGCGAGGAGAGCCCCACTCTCACTATCGTTACACCGCATCAAGGAATTTTCACCTCCAGAGAGCAGGTACTTGAAAGGTGCGCTGGGACGCTTTAAAGTGGGCGTGGTCGCACTTAATTGCCTGTAAACTCCGGAGCTGGTGGGGAAACATTTTTAAGCTCCGGAGCTTGCAGCCATTTGCGGCGGAGTTTAGGGGTTGTGTATAAACGCCCAAAAAAAGAGATGCCAACCCTCCCCTGAATTTCGGAACCAGGAGGGCACAAGGAGCTCACCTCCGGCCAACTTCGGCGAAGGCCAAGGCGTGGACCGTCTTGCAGGTCACGTTCCGGGGGAAGGCCCTCATCCCTTGCTCCGCGATGGTCTTGTTGAACGCCAGGTAGAGGAACCTGAGCTGGGACCACTTTTCGGCGTACTTGACCAGAGTGGATGTCTTCCCGGTGCCTGGAGTCGGGAGGAGGAGAAGCCCAAGTCATTCAGGTCCGGGGGGGGGGGGGGGGCCGGACATGGATTGTATTAAACAGCTTTGGCCAACCGAGTGCGTCCCGGAGGGTTTGGGCCAACACTCCCCTCCTGGCTTCCTGGCTAGGGGACGATGGGAACTAGAGCCCCGAAGACGTGGGAAAGTGTCAGGTTGGGAACCGTTCTTCTAAATGAGTGGGGAGTCTTCTCCAATGGTTCTCAACCTGTGGGTCCCCAGATGATCCGGGGCTGCAACTCCTAGAAACCCCTTCCAGCACAGTGATGGGACGGGAGATACTTGGCTGGAAAACAGTATCTGGGAGTCTTGGTGGACCACAAATTGAACATGAGTCAGCAAGAAGAAACCAAGAGGGCTGGAGGGTAGAACTAGAAAAGGCGCAGAAGAGAGCGACTAAAATGATCACTGGGCTGGGGGACCTCCCTTATGAGGAAAGGCTAAAACATTTGGGGCTCTTTTGTCTGGAAAAAAGGCACCTGAGGGAGGATATGATTGAGACGTACAAAATAACGCAGGGCATGAGTAAAGTGGATAGAGGGAAGCTCTTCTCTCTCTCCCAAAATACCAGAACTAGGGGACATCCACTCAAATTGAGGGTTGGGAGAGTGAGAAGGAGACAAAAGAAAATATTTTTTCACCCCGCGCGTTGTTAGTCTGTGGAACTCCCTGCGACAGGAGGTAGTGATGGCATCTGGCCTGGATCCCTTCAAAAGTGGATTAGACAGATTCCTGGAGGAAACGTCCATCACAGGTTACAAACCATGATGGAGATGTGTCATCTCCAGGCTTAAAACTGGGGCACTTCAAGAGCCAGATGCAGGGGAGTGGTATCAAGGGACAGAGATCTAGTCTCGTGCGCTCCCAGGCACATCTGGTGGGGCCATTGTGAGATACTGGAAGCTGGACTAGATGGGCCTTTGGCCTGATCCAGCATGGTTCTTCTTAGGTTCTTATATTCTCATGTTCACTGCCCTAAACCAAGAGCCACACTTATCCATAGATTTTGAAGGGCCACACAGCCTGATGGGCGGTATAAACATCAAATAAATAAATAAAATAAGGGCTACATCTGCTCCCATGAGCCTCATATCCATTTTAAATCTCTTTAAAAATTGATTTTAAAAAAAATTGAAAAAGCTCCATTGTGCTGCTAAAAAAACTAAAAGTTGGAGGATGTTAAAAGTGACCCCAATCACTAAACCAATTGTATTTAAAGAGAACATATACAAAATGTTCTACGGATGGTACATGTCCCCGACTATTTTAGTTAAAATGAACACTCAGATATCGAAAGCTTGCTGGAAATGTAAGCAAAAAGAAGGTTCATTATTGCATACGTGGTGGTTATGTAAAACAGCTCAAAAAATTTGCATTAAGAATAGACAGCTTTTGGATGATATACTGTAGATAGCCCAATAGACCTAAAACCTGAATTCTTCTTATTAAATATACAGTGGTACCTTGTATAAAGGAATTAATTCATTCCAAATGAAATTATGTTAAGCAAATTTTCCTTTATACAAATTTCCCATAGGAATGCATTGAAAACAGAGTAATCCCTAATCGCGACCATTTTTATGTTGTACAGATTTGCCCCATAGGCGATTCTGTTAAGCAAATTTCTCCTATCTCCGGAATTTTTCATGTTGTACAGATTTTACGTTATACAAATCGTTTGTTATACGAGGGTCCACTGTAATGCCAGAGACAATGGATCTGCAAAGTGTCTATTTAGTAACTCATATCATAACAGCAGCGAGAATTGTCTTTGCCAAACACTGGAAAGAGTCAGGAATACCAAATAAACAGGAACTAATAACCAAAATGCTTGAGATCGCAGAAATGGACAAACTGTCAGAATGATTACAGGTATACCGGAAGGTGGGTGAGTCAAGGTACACTGTCGAGGTCTGGTTCCCAAAAGGCGCCACCTTACCTGCAAACGCCATGATTTTTACCACCTGTCTTGGTGCGATTGCATGGTTTAAGATCTGTTGCTGCTCCGAAGTGGGATGGATCTCACGGCGGGTGCTAAAGTGAGAGAGAAAAGAAGCGCTTAATCCAAAAGCTCACCCTGCAATTTTGGGATGGGGAAGCCATGGCCAGCCACATGGCTGTTAGATTGCACCACTCACACTCACCACTTCATCCATGGCCATGCCAGCTGGGAATTCTGGGAGCTGAAGTCCCAAACAACTGGTTTCCTCCCTCTGTTGTAAGTAATATTAAGAGAAACCATGGTTCTCAGCTACTTCTTCCTCCACGCCCCCCCCCCCCAATGCTGAGGAGGCACAGAGGCATCCTTGGGAGATGGCAGGCTTCCTTTGCAATGCCTCCCCAACATAACAAAGCAAAAGAGGAGGCGCCTGCTTGTTAAGATCCTTTCTTTGCAGGTATGTTTTTCGGAGGAAGCTTCAGTGAGCGCACACTCTCCTGGCTGCCAACGTGGCATATCTGGAAGGAAGTGACCTTTTATTTCCCTTATTTATTTATTTATATTTATTTTTTATATTTATATACCGCGCCTTCTTCCCAGGCCGGTTGGAACCTTTGCCTTGAGGCAGGACCAAAGGGCGAAAGGGCACCTGATTACTATTAGAATCAATGCTTTCATAAATGCTCCAATGTATGCTTATGAACTTAGATAACAGAAAATAAAACAAGCCACCTGGGAGGAGTGCAGGTAGTCTCTCTCTGTCTGTGTGTCTGATCAGCTGGCTGGAAACGTGTGTGTGTGCGCGCGTGCGTGCACGTGCGTGTGTGTGTGTGTGTTTTTCCCATCCTTTCTGTAATCAAGATCAATTCGTTTTGGAACTTTTCCATCTAACTCCCACATCTGCTTGCCCCATTCTTGTCTGCTGGTCCCCCAGTAGCCAGGATTTCCCCTGTCCATTAAGCAGAAATTTCGGTGTTTCTTTTGGAAACCTAGAATGATGGAGTTGGAAGGGGCTCCCGCCCCTTCTCGTTTTATTGGCCTTCATGTCAGGAGCATCAACCGACAGCTGCTATCTGGGTAGATATTAAAAAAACAGAAGAGCCCTCCTAGGAAAAGCAGATGACAATCTGAACTGAATGTGTCATCCAGGTATCAAAACATTTTGGATTGGCCTGAGTGCCGATACTCCTTCCAGACTGTCTCCTTAATAACCCTATTTACTTCTTTGATCTAAAACAATGGTCCATCTGCTATATGTATAAAGGGCATGTTAGTAATCAGGGCTTCTACTGCTACCGGTTGCACCTCCCTGTAACGTTAGTCTATTTGTGAACATTCCATGATGCCACAGCTCCTCAGCCAATGAATGGGAGGCATGCAATCTGCCAGCTGTGATCAGTTTCACCCCTCATTATGGAACGACAGAGTACCTGCCCCTGACGCTTCCTTCGCAGTCGGAGGTGGACGATTCTGCTATCGTGACCCTTGGGCTCCAGTTCGAATTCTCCAGGAGATACAGGCAGTAGAAAATATTGTAATGGATCCTGCAAGAACAGAAAAGGGATAAATCCCAACGGATTCCTTAGAAAGTCTGTAATTTGACCTTGAGGGTGACACAACGATACCCTGTAGGAAGTGGGCAAAGTCCTACCCCATGGATCTGCAGAGGAGGAAATCTGCCCATAGGAAAGATCAGAAGTTGAGTTCTTTAAACCCAGCGTTGTTTGCTTTGAGCAGCAGTACTCCAGGACCATGCACAAAAGAGTACAGTACTGGATTGCTTGCTTGGTTGGTTGGTTGGCTGGCTGGCTAGTTGATTGGTTGGCTGTTTGGCTGGCTGGTTGGCTGGTTGGCTAAGCTGGTTGGTTGGCTAGATATCTTTTTACCCAATCTTTCCGGGGTTGTGCCAAGGATCTTCCCTCCGCCAAGCACACAGACTTTCTGGAGCCATGCCGCAAAAGCTTTGCCTCTCCCAAAAACATAAGGAGGTGTGTCTCCTACCTGGCCAAACTTCAGGCACGGTAGCGGCCCATCTGCAATTCAGGCTCACAAACTGGATGGCTGAGATTTTGGCTTGATAATGAACCAAGGCTTGTGGCTTCCACAATCCCTGAATGCTGGCCACCACCACCACCACCACCCTCGGAAATTAAAGGCTACATTCTGCTCCCCCACCCTTGCGCTGGAGACAATACCTATTATTGACGAGAACCTCCTTCTCTCGCATGGCATAAAGCAAGGTGGCCATGCAGTACAGGGCCTCCATGACGTCCATCAGCGACAGAGTCGAGCTTGGCCTCTGAAGACAAGCCGCCAACTCCTGGACCTCCCAAACACTTCCAGATAGGAGCGTGATTGCTGACATCACGGCCCAAACGAAGGACGCCTGGAAAGGCCAAGGAAGAGATGCAGACAATGAAGGGCAGACAGAAGGGTAAGTAGAGGCTGTGAATGACCGGTAGGTAGAATATCAACTGCTGAGCTCCACACAGACAAGGTGCCCCTCACAACTCGCTTCCTACATGCAGGGTTGGAAGCCTCCTCAAACTCACAAGTTGAAGTCCATCTTAGAGAAAATCTCAAAAGAGCAAAAGCAAAGGGTTCTGCTTACAGCAGGCCTGCCCAAAACTTCGGCCCTCCGGATGTTTTGGACCGCAACTCCCATAGTCCTTTGCCATTTGCAATCTAAGCTTAGGATTCTGGGAGCTGGAGTCCAAAACATCAGGAGGGCCGAAGTTTGGGCAGGCCTGGCTTACAGTCACCCCCGCCATTTCGCAGTTCATGTACGACGGTTTCGCAATATCGCCAGCCGCAGTACATGCTGAGGCTCCAGCTGGTTAGCGCTGGGATGGGGGAGAAAAAAACTTTGCCTCCGTGACTGGAAGGGATTTTAAAAGGGGCGTGCCGCTTCCCCCCTCCCCCCGCGGGGGCTCCGTTCCAGTTCCCGGGCCATCTCCATTGAAATGCACTGGGCCAATGCATTTCAATGGAGATTGCGGGGGCAGCACTGGCTCCGAGCCAGCGACAAGCAGCTGACTGGCGCTGGCTGGGGGAGGGGAAAAAGTCTTCCAGCAGCTCGGGAACCAGCGGTGGCATGCCGCCACCCCCCTGACCTGCATCCGCATATCGCGGATTTTCAATCATCGCAGGTCGGGTGGGTCCCTAACCCCCGCAATAGGCGCGGGGTTATTGTATACCGCCCACACCATAGCGCTTAAAGCACTCTCCGGGTGGTTTACAGTTTAATGATGCAGGTTACACATTGCCCCCCCCCCCTTAGCAAGCTGGGTACTCATTTTAGCAACCTTAGAAGGCTAGAAGGCTGAGTCAACCATGAGTTGACTAGCTGCAGCTAGAAAGTAACCACCCACCAGGATGACCATAGAGATGCAGCTCTAGGGTCATCATGGTGGATGGTTACTCTCTAGCCCATGTCTTATCTCTGTGGTCTTCAATTGGGCAGAATGGTCTCCGTCTCCTATTCTACAGAACAAATCAATCATGCAAGGTAATTTTTTCATAATAACTGGGTGGGGACACCTCCGCTGCAGCTGGGACCTTCAGGAATCTGGAGCCCCCCATCACAGCTGTGCATTCGCCCCATAAGATGCACATACATTTCTATTTACTGTTGGGAGGAGTGTGTCTTATGGGGTGAAAAATACTATTTAAAAAGTTAATTCTGTTTGCAACAATTGTCTGGATACACACTATTTAAATAGGCTAGTGGTGATAATTTTATGTTAAGTCCAATTCTCCATAGTCATATCTTATGCTCCTGAAGTAACAGAATGACTTTCAAGCTGTAAAATGGGAGAAGGAGTGCTAATGTAGCATTTTTTTCAATTTTTCCAAAAAAATCCTTTTTTTTTTCTGGAAAAAAAACAGGGGGGGTGGAAACCCTGGTTTTTTTTTTCCAAGCTTCAAAATTTCCGGAAAGTTTACATCTGTACCAGAGGCCCGCCTAGTTCCTGATAGAAGGAGAACATATAGAAAGCCGCATTGTTAAAAGGATAAGGGACCTACACCTGCCTGGGGACTTTGCATGTCGGGCAGCCTCTGGGTGACACACAGCTCCGCCATAGGAAACAGAGAGTGACTTCTCAGACACCCCAGGATGGCTTCGGGCTTCCGGCAGTGCTGGCTCTTCATCGCAGCAACACAACTGTGTGATAAATCAACAAAGAACAGAGAAAAACCACCACTTCAGTCAGGGTTATTGCCTACGCTACCCAAAACCACCTACGGTAATACCTTGTGAGACAAATGACCCTTAAGGCAAAAAAATCATAAGACGAATGGATTGGCCAAGAATAGGAAAACCTCGTAAGACGGATTCTCCTGTGGGATGCTTCGCAAGATGAATTCAATGCATTCCTATGGGAATCTGCATTAAATCATACTTCGTAGGATGAATTTACCATAGGATGAATTGACCCGTAGAATGAATTAAATTTGTCTTAAGAAGTACCACTTTACTTTTACAGAATAACCTACGGTTGCGCCCGGTCAGACGAGAGTATGGAAAATATGCATCCATGAACAATCTGTCATAGAATACCCAGCCGACATCAAGAGTTACAGTCTGTAAAGAAACATTTCCCATAGATGTCTGGGAAGATTCTCAGTCCTCCAGGTGAGTTTATCTGGAAGTTGAGTCATGGCAACTCAACTTCTTTTTCTTGAGAGATAGAAACGTTTCGCTGCTCATCCAAACAGCTTCATCAGTCCGAGGGATGTATGGGTTGAATAGACTTGGGAGGCTTTTGAACTTACGGAAGGGGAAATGAGATGATGCAAGAGAAGCCAACGGCTCCCTCTTTCAATTCCAAGAGAAGCAGCCATGAGCATTCTCCCCAAATCTATGTACTTCAAAGGCTGTGATGCCTATGCAGCAGGGTGAGGCAATGGGTGGCCTTCCCCATTGGCAAAGATGGTGGCAATAGTTCACAAAGCAGAACAAATCAAAGAGGAAAAAAGCAAACACATACATACACTAAAGGTCACTAAATGACTCTCAGAAAAGCAAGGTCTTTAATGCTTTTTTGAAGGCAGGCAGGCAGGGACTGTGCTAGGCAGCCGGTTCACTAGGCAGCTGGTTCCAAAGCGAGGGGCCAGCCACAGAGAAGGCTCAGTTTCAGGTTACCGATTTCCTAGCCTCCCTGGGCATGAACACCTGAAGTGAGAGCACCTGCGACATTCTGGTGGGTCGGGCCCCAGTTGATCTTTGGAAGATCCGATCCGCCAGGTATTCAGGTCTCAAGCCGTAGAGGGTTTTGTAAATCAAAACCAATACCTTGAACCTTATTTGGGATGCAACGGGCCACCAATGCAAGCGAGCCAAAACTGGGGTGATGCAGTCCTATCTGCCCACACCAACCGCCAGTCTGGCTGCTGCATTTTGTACCCGCTGAAGTCGCCGAAAAAGGACCAAGGGCAACCCCACGGAGAGAGCGTTGCAGTAGTCAAGAGACTTGATGACGACAACTATTTAGGAAGGCTAGACTCACCGGATAAAAGCCAGGATGGGCTGGTTCTGCACTTGGCATAAGCTGTATTCCTCCATCAGGGTTGTGACGATAGACACCGCTCCAGGCTCTTCCTTCAGGTACTGGTGGTACCGCTTCTTCCAGGGAATGAACTGAAATGCCAAAGAAATACAGGACCTTGAAAGCTGTTTTTAGTGGACTTATTATGCCTTTTATGGAAATAATTTTCCATTGACCAACCAGAGTGGCTTTTTGCCAGATGGGTGGTAGAAAACTCCAATAAATAAATAAATAAATAAATAAATAAATAAATAAATAAATAAAT
>JAHTLZ010000161.1:1825894-1844257 GCA_023846285.1 Phrynocephalus versicolor | reverse complement strand
TATTATTATTATTATTATTATTATTATTATTATTATTATTATTATTACTACCTACAGCAAAGAAGGAAGCCATTGCAAGCTGATTTAATCTCTCCTCTCCCGCACCAGCCCCAACCCCCCAACCCCAAAAAAGTTCTGCAAAACTTCCTGAAAGGTTCAAACCAGCCCTTAAAAGCCATGCAAAAAGCAAAACACTTCCTCGTTAAGACCTGGGCTGCACCTGGGTTGGGAAATACAGTTCCCATGCGCCTGATCCACGCTGGTGCAAGATGATGGGAACTGGAGTCCCGCCCCCTTTTGGGGGAGCCACCGGTCTCGCCCACCCCGGATCTAAAGCAAATTTGCTGCTCTGCTTTAGGAGACGGTGCAAAGAATGATCTCGAGGTCATTTGCTGTTAATTAATGTCCAATTAGTGTCTGGACGACCCGCCTTACTTACTGCGATCTTTGTGGGATTGCACCGACTGCACTTTCTTTGCACTCACACCCTAACTTGCTGCCACTCGTACTGTACCTACCTTGACTGCCCGCCCGCGCGACGGAGCCCGCCTCTGACCTCCTGATCGACGCGCCTACTGGCTAATCATCAGCCAATGGAGCTCCGCCCTCGGCCGTTGAGCGGCGGTGGCGAAGGCGGCCTGAGCGCAGCGGACGAATGACGTGCCTCTCTGTGGAGATTGGCAGGTGCTTTTGTCCCCGCCGCCCACCCGGCTCCCAAAGGAAGCGCAGAGCTAGAAAAGAAAGAGGTCCCGCGTGTTCCGACGCACCGTCTACTTCCGGTTCCCCATCAGTGCCGACCCTGTGCGGGGTAAGAGGCGTGGAAACGCATGGGCGGGCATGGGCGCGGCGGATGGGAGGTGTAGTCCAAGCCACGTGGGAGCAGGGAATGCGGGTTTATTTGCGCTAAATAAATAAATAAATAAATAAATAAATAAATAAATAAATAAATAAATAAGCGGCCATAAGCCTTGCAGTTGTATTGGACTACGCCTTTCAACTGACCAGGAATGATGGGTGTTGTTGGCCAACACATCTGGAGGGGACGCGCAGCTCCACCCACTAGGAGAGACTGCTGTCAGCAAAGTTGCACCGAGAAGGGTGGGTTGGAAAGACGTACAGAAGGCCTTCTTTGGCATCAGATGTCAAGAGGAGCTGCAGATCAAGGCGGATTTGCTCCAGTTTATGAGCTATTAATTTATTTATTTACAGTATTTTGAATATTTTTACCCCACCTTTCTCCTTGGCTATTATTATTCTCCCAGACTGTGGAAATTCCTCCCACTGGAGGCCCATCTTGCCCCATCTTTGCTGTCCTGCAAGCAGGCAAAGACCTCTCATCGTACAATGGAACCTTGCATAACAAACAGATTGTATAACATAAAATCTGTACAACATAAACAATTCTGGAGATAGGGGAAATTTGCTTAACATAACAATCTATAGGGCGAATCCGTACAACATAAAATGGTTGTGAGTAGGGATTACTCTGTTTTCGATGCATTCCTATGGGAAATTTGTATAAAGGAAAATTTGCCTAACGTAATTTTATTTAGAACAAATTAATTCCTTTATACAAGGTACCACTGTACACTACAGTACCTTAATTGGCATCAAGCGAAAATATACAACAGGCAACAATATTTGCATACGTAGATGAGGAGTGCATGCCAATTAAATAACACATGCTGAAAATGCAAAACAAAACATGATTCGACAAAACAAGAAGAGCCAAATACGTTCATTTAAAAGAACAGCTAGCCATCAACTTTATTTATTTATTTTGGAGTATTTTTACCCCGCCTTTCTCCTTGGAAAAGGACCCAAGGCGGCGTACAGTAATGAGGGATAATATACAGTCCAGTACAATTAAGACATGTTCAAGTATTGAGAACAGGGAATTGAAGAACATCTTACAGCCTTAAGAGACAACAGTACATTAAAGCTACAAGAGAATGCGAGCAATTAAAAGGAAAATAAAATTCCGTGTAAAGTAATGAGTGATGGAAACTAACATTGAAACATAGCATCAATGTAAACACACAAGGTTATACAGTAAGTGGTTATAAACATAGTCTGTGAGGAACCCAATATTAAAACAGATCGCACTAAAAGGATAATAAATTACAAAAACCCAGTCAAACACAAAAGAGTAATTTTAAAATCCATTATTTATATACTAGTTTAAAATCCAGGATCTTTAAAGGCCGCTTTTTCTTCCGACCCACCCCAACCTTCGTGCATCGATGAGGCTTGAAAACTTTGGCCCACCTGGAGATAGTCATTTTTCATCCTGTGAGTGAAAAGCATAAAAAGTTGTTAGAAATTGTAACCTGCGCCTGCTGTATTAGTAGGTTAATATATCTGGCAGTCTGCCTGGTGCAAACTTTGTTCTGGCCTAACAGCAGATTATACAAGATTTCCTCCTCTTAAAGGAGCCACAAGAGGAAATACTGTAAACGTAAAGCAAAGTGCTACGTTTCTACATTTTTAATGGAGAAGAGACAAAAAGACAACGATCTCTCTCGGGCCCTCCAAGCAGCTCTGCATTGAAGAGGCGACCAGAGGTGCGAAGGCCGACTCTCCGGCCAAAGACTCCAACCTGCTAGACCCGTTTAGTGACACCTGATCCCGAAGCAGTGTCTGGAGGACAGGCCTCCGATTTTCAGGGCTCTGTCCTTGTGGGTCTCTCAGGAAGTTGCAGCCCTTCTTGAACCATCCATGTGCGCTGAAAAGTGTGTTTCAGCAAAGACCTCTCTCTTCGGGCAGGCTTTCCTGCAGTGTTTGGGCTGCCTTTGTCGTTGTCTTCTTAGGAGCCTCGTGGCGCAGTGGTTAAAGGCCTGTCCTGCAGGTAAAACTGTGCTCATGACCTGGGGTTCAATCCCAGGTAGCAGGCTCATGGTTGACTCAGCCTTCCATCCTTCCAAGGTCGGTAAAATGAGTACCCAGCTTGCTGCGGGGGGCAATGTGTAGCCTGCACACTGTAATTAAATTTGTAAACCGCCCAGAGACTACTTAAAGTGGTATGGGGCGGGATATAAGCAGAACACTTTGCTTTGCTTTGCTTCCTTCCTAGCAATTTCCTGCAAGTGCGTGGTCCGATTTTCAGAACCTGAGGTGCCACTTTGCCAAATGAACCAAGTCTTTAGCAGATGTTGCGCATGTCTTTATTGACAGTGTCCTGACATTTCTGTTTTGGTTGCCCAGGTGGCCACCGGCCATCGATTTTCAGGTGGTACACAGTTTGGGCAACAGAGAAAGGTGCTGCTCTGAGGACACGTCCGCACCAACTAAGCAAGTTTTCCCTCATCTTCTCTGTACTACTCATCCAAGTAGCTCCTTCAGTCTGCATCCGGGCTGCATTCTCCCTTGCTTACATGTTGCCTTTTATGCCACCATCTCCTGGGGTTTTTAAATAGGGAGTTGTGCTTTCCTGCTTTTAATGTGTTTTTAGTACAGTATTACTTTTGTTTAACCATTTTTTTAATCCCTCCTCCACGCTCCTCCTTGCTCCTGGAAGGAAATTACTCAGAGTGGTACTTGCATTCCTATGGTTTTTAAAGCTTTAAATATTGTCTTTCAATGCTGTAAGATGCCTTAGGTCCTCTTTAAGGAAAAGAACTGCAAAGATGGGGCCAGCCTGGCCTCTTGTGGGAGGGAGTTTCCATAGACAATGGGGTCACTGGTGTTCCCACCCAATGCACATGTGAAGGAAGGTGGTGGGACTGAGAGAAAGTGTCTGGTTAAATCACTGGGAACGGAGATAGTCTATGCATCTATATTCCTTAATAGACCTACAGTACATCCATTCCTCCTCCTCCTCCTCCTCTTCTTCTTCTCTCCTCCTCCTCCTCCTCCTTCTTCTTCTCTTCTCCTCCTCCTCTTTCTCCTCCTCTTCTTCTTCTTCCTCCTCCTTCTCTCCTCCTCCTCCTCCTCCTTCTCCTCTTCTTCTTCTTCTTCCTCCTCCTCCTCCTCCTTCTTCTCTTCTCCTCCTCCTCCTCCTCCTCCTCCTCTTCTTCTTCCTCCTTCTCTCCTCCTCCTCCTCCTCCTCCTCCTCCTCCTCCTCTTCTTCTTCTTCTGCTCCTCCCCTGCTCCTGCTCCTCCTGCTCCTCCTCCTCTTACTCTTCTTCTTCCTTCTCCTCCTCCTCTTCTTCTTCCTCCTCTTCCTCTACTTCTTCCTCCTCCTCCTTCTTTCACAGGAGCTTCAAGATCTGTGACCCTGGTCAAGCCATGGGCGAAGAAGAATCCGAGAAACTGCTTCCCAGGTTAATTCAAGAAGGGCGGTTTGCCCTTCTGAAAGAGGCGATCTCCAACGTTGAGGACCTCGGCAGGGATGTGACGAGGAAGCACTTTGGCCACTCGGGGGACACGTTGCTCCATTACGCGGCCAGGCACGGCCAGCTGAGCGCCCTCCGCTACTTAGTTGAGAACCTCCAAATGGACATGGAACTGTTTAATAACGATTACAAGCGGCCCCTCCACGAAGCGGCCTCCATGGGTCACAGGGACTGTGTTTTATACCTGCTGAACTGAGGAGCTACCCGCGACTGCTTGAAGAAAGCAGACTGGTGCGTGGTTGCAACTGTTCTCCAACTGAAATTACATATGGCTGTGATTTAAATTTACTAATTTAAACTCATCAGTGTCTGCAACTAAATGTTGCAGTGTGGAATCTTTCTGTTGAGATTTTTTGTCCCAAACCGTTTAGGGCGTTGTTAACATCAAAACCTATCCATGGGCATAGTGTCTTTTGTGACTGTGGTCATCAAAAATAAGAAGCAGGATTTATAACCCCAATATATATTTTATATTTCTCTCTTACACACACACACACATACAGAACGATAAGCAATTTCAATATTACAAGCTATCAAGTGATTATACGTGTCAACTTATTATACAGCCTAAAGCCCTTAGGTATGCTTGATGGAGGCCTGTGTTTATACAAGTTCCAACAAGAACACACTCTTATCCCACAGCTTCTAAACAATAGATTCTCAGCTCCAACCCCACAGCTCTCTTACCCTTCCTCCTAAGTCACAGATCTCCATGCCTGCCTCTCCTTGATTACTCAAATCCGTCGCACCTTAATCATAGCTCTTCCTCTACAAATTCTTTTTCCGAATTCAAATCCGGCTGATCTTTTTCATATCCCTGTTTTGTTTTTCCTTCACACACTCACTCACCCAGCTCCAAAATATCCCTTCCTGCTAGGAATAATCCAGTCCATCAGCTCATGGTCCCATTCACAAATATCCCATCGCTCCTTCCACTCTTTTTAACTGTCTTTCCCAAGACACGACCTATTTTGGTTTTTTAAATGTGTTACTTTGTTATTTTGTTTGCTATTTGCTTAGATTGCCATTGGCAAAGGACTGTGGGAGTTGCGGTCAGAAACATCTGGAGGGCCGAAGTTTGGACATGCCTGCCCTAGGGCTAGATGGGCGGTATAAAAACTAAATAAATAAATAAATAAATAAATAAATAAATAAATAAATAGAACAGTCAGTGTGACCTTGGCCATCAATTGTGCCTTGCAACAGACACCTGTTGTAACGGTATGCAAAGCTAGGCTACGAATATTTATGAAGTTGTATCTTTTGAACCAATCAAATAGTCTATAGGCTGGGCTAAAGAGTATATAAACCAGAGTGCCTAGAGATGACCGATAGATAGCGACTGGATAGGAATTAATGAGGGAACAAATGAATAAGAAAATGAACATATAACTGTATTTGTGTTTAAAGTTAGAGAAAAGTTAAAGCCTCAAGTGAATAGTACACTGTGATGACTGTTTTATTTTGTAACTTAAACTACAGTGTTATTTTGGAATGTTAAAGCAGGTGTCAGTCTCTGTTCATTTAGTACAGTGGTTCTCAACCTGTGGGTCCCCAGATGTTCCTGGACCGCAACTCCCAGAAATCCTGGCCAGCCCAGCTAGTGATGAAGACTTCTGGGAGTTGCAGTCCAGGAACATCTGGGGACCCACTGGTTGAGAACCACTGATTTAGTAGATAAAGCACAATTGATTTGTGAAATGATTGCAGCTGAAGAGGAACCAGCTCACATCACAGTCATGATAAGTGCCAGGGGCTGGTACAATCCAGGTTCTCCCCACCTGTGCACAAACATTTTTGCAGCGTGGCATTGTCACAGGAGAGGGGGACCTTGAAAAGTTTTCCCGAAAGGGTCACCCTGGTCATCTCTTCTCAGGACTCCGCTGATGATGGCTTGTACAAGGAGGAACCTGGACATAATCCAAGACCTCATCAAGCATGGAGCAGACCCACTGCTGAAGAACAAAGATGGCTGGAACTGTTTCCACATAGCCTGCCGGGAAGGGGATCCTGGTATCATCCAGTATTTGCTCGAGGTCTCTCCTGGCATCTGGGACACGGAGAGCAAAATCAAGAGGACGCCTCTTCATACAGCAGGTATTGTTTTGGTTTGTTTGTTTGTTTGTTGGATTTGTAAACCGTGCCATCTAGCTACAAGGCTAAACCATGAAAAGGTTTGTGCTGTATTTGAATACTTTTTTTCTGCTTTATGATTGTATTGCTTGTTGTGTTGATTACTGTATTTTCCATGTGTAAGACTATAATTTTGTCTAAAATAGTTAGACTAAAAAAAATTGAGGCTTGTCTTATACCCGGAAGTAAGCCGAGGAGAGAACCACATGTTTGCAAAACTCTAATTCTGGGTTGTTTTCATGAATCAAGAGTGAGGTGCGAGATCTCAGGATAGTGGAGGTCACTGAGAAATAAATATCACTAACAATACTAGAAATGTTTGCATATGACAGAAAGAAAAGGAACAAAATAAGAGGATGTAGCATTTGGTTTTGGGGGAGTTTCTCTTGAGCTACATACAGTGGTACCGTGAGTTATGAAATTAATTTGTTCCTCGGGACGCTCCATAACGAAAACATTTTTGTAGCACTGATCCAAATGTGCTGCAATGCACCCTGGGAATTGAAGTCTTCTGCAAAATTTTCGTATCTCAATTTTTTCCATAGAGAATTTTCGTAACTCGAGTTTTTGCAGAACTTTTTTTTGAATGGACCTCCAGACAGACTTCCTTGGCATCTCAAGGTACCGCTGTATTGTTCTCATGGCACAGTGGCTAAACTGCTGTACTGCAGCCAGGACTGTGCTCACGACCTGGGGTTCACTCCCAAGTATCCAGCTCAAGGTTGACTCAGCCTTCCATCCTTCCAAGGTCAGTAAAGGAGTACCCAATTTACTGGGGGGGGGGGAATGTGTAGTCTGCAGAATTAACTTGCAAACCACCCAGAGAGTGCTTTAAGTGCTATGGGGTGGTATATAAGCAGCACCCTTTGCTTTTGCTTTTTGCATTTTGTTCATTCCCGTGTTCCTTCTTCATTTCTGCTCTTTCCCAAAGCAATGCATGGGTGCCTGGAAGTCGTGAAGGTGCTCCTTGAAAGGTAAACAGACTCCCTGCCCTTGCTTCCCCTATGAATCAGCCCTCCCTCCCTTTCCCAAACTCCCCCCGCCAAGTAATTGTTCTGCTAGTTACTGATCCACCCTAAAAGAGAAACTGCATGAGTGTGTGTGGTGGTGGTGGGGAATTGTGCTAGATCTGAGGACAAGCAGACAGAATCTGAAATAATTACTCCAAAGTAAACAGAAATGCAAGAAAGTGTCCCAAGGAGGTGGAGAAAACTATGGCCATGATCCTGTTACTTAACAAATGCAAGTACAGTGGTACCTTGTATAAAGGAATTAATTTGTTCCAAATGAAATTATGTTAAGCAAATTTTCCTTTATACAAATTCCCATAGGAATGCATTGAAAATGGAGTGATCCCATTTTTATGTTGTACAGATTCTCCCCATAGGCGATTATGTTAAGCAAATTTCCCCTATCTCCAGAATTGTTTATGTTGTACAAATTATATGTTATACAAGTTATTTGTTATACAAGGTATAAGTTAAATTGCATCCGTCCTGGTGAGAAATTGCTTAAGGAGACAATGCTTGCATCCTTCGTCATGGGTCAAATCGCATGACAGACACCAGACAAGGAATGCAAGCAACAGTTTAAGTAGAAGCAATTTGCAGCTCTAAGTTCCAGTTTGACTTGTGTTTACTATATATCAGTGGTGGTGAACCTTCGGCACTCCAGATTTTCTGGACCACAGCTCCCACAATTCCGAGCCTGTATTGCCAGTGACAAAGGACTGTGGGAGTTGTGGTCCAAAATATCTGGAGTGCCAAAGGTACACCATCACTGCTATATATGGAAGCGTGGGATTTTAGACTGCAACTATTTATTTTATTTTAGAGGACAGTGGTACCTTGTATAAAGGAATTAATTCATTCCAAATGAAATTCTGTTAAGCAAATTTCCTTTGTACAAATCTCCCATAGGAATACATTGAAAATGGATTAATCCCTGATGGCGACTGTTTTCCTGTTGTACGGATTTGCCCCATAGGCGATTCTGTTGAGCGATTTCCCCGTCTCTGGATAGTTTTCCTTTAAGCGGATTTTCTATTAAACAAACTGCTTGTTATACGAGGCTCCACTGTATTTTAGAGTATTTTTACCCCACCTTTCTCCTTGGAAAAGGACCCAAGGCGGCTAAGAGACTCATGTTCCAGTTCAGACTGTTTGTCATATGCTAATTACTAATGAGTGACCTTCAGGCCCTTAAGGGCAACCTCTTCCTATGGATAATAAGTCATTGCTGATGGTCTATCCCAGTGGTTCTCAACCTGCGGGCCCCTCAATGTTCCTGAACTGCAACTCCCAGAAATCTCTTCCAGCACAGTGAGTGGTGGAGGTTTCTGGGAGTTACAGTTCAGGAACATCTGGGGACCCACAGGTTGAGAACCACTGGTCTATCCTTTACCCAGGTTTGCAGAGAGAGACCATCAAACAGAGGACTGGCATTGATAAAATGACACACACACATACACACACACACACTCCAACCAATTTTGCACGCCAGGGTTGGCCTTTGTCAGTTTCGAGATAATCCAGATTTACTTATTTCTTTATAAAGCAGGTGGCTGATTCCATAAACCGAACAGCTAGGGCGTGGAGAACTTCACCTCTGGACCACAATGCCCAGAATCCCCTAACTGTCATGGTTAGTGGAGATTCTGGGAGTTGTAGTCCAAAAAGGTTTTTAAAAATCGGTCCTCCCTCTATTCCAAGGTGCCGCTATGAGCCAGACAGTGTGGACAAATGTGGAATCACACCCTTTATGGATGCTGTGCAAAGTGGGCATCTCGCTATCGCTCGACTGCTTCTGGAAAAACACAAGGTATGTGTGAATATCCAGAGTCAGCCGTGCCTTTAAAAACCACCAATGTACTGTATATTCATTTTTATTTTTTAAAATATTGTCACCCCACCCCTGTCCTATGACAGGGTTAGGGTTAGGGTTAGAGTTACTGTTTTTCTTCTTGTTGTCGTTATAAGAATAAACTCGGGCAGTTATTTCAGGCACAGTTTTGCAACAAAACAAAACAAAACAAACCTCAAACTTGGTCCTTGCTGATGGACTTGGTCAGACGTGGCTGGGGAATTGGGGGCCTTGTAGTCCAAAGGAAAAGAACCTTTATATTTTATTTGTTTTATTTTTATATTTGTATAACGCCATCCAGTTTTCCTCAAATGGGAACTCTGGGCAGCTAACAACAATGACTTATCAGCCAACCAAAAACCTAACAATAATAGTAGTAAACTTGAAAAAGAAAAAAATGATTAAAAAAACGACAACAACAAACAAAACAACAAATACCTGGGAAGAGGGAATATGATGAAAATTGTCAAAATAATCAATCAAAAATATCAAACCTTCCTTCCTTTAAGTTAAGCTACTTTTTAACACTTGCTTGCTTTTAATTACTCAATTGTACTGTATTTTAATTTGTATTTCCCTTGGGGGGAAATCGGAGTGGTCTAGAAATGCAAAAATAAATAAATGAAATATAAATAAATTAGCATATAGTTTTATCGGGCTTTTTGACGCTTGCTACATTTCTAACTCTACCCTAGCTGCCCTAAGTCTCCTCATAGGGGGGAAAGCAGCCTATCTAAAAGGCGTTGTGTTTCTCACCTCCAGGCTTGTCCCAGTGCCAGCGACGTGCTGGGCGCTCAGCCTTTGCACCAGGCGGCAGTGACGGCGCAGGATGATGCCCTTCGGTTCCTCGTTTTGGAGCTCGGGGTCGACGTCAATGCGAGGGCCACCTCACGGCAGCTCACTGCCCTGCATTACGCAGCTAAGGTCCTGGCTCTTCTCCCCAAAGTTTGCGGCCGTTGTGGGTGTTGCTCATTCCAAAAGTCCCTTCTCTGGGCTGGAAAAGGGATATATATTTTCCTCACAATTTTCTCCGTTGAGGCACCTGGCTCCATTTTTCACATCTTTCCCGAGTTTCCTGAACTCCAACTTGAGGCGTAACTAGTGCTTTGCTCCAGGGTGTCAAACTCCGGAGCAAACGATTCCCAGTCTTGGCTAATCATAGTGTTCTTGAACTGTAACTCCCATAAGTCCTGGTGAGCCCAGTTCTGGGAGTTGTAGTCCAAGAACCTCTGGGGAGCCGAGGAGGGGAACCACTGATCCAGAACGCCTACACTCTGGGCCCTCCGGCCATTTCTCCCTAGGCCAAAGGAAACCCTGATGGGCTTGGTGGAGAACACCCACACCTGTTGCACAGTCACACCCAGGGATGCTTTTAAAATGTGACAACAAAAACACCAGCGTGTGATGAGACAAAACCACAGAAGACACGTAGGTAAAATTGGGCAGAGTATATTAGATATATAGTCGTACCACGACTTACAAAATTGATCCGTTTCGTCAGTCGAAACACGGTTTTCCCATAGGAATGCATTGGAGACACAATAATTTGTTCCAGAGGCTAGAAAAAAGACAGAAACACCTGTTTTTGTAGAATCATAGAATCCTAGAGTTGGAAGAGACCTCAAGGGCCATCCAGTCCAACCCCCTGCCATGCAGGAACCCCCATCACAGTATTTCCGACAGGTGGCCATCCAGCCTCTGCTTAAAAACCTCCAAAGAAGGAGACTCCACCACCCTCCTTTGGGGCAGCATCTTCCACTGTCGGATAGCTCTAACCGTCATGAGGTTCTTCCTAATGTTCAAATGGAATCTCTTTTCCTGTAGTTTGAAACCATTGCCCTGAGTCCTAGTCTCTGAAGCCATGGAAAACAAACCAGTCCCTTCTTCAATATTACATCCTTTCAAATATTTAAACATAGCTATCATATCCCCTCTCAGCCTTCTTTTTGAAAGGCTAAACATTCCCAGTTCCCTAAGCCGTTCCTCATAAGACATTTCTTCCAGACCTTCGACCATCCTGGTCGCCCTCCTCTGCACCCGCTCAAGGTTGTCAACATCCTTTTTAAATTGAGGTGAACAGAACTGGACACAGGACTCCAGGTGGGGTCTGACCAGAACAGAATAGAGTGGTATTATCACTTCCCTTGATCTCTTCTAGACACTATGGTTCTGTTGATGCAACCAAGAATCTCATTGGCTTTCCTGGCTGCCGCATCACACTGCTCACTCATGTTCAATTTGTGGTCCACCAAGACTCCCAGATCCCTTTCACGGGTACTATTCTCCAGCCAGGAGTCTCCCATCCTCTATCTGTGCAATTCATTCTTTTTACCTAGATGTAGTACCCTACATTTCCCTCTGTTGAAATCCATTCCGTTAGCTTTGGCCCAGCACGCTAATCTGTCACGGTCATTTTGGATTTTCATCCTATCCTTGAGGGAATCAGCAACCCCTCCCAATTTGGTATCATCTGCAAATTTAATCAGCATACTTTCTATTCCTTCCTCCAAGCCATTAATAAAGATATTGCACAGCACTGGACCCAGAACAAAACCCTGGGGCACCCCACTGGTCATGTCTCTCCAAGCTGAAGAGAAGCCATTAATGATTACCCTTTGGGTACGATCAGCCAACCAATTACAAGTCCATCTAACAGTGTCACTATCGATCCCACAGTCTACTAACCTCTTTGCAAGTATACCATGGGGAACCTTACCGAAGGCCTTACTGAAATCTATACAGCCCAAGAGTCCTGTGCCATCTTGAAGACGGCACATTTGATTCACGAATCAGCTTTCGTCAGCATCAAGCCTAATTGGTGTGTGTGTGTGTGTGTGTGTGCAAATAATTTCCAGAAGTGCCTTTCCAAAGATGATTACCAAGATGTCTGCAGTGAGGAGAGGAAGGACGCTTGAATTCCAGATGCATCTGGGAGGCTACTGGGGTTTGTGCCTGGCTTTTTCTCAGCCACTGGCTGGCTCTCTCTGTCTCGGCACTGCTGGCGCTTGCTGTTCTAATGCAGTCGGTCCCTGCAGCTTCTGCCTTTTGTTTCTTCCGCCGCAGCAGTTTTAAAAAACTTGCCCCTCTTCTGGAGGACTGCCTTTCCAGTATTTGAAGGGTGGTATCCTATCTCGCCTCAGGGCGTTTATACACGACCCCTAAACTCTGGGGCAAATGGCTCCCAGCTCCCAAGCTTTAAAATGCTTCCCCACCAGCTCCGGAGTTTAGAGGAAATTAAGTGCGACCCTGCCCACCTAAGCGCGTCCCAGCACACTTTTCATGTACCTGCTCTCCGAGGGTGAAAAATCTTGATGCGGATGTGCCGGGTTCTCCTCGCTTCTTTTTGTTGTTGTTTTTGGCCTCCTGCCCCTTTAAGAGAAGGAATCACAATGACGGGGTGGCGTCACCGGCACCGGAGGTAAGCCTGCATTCTTTTGTCCCCTTTTTTCTCCCTCCCCTCACGCAGCCAGCAGCCAGGAAGTGCGGAGGGGTGGGGACGCAGGAAGAGTGACAAACCCCTAAGATCTCTGGTCCGAATTTAAGTG
Source organism: Phrynocephalus versicolor (assembly GCA_023846285.1). Lineage (NCBI taxonomy): Eukaryota > Metazoa > Chordata > Lepidosauria > Squamata > Agamidae > Phrynocephalus > Phrynocephalus versicolor. Next base: position 1,831,383 of record JAHTLZ010000161.1, on the reverse strand, counting down.
GCCAGCGGATCTTAGGGGTCGTGTAAAAGCGCCCTCAGTCTCCTTTTTGTGTGTTGTGTCGAAGAGCCTTGTGGCGCAGTGGTTAAATGCCTGTACTGCAGGTAAAACTGTGCTCAATCCCCGGTAGCAGGCTCAAGGTTCACTCAGCCTTCCATCCTTCCGAGGTCGGTAAAATGAGTACCCAGCTTGCTGGGGGGGGGCAATGTGTAGCCTGCACTCTGTAATTAAAATTGTAAACCGCCCAGAGACTACTTGTAGTGGTATGGGGCGGTATATAAGCAGAACATTTTGCTTTTTTGCTTTTATAGTCGTGACTGACTCCACGTCCATGGAGTTTTCTTGGCAGGAGTACTGGAGTGGCTTGCCAGTTCCTACTCCAGACGCCTACAGCACCTGGTATTCCCTGGTGGTCTCCCATCCAAGTACTAGCCAGGGCCGATCCTGCTTAGCTTCCGAAATCAGGCGAGATCAGATGGGCTTAGGGCATCTAGGCAGCTCAGTTTCCTTTTACACAAGGCTAAACGTGCCCAGTTCTTTCAGTCTTTCCTCACAGGGCTTGGTTTTCGGTCCCCTAAATCATCCTTGTTGCCCTTCTCTGGAGCGGTACTAATTTCTCAGCATCCTTCTTGAAGTGTGGTGTCCAGAACTGGACCCGGGACCCAGGATGAGGCCTAACCAGTGCCAAACAGCATGGAGCTGATACCTTGCAGGATCTGGAGACTGCGGTCCTGGTGTATTCGCTTATGCAACGCAGCTGCACCCATGCGTGGAGCCGTCAAGTAACCTTTTCTTTTAAAGTGGGCCAACCTTTTCTCCTGAATAATCCAATTTCCTGGATGTGTTTGGCCATTTATGCGAGGGAGCCTTTCTCCCTGATTCTTTACTTGCGCCCATTTCCGTTGCCACAGATACACTTTTGATTGCAAGATAGGCAACACTTAGCAATATGCCAGTAATACTTGGAGCCACCCAACGGAGTCAAATGGACCTGCTGTGCAATCAGTAAGAATCAGGCTTGCTCGCCACATCTTCCTTTGAAAACCCCATTTATGCTGTTTGATTTATTTGTCTGCTAAGGCAAGGGGATCAGGTAGCCACATCTTCTTAATTCTTCTCTTGATTTCTTGCTAAAAAAAAAGAGCTCCATCGGCTGAAGCTTTGTCCTTTGGCAGTGGAAGAACAGGTAGATAAGAGACTTATCTAACACAACTAAGTGTTTTGAAGAAAGGAAATATTTACTTATTTATTTAAAATATTTTCCTGTCTTGTAAGAGTCATTCAAGATCAGTTGCAGAATGATATTGGGAATGGATTCATCCATCCATCCATTTTATTTTTAAATTTGAAACATTTTTACCCTGCCTTTAAAAGGTCTCTTACAATATTAAAAGGCAATACTAAAGCTAACAACAGTGTTGTACAAGGAAACTCGGAAATAAATGTAAACAGGTTTTTGTTTATTTATTTCCATTGTATTACATTTTTTCTTTCTTTTGTCCATGTTATTTTAGTCATGTTAATTTTATAGATTGCAAACCTTCAGCCAAATTAACTAGCAAATTAATAATTATTATTTTTGTTCTCCTGGCAAGGTCCTGTGAATATATATATATATATATATATATATATATAAAGGGGTTTACTGAAGAAGAATGAAAGTAGCAAAGTCTTGCAAGGATGGAGGAGCCAAATTCAGTATGACTTCTCAAAGACCAGTGAGAAAATATATCTATATTTATAAGGTCCTTCCTTCAGTAATGAGAGATGGGACCTGGTGTCCCCTGAGTACCAGTTACATTCTGTACCTTGTAGTTAACATGTATATTGTAGTTGATATATAGCAGGGGTCCTCAACCTAAGGCCCGGGGGCCGGATGTGGCCCCCCAGGTTCCTGAATCCACCCCCCGGGACCAATTGCAGACACACACACACACACACCTACCCCCTGCTTTGCAAGCAAGCCAGCCTCCGCAGCTGCTTCTGTTGCTGAGGCAGTTCAAAGCGGTGGGCTATGTCACTTCCGCCACTCCCCCCACCCACCGCCCAGATGATCAGCGAGCTGGCCAGTGGGGCAGTTCAAAGTGGGAGGGCCACAGTAAGGTCTCCTGCTCCCCCCCCCCTCGCCGCCGCCCAGATGGTCGAGGCACCAGCTGCAGCCAAGTGGGGCAATTTAAAATGTCGGCCTTTTTTTTTTGGACTGTGGTCCGGCCCCCAGTGGTATCTGGGGGGTAGTGGACCGGCCCGCTGTTTGAAAACTTTGAGGACCCCTGTTATACAGTTTAATGATACGTGTACCTTCACAATTTTCTCCTCGGGATGATTCTGGAAAACTGTAACTTTTAGAGAATATAAAGCAAAGCAAAGTTTTCTGCTTATATACCACCTGATAGCACTTCAAGCACTCTCTGGTTTACCATTTTAATGATGGAGGCTACACATTCCCCCCGCCCCACCCCGCAAGCTGGGTACTCATTTTACTGACCCCAGGTTGTTGTGAGCACAGTTTTAGCTGCATTTAACCACTGCGCCATAAGGCTCACAAAGGCCTAGTGTACAAAATACAGTACTGTGGAGAAGAGGGTGGTCAGAGGACTCACCCAACAGGAGTGCCGCCTACACAGAGGAGGGGAGTCTAGGAAGAATGGTGAGAAAAACAAAAGAAAAGGGAAGAGGGAAGAAACAGGTGCTTAAGGGAGATGCAGGAGAGAGAAAGTGCTTGAAAGAAACTGGAAGAAACGCTCCACATTGGCGGAGCAGGAAAAGCAGGAAAGAAGGAGCCACCGGTGGAGGAGGTGGGGTTTGGTGATATAAAGAGGCGAACACGCATTTTACCCCCAGGTTGGGACTGGGTTTGGATGCAAGACCCGGACACATTAAAATGGGAGAAAACGAAGCCGCACGCGGAGGCTGAGGGCCTTTTCACACGACCCCTAAGATCTGCTGGCCACTTAAATTCGGACCAGAGATCTTGGGGGTTCGTTGCTCTTCCTGCGTCCCCACCCCTCCGCACTTCCTTGATCCTGTCTGCGTGAGGGGAGGGAGAAAAAAGGGGACAAAAGAATGCAGGCTCACCTCCGTTTGCTGGTCCAAGCCTCCCCAAGCCCCGTCATCGTCCTGATTCCTTCTCTTAAAGGGGCGGGAGGCAAAAAAAACAACAAACAGAAGCGAGGAGAGCCAGGCACTCACTCCTTTACATCCGGATCTGGGATTTTTCACCCTCCAAGAGCAGGTACCTGAAAAGTGCGCTGGGACGTGCTTAGGTGGGCGTGGTCGCACTTAATTATCTGTAAACTCCGGAGCTGGTGGGGAAACAATTTTAAGCTCCGGAGGTGGGAGCCATTTGCGGCGGAGTTTAGGGGTCGTGTACAAATCACCTGAGAGTTACCGAAAAAGAGCACACAAGGTTGAGTGTTCATCTTGGGGGGAGAGAGAAGCACAAGAAACTTAAAAGAGAGCTGCAAAGACGTTGCCCTTGATAAGTGGGTCGCTAAAAAGGTGGAAGGAGAATAGAGAACCGGAAAATACTCTCTCGGGAGGGGTTCTGTTCTCTTCCAGCGACAACCACCTAAGGAGGAAAGGCGTCCTCCTTAGGTGGGACCCAAACCTTACTGGAGGATGGGGTGAAGTATCTGGGGCAAACCAGGGGAGCCAACCCTTGTGAAGGGGTCTGGTGGGGAGGACACCTCCCTGGGCTCGAGGGAGGGTTGAACTCTTGGATGTTTAGCCCAGTGCGTGAATCCAAAAATAATCCTTTGGTTATCCCAGTTGTTGATGTTCTTGTTGAAATTGTTAAAGATGATGCCTCCAGAAGTATGGAAGGAGTAAATAAAAATGACGTTTTGGATAATAAGAACACGTCTTTATTGAGTAAAGGTGGAGAAGGCATTTGGCGTAGTAGCGAACCCTCACAAATACCTTTTTTTTTGAGGTCTTATCTTAAGAGAGGTTGCTATTTCCTCTGTAAGCCTTGAGTCCTGGCTCAAGATGTCCCAGATTCTTGTCAAGTTTGCACACTTAGCTGATCTAACAGTTGGCTATCTGCTTCTGCATGGGTGGAACAACAGTTCCTGAAACACTCATCCTTTTAGGGGGGGGGGGTTAATTATGGAGCCACTGAGGCTAAAAAGGGAAGCATGCTATTGAAAATTATTAACAAGGAATCAATACATTGATTATTCCTCATGGCAACCGTGAATATAAAAATACTAAATAGGATCATAGAATCATGAGGCTGGAAGGGGCCTGCAAATATTTTCTTTTGCCTGTTCTCACTCTCCCAGCCCTCAATATTGAGTGGATGTCCCCTAGTTCTGGTATTTTGTGAGAGGGAGAAGAGCGTCCCTCTATCCACTTGACTCATGCCCTGCATTATTTTGTACGTCTCAATCATATTCCCCCCTCAGGTGCCTTTTTTTCCAGACTAAAGAGCTCCATGATGATTGAGAAGAGATCCTGCCCCTCCTCTGTATAACTGCCTTTCAAATATTTGAAAAGTGCTATCCTCTCGCCCCTCAGTCTTCTCTTCTCAAGGGGAAACATCTCCAGTTCTTTAAGTCTTTCTTCTTAGGGCTTGGTTTCAGGACCCCTGGTTGTCCTTTTCACCTTCCTCTGAACTTGTTCCAATTTGCCTCTTTCTTGACATGCAGGCAACCTCTTCCTCTACTACCCATTCAGTTGAGTTTGACTCTCGGTCCCATTGTGAGTCAATGCTTTCCATCCTTTTCTCTCTCTTAAGGCTTCTTCTAGTTCCATTCCACCGTCCCTTCTGATGGGGTCCAGCCAGCGAATCCTGAGCCACCTGCTACTGCTTTAGCCGCTGACCAAGCCCAGCATAACTGCCTTCTCGTGTGAGTCGGCTCAGAGAACATGACCAAAAGAAGACCATTTTCGGTTGGGGATCTTGTCCTTCAGAGATTTCTGCTGCTCGACTCTGTCATCCTTGCTGTCCATGGGATGACAGCTTTGAGAAAGGATTGGACAAGTTCATGGAGAACAAGGGTCTCCATGGCTATCATGATGGATGCCTAAGGACAACCTCCGGGTTGGAGAGAGAGGCAGGAGATCTCTCAATGCCATTTGCGGGGAATCCGAGGTCGGTAAAATGAGTACCCAGCGTGCTGGGGGGGGCAATGTGTAGCCTGCACACTGTAATTAAAATTGTAAACCGCCCGGAGACTACTTAAAGTGGTATTGGGCGGTATATAAGCAGAATACTTTGCTTTTGCTTTGCTTTTGAAGACATCTGCTTGGGAAGACCCCGAAGCAAATGGTGAGCCACTGTGTGAGACAGAATGCTGGACTGGATGGGCTGTGGCCTGTTCCAGCAAGGCAGTTCTTAGCTTCTTATGATGTATAGTCAAGTCACTGTCTTCAGCACATTTCGAATGGCATCTGCCCTTTTCCTACCTGTCTTCCTCAAAGTCCAAGTTTCACAACCATACAAACCTATTGGGAATACAGTAACCCCCCGCCTATTGCAGGGGTTAGGG
>JAHTLZ010000161.1:1797777-1825854 GCA_023846285.1 Phrynocephalus versicolor | reverse complement strand
AGATGTTCCTGGACTGCAACTCCCAGAAGTCTTCATCACTAGCTGAACTGGCCAGGATTTCTGGGAGTTGCAGTCTAGGAACATCTGGGGACCCACAGGTGGAAAACCACTGGTTTAAACCAAGCCCAAGCTCTTGAAGTCCCTGCAATAATATTATTTTGCTTTTGTTGTATTTATTTAAATAATTTAGATGCCACCTTTCTCCTAAAAGGACCCAAAGTTGCTTATAGTACTAAAAGAAACAAGATTGAAAACTAAAACAAGACGTAAACAACCATATTAAAGCTTATAAGTAATAGCACAGTAAGATTAAACTGTGGCATTACAGTCAAAACTCCCTGCATGGTCTGCGTTCAGTCCCAGCGGATTCTGGCAGTTGGCTTGAGGTTCACTCTGCCTTCCATCCTTCTTTGTTCAGTATATTGACCACCCAGTTTGTGGGGGTGGCAATGTTTAGTCTGTATAATTAAATTTAAATCTCCCACTGAGTGCTTTAAGCAGTATGGAGAAGTTTGTAAGCAGCACACTTTATTGAAAAACAAGAAATACAGTAGTCTGTTTGCCGGCATCTTTTATTCAGATTTATTTGTTGGATAATTTGTCTGATGATGATGATGATGATGATGATGATGATCATCATCATCATCATCATCATCATCATCATCATCATGTATATTTTTATAGCTTTAGCCCTTTGTTGTTGACCACCCAGAGTTCGCTATGGGAAAGTCGGGTGGTCTAGAAATGTAAATAAATAAATAAATAAATAAACAAACAAACAAACAAACAAACAGTCTCTTAAAACACACACTCTCTCTCTCACACACACACACAGCCTAGTTAACCAATCATTAAAAGGAAGACTGCTTGAAGAGAAAACACTTTGACTATTTCTAATAGGACAGGAAAGGCAAGGTCAGCCTAGCCTCCAGTGGAAGGGAGTTCCAAAGTCTGGGAGCATGGGCTGATATATTAGATATACAGTGGGCCCTTGTATAACAAACAGCTTGTATAACATAAAATTTGTACAACATAAAAAATTCCAGAGATAGGGGAAATTTGTTCAACATAATCGCCTATGGGGAGAATCCGTACAACATAAAAATGGGATCACTCCATTTTCAACGCATTCCTATGGGAATTTGTATAAAGGAAAATTTGCTTAACATAATTTCATTTGGAATGAATTACTAATTCCTTTATACAAGGTACCACTGTATTAGAATGGCTGATCTACCCAGCTCTAGTCAAATGTGGTTTTGAACCGTGTCCACTTACACTGCTTTTACACCACATTTCAGGAACTATATTTAGGGCAGGGCAATGAGGGCTTTGTTCTCAGGTGATGAGATTAGGAGGGTGCCAAAAATCATGCTTGGAAGGTGCAGGGATTTTTCCAGGGGCACAAAATGGCCCAACTGCAAAATATAGACCTCCTCTATTCCTGTCCAGCCAGAAGGGGACCTGAAACAGGGAGATTCTGCATGGGATCAGTCCGTCCATCCTGTGATGAGACCCCCCTCCCATGGTTCTTCATCTTATCTGTGCAGCTTTCCCGTTGAATCAAGCTTCACCAACAGGGTACCAAAGGATCGGTATGGCCCACTGCTGGATAGCTCAAAGGTTTAAACGCCAGGCTGCGGAGCCAGTGGTCGGGAGTTCGATTCTCCCCTGGGCCTCCACGACAGGGGCTGAGCTCAGTGATCCATCAGGCCCCTTGCAACAGCCATGCAATTCTAAAATGATGATGAAATTGCCAGTCTGCAGCAGCGCTAATGCCCTAAAAGTCCCCCCCGCCATTTCCAGCCTCCCCACCCCCACCCCATAAGAACATATAGTGGTACCTCGGATAACGAATTTCATTTGTTCTCTGAGGCAATTTGTTATCCGAAAAATTTGTTATCCAAAACACGGTTTCCCATAGGAATGAATGGGAAACCAATTAATCCGTTCCAGAGCCTAGGAAAATGACACAGACACGTGGTTTTCTGCTCAAAACTCTTTATGAAGTGCACTTTAAAGGTACAGATGCGATGCAGCCCCGGATAACTCTTTTTTACCGATGCATGCTGGAAATTCATTATCCAAGGCAGCCCATAGAGAAAATTCATTATCCAAGGCAGACCTATACCTAGAAATTGCAATTCATTATCCGAGGCAGCCCATAGGGAAAATTCGTTATCTGAGGCAGCCAGCCCTATACCTCGAAATTGTGATTCGTTATCCAAAAAAAATCGTTACCGGGCATTCGTTATCCGAGATATTACTGTACTTGGGAAGACTGCTCAGGGATTGCCTGTTCTGTCATTCAGTGGCGTGAAAGTGGGATCCAAGCTATACTGGGTGGGTTGCCTCTGATATCAGTGTGGGCTGAACATAAAATCTTCATGTTTGTGGAGAAAACCTGGCATTTTGTGATATAACTCTATAGACAATAGCTGTACATCTCTGGCCTGGCCGGTTGTAGATCTGTTCCTGTTTTTTTTTTTTTTTACTTCCCGCCAGATAACTCTCTTTGGGCCTTTTTACACAACCCCTAAGATCTGCTGGCCCCTTAAATTCGGACCAGAGATCTTAGGGGTTTGTCGCTCTTCGTGCATCTCCACCCCTCCGTACTTCCTGGCTGCTGGCTGCGTGAGGGGAGGGAGGAAAAAAAGGGACAGAAGAATAAAGCCTTACCTCCCGGTGCCAGTGGAAGCTGCTCCGAGAGCCCCGTCACTTCCTGATTCCTTCTCTTAAAGGGGCGGGAGGCAAAAAAAAATAACAATAAAAAGAAGCGAGGAGAGCCCGGGACATCCACATCAAGGAATTTTCACCCTCTAAGAGCAGGTACAAGAAAAGTGCGCTGGGACGCGCTTAGGTGGGCGGGATCGCACTTAATTGTCTGCAAACTCCGGAGCTGGTGGGGAAACATTTTTCAGCTCCGGAGCTTGCAGCCATTTGCAGCGGAGCTTAGGGGTCGTGTATAAACACCCTTTGTTTATTGTTCCTAATTATCGCTTGGTAGACTCTGCCATTTAGAGAAGCAATTTATAAACACCTTTAATGAACAAATGACAGATCAGCCAGACACCAAGCCCTCCTTCGGCTCCACTGCCATATTTATCTGTTTGTTTGGTTTTGTTTATCTCTTCCAACAGCTCTGCACATGGCCTGCGCCGGGCAGCATCTCACCTGTGTGCAAATGTTGCTGCAGGCCGGGCTGCAGGATTCGCCAGACAGTACTGGGACATACGCACAACAGCTTGCGAAAAAGCCAAGCCTCTGCGAAGCGTTCAAAGAGGTCGAGGGCATTTGTTTAAAACCAGCTTGTAGAGAAGATAATTAAATTATTCCCATCCCACTATCTCCCGTTGTCTATTAATTGGACCGCTGGTGCAATGTACAGTATATCACAGAAGTGACTACTATACCCAATCACATTTCGTAAATATTTTAATGTATCTTTTCATGTGACAGCACTGAAGAAATGACACTTGGCTGAACGGTAAAGCAGCGAGTATACACCTTGTATAACAGTGTAAATGTGCTGTCCCCTCAAAATAATGCAACACACAGCCATTAATGTCTAACTGTACAACATGTAACCATTCAAGCATTGATACTACAGTAACATTGTAATTTCCCCCCCCCCAATCAAATGGGTGAAAAAGCATTACACTATATCTAATATTGGCTTGCAATCCTGCTGGCCAGAATCCTGTTGGTGTGCATGTTACATGCAAATCATTCATTAAACTGTTTTCACTCAAAGAAGCCAAAATCCTATCACTACCTATTGTGTAACATCCTGCAGCTTATTGTAACAAATTGACAAAAGTGTTATTGTGCATCTTAGTTGTGCAGTTGGGCCCATGACCATAACACACAGCACCTCATCTGTTAGCCACAGTGAGCTACAGGAAGTTACCCAGAAGTTCTCCAGAGGAAACCACTCCAGGAATCTGTCCAATTCCCCTTTTGAAGGCATCCAGGCCAGATGCCATCACCACTGTGGACCATTGGCTTAAGTTCTTAAGCCAGAATGTTCTTCTGCACCCAAGACCATAGATAACAGCAAGTTAAAACCATGACTGCTTTCAGCAACAACCTCAGCATCCTAATTGACTGCCAACAGATTCAAGAGAGGGAAAAGGACTTTTAGCAGAGAGGCATGACTCCCTTTGAATTCAGAGTACAGAGACACTCACCTCAGCCCAGAAAGGTGCCTCTCAGCCAGACCTACCAGAAGCAACATGCAAGGTTGCAAAACCTTCAACGCTCCGTGCCACGCACCCTGAGGTTGGTCTCCCTGCCTGGAAACCCTGAGAGGTGCATGAATTCCCTAAGGCTTGAGTGCCTTGAGATCAGAATCAGAATCAGAATCAGAATCCTTTTATTGGCCAAGTGTGGTTGGACACACCCAGAATTTGTTTTGGTAAAATATGCTCTCCATATATAAAAAGAAATATAAGAATCATACATTCAACAATAAAAACACAGTGGAACAATACAATATAGCCTACTATTAAAAAAGGAAGAAGAGAAGTAAAAATTAATTATTCAAGAGTTTGATAGCACTTGGAAAGAAGCTATCTTTATATCTAGTTGTCCTAGTATGCAATGCCCTAAAACGTCGCCCTGAGGGTAACAATTGAAACAGATTATGTCCAGGATGTGTGGAATCTGTATATATTTTCATCGCCCTCTTTTTAGCTCGTGTGGTATAGAATTCCACAATAGATGGCAGATTAGTAGCAATACTTTTTTCTGCAGTTCCAATTATCTTTTGAAGTCTATATCTGTCATGCTTAGTCGCAGAACTAAACCAGACAGTCATAGAGGAACAGATGATAGATTCAATAACACCTCTATAGAATTGAATCAACAGTTCTTTTGGAAGTCTGAGCTTCCTACGTTGATGCAGAAAAAACATTCTTTGTTGTGCTTTCTTAATAATTCTTTCAGTATTAGATGGCCATTTTAAATCTTGAGATATAATAGTACCTAAAAAATTTAAAGGATTCCACTATTGACAAGAAGTTATTTGATATCATAAGAGGTGGTTGTATAGAACAAGTCCCCCTAAAAATCCACCACTGTTTCAACAGTTTTGCATGTGTTTACTTCAAGATTATTTTGCGTACACCATAAAACTAGTTGTTCAATCTCTTGCCTATAGACAGATTCATTATTGTCTCGAATGAGGCCAATCACTGTAGTAGATGCGGTAGAACAAACTAAGCAATCAGGAAGACAAGCAAAAGTCATAAGACTGCTGCAAATTTCCAGCTCGGTTATTTGCCCTACTGCCCTCATCCTTCCTCGCTCTTCATGCTGCATTTATAGAGAAAAAGCAGGTCACATATTTTCCTGCCTTTGCAATTCTCTGCAAATGGAGCAGAGGCTGAATTTTTGCAAGGGTGCCGGTCTGAAATGATTCGTGGCTGACAGAGGAACAAGCATTGTGGCAGCTCTGGGCAGGAAATCGGAATGGAAAACCCACAGGACAGAGGGCATAAGGGGGAGGTGGTTGCATCAGCGCAAGGCTGGGAGAAACCCCAACACCATTTGGCAGCCAGACCAGCTGGTTTTTTAAATTCCTTAACTGAATCGTAGAGGTGGAAGGGGTGCCAAAGGTCATTCAGTCCAACCCTTTTCCAAAAGAGGAAATCAAACATTAAAGCACCCTGGACAGACAGCTGTCCAACCACTGCTTGAGAACCTCATAAGAACCTAAGAACCTAAGAAGAGCCATGCTGGATCAGGCCAAAGGCCCATCTAGTCCAGCTTCCTGTGTCTCACAGTGGCCCCACCAAATGCCTCTGGGAGCGCACGAGACTAGATCTCTGTCTCCTGATACCACTCCCCTGCATCTGGCCCTTGAAGGAGCCTGGTTTTAAGCCTGGAGATGACACATCTCCATAATGATTTGTCACCTGTGGTGGACTTTTCCTCCAGGAATCTGTCCAATCCCCTTTTGAAGGCATCCAGGCCAGATGCCCTCACCACATCCTGTGGCAGGGAGTTCCACAGACTAACAACATGCTGGGTAAAAAAAAATTATTTTGTCTTTTCTTACTCTCCCAGCCCTTAATTTGAGTGGATGTCCCCTAGTTCTGGTATTTTGTGAGAGGGAGAAGAGTGTCCCTCTATCCACTTTACTCATGCCCTGCATTTTTTTCAAGCACCTTTTTTTCAGACTAAAATCCAGAGGTGAGTCCATGGCCTTTTGTGGCCAGCCATTCTGCCATCTAGCGGCTCTTGCCCTTTTTTTCCTAACATTTAGCTGAAATCTCCCTTCTTGCCATTTAAACCCATTACTCCCTCTCCTCATTGAAAGACGGAGTTCCCTTCCTACAACGAGGTCATTAAGTGAATTGGTTGTTAAGTGAGGAGCTGAAGGCCGTGGTCTTCTGGTGGGTGGAAGCCACCCACCTTGAAGGCAGGAGGCCACGGGAGAAGCAGAAGAACAAGGGAAAATAGAGATGGAGGTGGATGGGTTCCCCTCTTCCCCGGTGGAGTTATTGTGATGCTGGCAGCAACACCTGTCCCTTGGAAGCAGCGAAGGAGGAAGGTGGTGGAGGGGACGCCTGTCGCCCTGCTTCCTCCCCCCTGAGCTGCTGACCAGGTCAGTGCAGGCAAGCAGAAGCAAGCTGGACACTTTGGCCCAGGACCCTGTGTGGGCTGGAACAGCAGTTGCAGTCACAGGCAGCTATTACATGGTGCTGCCACTGTTGGTTGTAAATTTGAATGGTCACTAAACAAGCCAGTTAAGTGAGCAGTACTCGGGGCATACTTCATGTCCTATTCCCCTGTTACCAGTTTTTACAGATTGTTTTGAGTCCGTGCTTGGCTCGGAACCAGTGTCCAATAATTAAATTCAAATAAAGTAAAGAAGCGCAAACACTGAACTGTTCAAGTCTGATTTATTAAAGCCAAGCCAAAAGCAGCAGTCAGTGGTCTCACCCTGGATGGTGTGAGTGAGCTCTGAACATTTGTTTAACACCAGTTTTTATACATACAAACCAGTTCAAGGTTTCCCTCAATCTGCATTGGTGGGTGATTGTTCACAGTTGCATCCAATCTCCTGTGCCATCAAGCTCTTGATGGTCCAAATCCTTGAGTCAGTGTTCCATAGATTGGTGTTCTATTGTTCAACTGGGCCCAGTCTGGCAGAGACAGGGCAGAGACAGGGAATGTGGAACTTCAGACAATGAGACAACCTCCTGTCCCTCAGGCACAGTTTACCTTGGGGATAATCCCCTCATCCAGGTGTTCTGCCACTTCATGGAGTCATGTACTTCAAGTTAATTTACATTCTTCATGTATTCCAGTTCCTATAATTTATCTAGCTAGAATAAATGTTTTGGATCCTGATTTCTCATGGTATCACCCCGAAGGCACAGAAAGCCAGCTTGCTTCATGGTCCACATCACAGGGGAAGCTTGCCTGAAGAGAAAGGTATTCTTTGCCTGTTCCCTTGGCCTACTCTGGCTCCTTCCTTCAGAAGTAAACCCCAGAGAGTTCAGAGGGTCTGACTTCCAAGCAGGGGAGAGGGACTCTCAAACAGATCCTACACATGCTTGATATATAACAAGGATGGGAAGCATTGCTTATTTGGATTTTTCATACTACTCTACCTGTTTTCCATTTAGTGGCATTTGATATTTTTTTATTACTGTATTGATATTCTTGTCCTTACCTTCAATATTGCCTATTAATGATGCAAGACGCCTCTTTAGTAATTGTTTTCAACTTTAAATATTGTCTTTCATTTTTCATAAGCCACCTTTTAAGGAGAAAGGCAGGGTAAAAATATTTCAAATAAATAAATAAAATACTATTATCATTTCAATTTTTATACGGTACAAGTTATGGCGTCCGGGCAAAAATAATATTAAACAAAATAAATCATAACATAAGGAGAGAGGGAGAGAGAGAGAGAGAGAGAGAGAGAGAGACATGGACTACAACACCCATAATCCTCCAGCATCATCATGCTCTCCTAAAGCATATACTGTATCCCACTTTTAATGGGATTTAGGGCCAAGTTCATATGCAGGAGGGAGAACTCAGGGCGTGATTATTTACCATGAGGCCCAATTAACTTTTTGTTGTTGTTGTTGTTGTTGAGAAAAAGGCTTTCCAGCTAGAGTAATTTTTTTGTTTTGCTTTTCGCCGCCCGACGAAGGGCAGCGGCTTCGCTCCCGCCTCTGCGCAGGCGCCGTGCTCCTGGAGGCCCGCGTCGGCACCTCCAACGTGGCATGGCTCGCGCGGCTCGGCTCGGCCCCGCCCCTTGGCGAAGGAAGGCGTTGAAGGAGGGAGCGAAGGGAGGGGGCGGGGCAAGGAGCGGCTGTGATGACGGACATCTCCTGGGAAACCAGTGAGGGCGCCGAACCAACCAGGCCCCGCCCCCTTGGGCGATTGGAGCCGGACGTCGCGGAGGCTCCACCCCCGCGCTCGCCGAGGCCACGCCCTCCCTGACGCAGAGACTCCGCCCCACAGCGGCCGGCAGGAGCGGCGGCATTGCGCCTCCATTTTCTGCGCTTCCTCCTCCCCCCTTGGGAGCGGCTGCCGCTGCTCCTACTGCGCCTGCGCAGGCGGCCGCCCTTTTCCACCACCATCACCACCGCGCCTGCGCTTCGCCGGAGTCCCTGAGGCCGAGCCTTCCTCTTCCTCCTCTTCCTCCTTATCGCCGCCGCCGCCGCCCCGGAGCCCCGCCGCCGCCATGAATGAGGAGTACGACGTGATCGTGCTGGGCACCGGCCTGACGGTGAGGGCCCGGGAGGGGGAGGGGGAGGGGAAAGGCGGAGGGGAGGGGGAGGGGGGGGGGGGGGGCCCCCCCCAGGGGGGGGGGGGGGGGGGGGGGGGGTGGGGGTGGGGGGGGGACCCATCCATTCAGGGTCCCCAGACCCGACCCTGGCCCTGCTTCTCTCCCTCTCTCGATGTCTGTGAAGATTCTCAGTCCTCCAGGTGAGCTTATCTAGAAGTGGAGTCATGGCAACTGGATTTCTTTTCCTTTTTCTTGAGAGACCGAAGCGTTTCAAGATGGACAATGGCCTGAATAGGCTGGATAGGTAGACAATAGTATCCCATCCATCCAGGGTCCTCAGGCAGGGCCCTGGCCCTGCTTCTCTTCCTTCTCTCGATGTCTGTGAAGATTCTCAGTCATCCAGGTGAGCTTATCTGGAAGCGGAGTCATGGCAACTGGGCTTTTTTTCCTTGAGAGATCGAAACGTTTCGCTGCTCCATTCAAACCGCTTCGTCAGTCTGAATTCATTTATTTTTTTATTTATTAAATTTATATACCGCTCCATCTAGCTACATGGCTACTCTGGGCGGCTTACAAACTGAACAGACATCAAAACCATAAACAGTAAAATACAATATCATAGAATGCAGCTAGTGGCGAGTCCTCCATCTTATAGTCCTCTGTGACCTCTTGTCACCCTGGTCTGAAATAGGCTCATAAGATGAACAATGGCCTGAATAGGCTCGTTAGGTAGACAGTAGTATCCATAGCCTTAAGATGAACAATGGCCTAAGCGCAGGGGTGTCCAAACTTGGGCCCTCCAGAGGTTTTGCACCACAATTCCCAGAATTCAGAGACTGTTATTGTCAATGACAAAGGACTGTGGGAGATGTGGTCCAAAACATCTGGAGGGCCCAAGTTTGGATACCACTGGCCTAAGGAGTTGAAACCCATAAAGGATCTCTTTACCAGCAACCCCACCACCGATGCCCTAAAAACGGTAATTTTATTTATTTATTTATTTATTTGTTGCATTTGTACCCCGCTTATCTACATTGTGTACTCTAAGCGGCTTACAAAACTACAATAATCATACAAGTTACAATAAAAACACAAACAAGACAAATAGTGATAACAGAAAACAAAAATTAAAACCTTATGATACCTCAATCATTAAACAGTAGAGGATAAAAACAGGTTGCGATGGCGGAAAAAAACACTAAGGAGAACACTAAGAGAAGACAGCACCCTCATCTCCAGAAGCCACCTCAACCCAGACCAGATATGCCGGCTCCTGGGCCTTTGTCTGAACACCACATATTTCATGTACAGAGGGGACTTCTACAGACAGAAGCATGGCTGTGCCATGGGCTCCCCAGTGTCACCAATTGTTGTGAATAGATACATGTAAGAAGTGGAGAAGGCACTTAACACCTTCCCGGGGACAACACCATCCCACTGGTTCAGGTACGTAGATGATACCTAGGTGAAAATCAAGACTCAGGCAGTACAGGCCTTTGCAGACCACATCAGTGTGTTGGACCCTAATATTAAGTTCACTAGGGAAGACACCCAAGACAGCAGGCTGGCTTTCCTGGATTGTGCAGTCATCATCAGACCCGACCGTGGCCTGGGAGTAGAAGTTTATAGCAAACCCACCCGTACAGACCAGTACTTACTGTTTGACTCCCACCACCCATTACAGCACAAATTAGGAGTCATCAGGACCCTAAGCCACAGAGCAGAGAGCATCCTCACCTCCACAGAAGCCAAGAAGAAGGAAGACAGGCACCTGAAGACAGTACTTAAGGCCTGAGGGTATCCAAAGTGGGCCTTCAACAAAGCAGTGTGCCGTCCCATAAAATCAAGGGATCAGCCTGAGACCTAGACCCAACGGAAGAACTTCATCATTCCCTACATGGCTGGAGTGTCTGAGAAGCTTAAAGGGATTTTTGGCAAACACCACATCCCTGTTTATTTCAAACCCACAAACAGACTAGGGCAGAGACTTGTCCACCCGAAGGATCCAATACCAAAACACAAAAGGAGCAAACTAAACAGCCATTAAACAGAAGGATGGCCCAGCATAGGAGGGGTAACAGCTCAGGACCAGAATCAGCAGTACACCTCCATTTGAAGGACAAAGGGCACTCTTTCAAAGATGAGGATGCACACATATTAGACAGAGAAGATAGGTGGTTTGAGAGAGGAGTAAGGGAGGCCATTCATGTCAGCATTGAAAACCCCTCAACAGAGGTGGGTTTTCAGTCTCTCTGCCACTTATCAGGCTGTGATTTCAACAATACCCGGATAAATCAAAAAGCCTTCTCACCTCCACCAGCAAGGCCATAGCTAACAACGCATACTATATGGATCTCAGCACCTTAGGCCGTTGTTCACCTAAAGGCCTATTGAGACTGTTGTCTACCTAATAAGCCTATTCAGGCCATTGCTCATCTTATGAGCCTATTTCAGACCAGGGTGACATGAGGTCAAAGTGGACTAGGATGGCCGACCCACAAAAAGCAGGAAATTCGACCGCCATTTTCTCGCCTCAGGAAAGGCTTGTCATGGAGGAGATCCTCTCTGACATTCATAGAGGCTGGGAGCAGCTTTTCATTATACTGTTGCTTGTCTCTGTGAAGAAGTGGTTGAAGACAAAGAAACACCGTTCAGTAAACAAACCATTGCAGCCATTTCTGAGATCACCTTCAGACAATGTGAAATTTTTGCAAAACATCTTGAAATGTTTGCAAGTTGCACATGTTTTAGCTCCAGCAGCTACCTGCTTGGTAGTTTGGTGCCCAGACTCTGGAACTCCCTCCCACTAGAGGCCAGGACTGCCCCATCTCTGGTGTCTTTCCGGAAACAGGCAGAGACCTCTCTCTTCAGGCAAGCTTTCCATGAATGATGGACTACTTATTATGTGTCTTTCATATGAATTTATAGGATCAGATAGACTTTGTGTTTATAACGACTTACAACCTTGTGTGATTTCATTGACACTTCCATCACTCATAATTTTACATGGAATTTTACTCTCCTTTTAACTGCTCCTATTCTCTTGCAGCTTTAATGTAATGTTATCATTTAATGCTGTAAGTCTGTTCCTCAGTTCCCTGTTCTCAGTACTTGAACATGTCTTAAATGTACTGGGCTGTATATTGTCTCTCCTTACTCTAAGCCACCTTGGGTCCTTTTCCAAGGAGAAAGGTGGGGTAAAAATACTCTAAAATAAAATAGAATAAATAACTATAACACGGAGGACTTGCAACTAGCTTTCCTCAGACTGACGAAACTGTTTGGATGAGTAGCAAAACGTTTCAATCTCTCAAGAAAAAGAAGTCCAGTTGCCATGACTCAACTTCCAGATTCTCTTCCTCTCCTTCCCTCTCCGCCCGGGATCCCTTTGCTGAGGGTGGTGGGCATGGCAGAGGAGGCTCCTCCTGGCCCTCCCCTTCCCCCATGCCTCACCCCCCCCCACACACACACACCAGCACTGCAGTCCCCAGAGGATGATAACGGACACTGAGTGGGATGATGGAGAAAGGTGGCTTGAGCTCGGGTTTGAATGGTCCTTTAGAGTCTCTCACACACACACACACACACCTCGTCCTCCTCCATATTTGTGTGCTGGCTGCTTTCAGATATGGCCGTTTTTAAAAACAGGTAAGCTGCCTTGGGTGCTTTTAAGAGGAAAGGAGGAGGTGTGAACTATATATTAAATTCATAAGAATACATAAGAAGAACACCTGCTTCCATCTTTTAAATGTCATCTTTTTTTAACCACAGAGGCTGCCTTGGGTCCTTGTTAATTTCATCTGATATAGATGAAATATGCTATATTATTATTAATTAATAAAATACTTATTAAATTGCTGTTTACTATTAAATAATAATAAAATAAAAACACGCACAACAAGCCGGCAATTGGGAGAAATGACATCTCCGATCCAGAACAGCAGACCCTGCCACCACATAAAAGAAACACTTACTACTACTACTACTACTACTACTACTACTACTACTACTACTACTACTACTACTACTACTACTACTACTACTACTAATAATAATAATAATAATAATAATAATAATAATACCAGCAGCAACGGTGATAGCAACATCTGCTTTTAGCTTTTCATTATGGCCTTTGTTTAATGAGGTGTGCTGCCTAGGGTCCTTTTTAAGAAGAAAGGGGTGGTAAAATATTTTAAATGAATTAAAATAGCAAGAGTAACAGTAATAACATCAATATATGCTAATTTTTAATCAGGTAAACTCCCTTTGGTTCTTTTAAGGAGAAAGGAGCGATTTTGCTAGGATAGTGTGGTATAGGAGTTTCATAAATAAATAAGAGATTTTAAATTAAGAAAAGTAATAACCATAAAGAAAAGTAATAATAGCAGCAGTAACAACATCCCTCGTACAAGTCCTTTCTTATTTATGGCTGGAAAGATCTGCCCATTTACTTGAGATGGCAAATCATGTTGATTTTATTTTATTTATTTTATTTTAAATTATTATCATTATTTCCCAACCACCAAATGGCACTCCATTCCAATGGTTTTCACCTCCCTCATGTCCTTCCACTATTATTTTTCATAGAATCCTAGAGTTGGAAGAGACCTCAAGGGCCATCCAGTCCAACCCCCTGCCTTGCAGGAACCCCCATCACAGGACTCCCGACAGATGGCCATCCAGCCTCTGCTTAAAAACCTCCAAAGGTTTATTTATTTATTTTTCTCTCCCCACCTCTTTCAATTGCCTTCTTGGAACCATTGGCCATCACTACTTCCCCTGTTCTGCACTTATTCTACCCTACTCTGTCTATCTACACCCATGGTTCCCAACCATTTTCCATTCATGACCTCCTTGTATAATAGCTAAGTTGCCTGACCCCACCACCACCAGATTTGCATAAAAAAGCATTTTTAATGGGGTCAAGTCAGAAAGGGGAGGCTTCTTTTTCTTCCTGGAGGCCTGTTTCTCATACATACATAATAGCTTTGATATCCTACTCTGAAAAGACAACAAAGAAAATTTTGAATAAGGGCTACAACAAATATAAGGCTGTGATCACCCCCCCCCAAGAAAACACATATCAACCCACAAATTGTGAAACATTGTTCAACACACTATAATAATGCGATTGGTCTGGCTGTTTTTGGATTTCCTAAACCAGCCCAGCCCATTCACCAGGTGCAGAGTTAGATTTTTAAAAAAATAATTGTTCTTTTATCCTGTCTGAGGAAGTAGAACTGATTTATAGAAGGTTGATTAATATAGAGCAGTTGCTGTTTAAGGTGACACAACGTTTTGGTCTCTTTTGTTAATTGTTGCTTTGTTTTATGCCTGCGATCTTTTATTGTTGTTGTTAGATGTTCCCAGACTTAAAGAACCATTATTTTGGGAATTTGCAAAGTTAACTCCCGGAATTTGGGGGTTTATTACCAGCCTCGTGGCAAACCTTGCCCTCTTGTGAAATCTAGCGCTCCTGAGTCCATTGTTTCTTAGAGTTAGAGCCAAACTCAAGTTCCCAAAAGGGAAATGTAGTAGCACTTTGCTAAAAAAAAAAATGGGGAGAGGGGCTTCCAGCAGAGCAGCCCACCCCCATTTTGTGGGGTTTGCCCTTTAGGATGGGAAGTGTATTGGTGGAAGGAGTCATTCTTAATTCAGTGTCCCTCTACCCTGATTCGTATTTCACAGCCATTTCCTTCTTTGTATCTTAACCTGGGCCACCTTTCATTCCTCCTTCAGGGCACCAACTCTTTTTTAGGGATCATAAGTTTCCTTGGGAAGAGTTGCCCTCCTAAAAATGTACCACCTTGGTGTGTACCTGGCATTGCCTCTTACCAAATGTGTATGTCTACTCCGAAATTATTTGCACACTGCTACATTCTAGGACCCAGAGTCTATATCAGTTGTTCTCAAGCCTCTGTCTAAATCAGAGATGGGGAAGCTTTAGCCCTGCAGATGTTTTGGACTGGAACACCCAGAATTCTGAGCCTACCTTGCCAGTGATAAAGAGCGGTGGCAGTTCTGGTCCAAAACATCTGGATGACCAAAGGTACCCCACCTCTAATATAAAACATTGAGTTAGAATGGGGCCTGTGAAGCCATGGAGTCCATTTTTCTCTATGCTTTCAGCATTATGAACAAGGGAATAATTCACTGCACTTCTTTCCAGAAGGCTGTGTTACACATCTTTAGTCTGGAAAAAAGTCCCCTGAGGGGTGAATATGATTGAGACATACAAAATTATTCAGAGTAAAGTGGATACAGGGACACTCTTCTCCTTCTCACAAAATACCAGAACTAAGGGACATCCACTTAAACTGTGAGAACAGACAAAAGAAAATATTTTTAACCCAGTGTGTTGTTAATCTGTGGAACTCCCTGCCACAGGAGGTGGTGATGGCATCTGGCCTGGATGCCTTCAAAAGGGGATTGGGCAGATTCCTGGAGGAAAAGTCCATCACAGGTTACAAACCATAATGGAGATGTGTCATCTCCAGGCTTAAAACCAGGGTCCTCCAAGGGCCAGATGCTGGGGAGTGGTATCAGAAGACAGAGATCTAGTCTCGTGGGCTCCCAGAGGCAATTGGATGGGCCACTGTGAGATGCAGGAAGCTGGACTAGATGGCCCTTTAGCTGATACAGCATGGCTCTTCTTATGTTCTTATCTAGGCAAAACAGGAATAGGGACCTTCAAGCTGGCCGACTTTTGTCAGCAGCAGCCAGCAGGCCCAAGAGCTGGGGATAATGGGAATTTCAGGTGGACATCTGGAAGACCAGATGTTCCTCCATCCCTTTGTTCAGTTTCAAATCCCAGGATGATTTCAGGTTGGAGTGAGATGGTTTGGATTTCAACATTGGCTGTTCAGGTGTAGGTATCTGGGAGGTGAGGTTTAAACATCTTGAGGACCCAAAATAAATAAATAAGAAACGGCTATTGATTTCCCCTCTCTGTCAAGGATTGTTCAACTCGGTGCCTCTTCCTGAATATCTGATTGTGGGTGTTCCTGCCACTTCCCTGACTGATTTCATCTCTATTCCTCTTGCCCATTTTGTACTTGCCTTCCTTTACGGTTCTTATCTTTTGTTCTGCCCAAAATTTGCAGCACTGCCCCCATAAATTGTCACCTCGAATTCAACCTCATAAGGTAGATCATCCCTAAAGTTGGATCGGGCCAAAGGTCCACCTACTCCTTGAGCGTCCCATTTCCTACATGGCCTAAACCAGTGGTTCTCAACCTGTGAGTCCCCAGATGTTCCTGGACTGCAACTCCCAGAAGTCTTCATCACTAGCTGAGCTGGCCAGGATTTCTGGGAGTTGCCGTCCAGGAACATCTGGGGACCCACAGGTGGAAAACCACTGGCCTAAATGGATGTCCTTGAGAAATCAACGAGCCGAGTCTGAAGGCAGCAGTCCCTTCCTAGTGCGTGGTCCTGCTTTGTCTTCCTCCACTGAATGTAGTAGAGCAGGGCTGTTCAACTTTGAACAGGCCAAGGTCTACTTTTTCCATCCCAAAATGCCTGAGGGCTACTACACTAAAACCTCTACTTACGAATTTTATCTGTTCCGAGCACATGCTCATAAGAAAAAACTTTTGTAAGTAAAGCAGCGGTTTCCCATAGGAATGCATTGAAAACCAATTAATCTGTTCTGGAGGGAACAGATTTCAATGTGCCATGGTCCTTGAACTGCCCCGCTCAGCTGAGACAGTGGGCTGGCAGATCCAGAACTTTTCTGGGGCAGTGGTGGTCCTTGGGATGGGGGAGGGAGGGGTGGAGAACTTATCCCCTCACTTTTTTTTTTGATGGTCAGCGGGCTACTTTTGAACCCTTCACGGGCTACCAGTAGCCTGCGGTCTACCTGTTGGACAAGCCTGTAGTAGAGGTCCTGTTCAGCTGCTTTGGGCAAGATCTGGGCTCTTTCATACGCTGTGTGAATTTGTGTGCCTTGTGTTCAGGATCTGGGCAGGGCGGCTGAGGGCAGGACATTTGGGAGAGTGCTTGTTCGTAAAGTTGCTATGAGTCTGGGGTAGTTTGATGGCGCATAACATGTTCATGACAGTCATCAAAATACAGGTATCTGTCCCTGATGTGGGGAAACCCTTTTGTTCATGTGGCTATGTCATGTCATTCAGACAAAGCAGCAGGCTAGTGATGAGGTGCCTCCTGGAATATCCTTCTTGCATCCACCCTTCGATTTATCTTGGTTTTCACCGTCTTTATAAACCAGATTTGTGACTGCGTTGTCCCCCTCTTCCTTAAGATCCATAAGGCTCCTTAGGTGGTTCTTTATCTCTCCTGCCTTGTCTCATTTTCTCTGGTTTCTAACTACAGTGGTGCCTTGAGTTACAATGCTAATCCATTCCTCGTGATACTTCGTATCTTGAAATTTTCATAACTTGAAATCGAATGGGGGCGCAATGCACCCTGGGAATGGAAGTCTGCAAAATTTTCGTATCTTGAGGCATCCCATAGGAATTTTTCGTATTTCGAGGTTTTCGTGGAAGACTTTCTTTCCCAGGGTGGATTACTCCTCAGATGAATTTTCCTTTGTATCTCTAGTTGTTCACAACTAGGGGCATTCATAACTCGAAGCACCACTGTACATCTTTTCCACGTGTGTTCCACCCTCTGCCCCATTTAGAAAGAGCCCCCTTTAGGAATCTGAATTCAGTTTCTGGATTAGCAAAATCCTAGTGGGCTTCACAATACATGCCCCACCATCTTTCCTTTGTCTTGGGGCAGCAAGAGCGCCTGATTGTCGTGTAACTTCTTTACGGGACTGCTTGCCTCAGTCTGCACGTGCCTCCGTTGCTCCTCTTTCGTTGGCTTGATTGCTGCTTCTTTCCCGGTTTGTTTTGCGTTTCCTTGTGTGCTCCAAAGTCCAGCGTCTCGAGCCCTCTTCATCTGAACGTTCTTCTTGTGATCTCTGTTTTGATTCTTGCTGCTGCTGTCTTAAAGCCACCATCACGTGGCTTTAGAAAGGATGCCAGCAAACTGGAGCAAGTTCAGAGGAGGGCAAGAGGGATGACCAGGGACTGGAAACCAAGCCCTATATAGAAAAGACTGAAAGAATGGGGCACCTTTAGCCTGCAGAAAACAAGGAATGAGAGGAGCCACCGCAGCACTCTTCAAATGCTTGAAAAGCAGTCCTACAGAAAAGGGGGGGGCAGGATCTGTTCTCAGTCATCCCAGAAGGCACGTAAAAATGGGCCGAAGCCACAGGAAGCCATATTTATGTTGAACACACTGTTAGAACAGTACAACAGTGGAACTGATGACCATGAGAGGTGTTGGGTTTCCAACGCTGGAGGCATTTCAGAGGAAACTGGACAGCCGTCTGTCAAATCTGCTTTGAATTGGATTCCTGTCTTTTGCAGGGGTTTGGGCTTGATGGCCTTAGAAGCCCCTTCCAAGCCAAAAATTTTATGATTCTGTGATTCCTGTTGTTGTCACAGTCCTGCTCTGTTTCAGCCTCTCACTGGGTGTTGCTGCTTTCTGTGTTTGCTATCCGGAACGCCTGGCTTTTAAATCGCCACCTCTCCTGATGTTCGTGGTGTCCCTCTTTCATCACTCCTGCACTGGTCTCAACAATCCGTTTGTTCCTCAATCACTGTTGTTGTTGTTGTTGTTGTTTTTTTAATTCTTGCTGCAAGCATCCTCCAGCCATGCTTACACTTTCTGCTTTTCTGCTCGTATCTGGAAGTTGAGTCATGGCTTCTGGACTTCTTTTTTTGAGAGATAGAAACGTTTCGCTGCTCATCCAAACAGCTTCATCAAGCTCTTTGGATGAGCAGTGAAACGTTTCTATCTCTCAAAAAAGAAGTCCAGTAGCTATGGCTCAGCTTCCAGATAAACTCACCTGGATGACAGAGAATCTTCACAGACATTTTCCGCTCTTAGTTGCTCTGGTGTTCTGTTCGTTCTTGTCTTGTGTTACCTGTTCAGTAGTGGACTCTTTCCATAAATATCTCTTCTGAAAACAAATACCCTGCACTCCCTTTTAGTTTGCACCCTATCTGCAGTATAAACTGTTTGCTGTAAAATGACACAGGAACTGCTTGTTTCAAAGTGAGGAGGAACCAGACGCATTCATTAAATATTGACCGTCATGTTCCTGTTGCTCCCGTTTAAGTTGTTGTCCTCCTGGGGGTGTGCATTACTGTAATCTCAACGTCTCACTGTCTTCTTGCTCCAGAGGCATCAAATGTCAGCTTCTTTTCATGAGGCTACACTTGTCCCTGAGCATTGTTTCCAAATCTTTTCGCTGCACAAGGTAGCTTTGACGCGTGGATGAAATAGCACTTCCTGAAGCTAAATACGAGTTCTTAGGAAATCAGCTTGTTACAAAACAATGAAGGCTAATTGCCTCTGAAGACATCATCATCCTGATCCCGACAAGCTGGATGGTAGCTGAGATGCGCATTTCTTTGATGGGCTCTCCCCACCCTCGTATGGCGGTAGATCAATCTGTAGTAAGATTGCCCTGTGTAATCTTTGGGATACATGCAATAGGGAAAAAAATCTATCTACAGTTAAAAATGGTAAGAAATGGCCAGAAGAGGTGCTATAAAAGACAGTTATTCTTATATAAACAGGATAATTATACTAGGGAAACAAAAACAATCACCTGATCTTTTGGCAGCTCCTTATGTTCTGTTCATAAAATGATTTATTTCACTTCTGTACTGAAGCTTAGTTTCAGCACCAAAGTAGAAGAGTAGATCTGAAGAAATGTTCTATTCTTTATCCATGTCAGAAACACCAACAAATTATATTGACAGATGCGCATGCACTACTAGAAAGAATATAAGTAAGCTATAACATTATTATGTATAAAAAGGTAGATAAAACAAATATGATGTTTTTAAATAAAAAGCCTAGGTGACATTTGCCCAATATCGGGCTCATCCAGAGCTTTTCCTCTTGCCAACCTAAGGTGCCCGTTGAAGGGCATTGTATACATCGTGACTAGAGATGGGCACAACTCAAAAAATGGTGTTTCGTTTGTCGTTTAGGGGGTCCGTTTTGTTTTTTTTCCGTTTTTTTGTGAATTTTTTGCAAAAAAAATTGTTTTCATTTTGTTACGTAATGATACATGAAAACGAAAATGAAAAATTGCTGTTTCGTTAGCATTCATTACAGTTCAATGTATTTGCCACAACGAAAACGAAACGCACGACAAAATTTCTGGTGTTTCGTTTCGTTTCGTTTCATTTTGGAGACAAAATTCATTTTTCGTTTCGTTACGTAACGAAACAAAAAAACGAAAATGAAAAATTGCTCGTTTCGTGCCCATCTCTAATCGTGACATGTCTGAGATGGTTTATTCTTCTCCGCATTCGCATAAAGTGTGTTCTATAGGGAAGCACGTTTTCTCAGACTATCCATGGTTGTTCTTGGCCAGACGGTGCAGAGTCATGTGATTCTGTCCAGTTGCTTCTCGCTCGCTTTCTTTAGTACATTACCAAGTCATTCTTGGGGGGGCTGATGGTTGGGAAGGGGAGAGGATTTGTGGAAACAGTGCAGTACCTTGATTTCAGTCTCAGCGTTGGTGGTTGATGACCCAATAAAAAGTGTGTTTATGAGGACGCCGCTTCCGCAGTTTTCGGCCAGAAATCTATGAATGATGTGTTGGAAGCCGTGGCAGAGAAGGGGAGGCATTGTTTCATCCATCCAGGGCTCTGGGAGAAATAGATGTGTCTGCAAATGAACGCCCGCTTCCGGCAATTGTTTTGAGCTAGCTCCTTCCTGCTTTTGTTGCTAAGCTTTGTTCGTTTGCGGGGATAGAACGGTGATTTGTGTGTCTCAGCTGTGAAGCACACTTGATATCCATTTCAACTTTGGAGGCCTGTGGGTAGAAGTCAGCCAAGAGCAATCTCTACAGTGGACCCTTGTATAACAAACAGCTTGTATAACATAAAATCTGTACAACATAAAAAATTCCTGAGATAGGGGAAATTTGCTTAACACAATCGCCTATGGGGAAAATCCTTTACAACATAAAAATGGGATTACTCCATTTTCAATGCATTCCTATGGGAATTTGTATGAAGGAAAATTTGCTTAACATAATTTCATTTGGAACGAATTAATTCCTTTATACAAGGTACCACTGTATTTGCAGATTATTGAGCGAGACAGTGGTTCAGAGTTGGGTTAATGAAGGCCGATAAGTCACAAATGGCAGGCTACTTTTTGTTCTGGGGCAGCCCGGACTCTCATTCAACATAAGGTTTGCAAAACCATTTTGCTTTTGTTCAGAAGTGGTTGAGTTTTAAATGTTTCAGAGATTAGCAGAGTTATACAGTGGCATGGAAAGATAATTGCTAAGCATAGATTTGGAGCTGGGAGACAGAAGTAAACTTTAGCATAAAAGCTTGTATTGCAATAACGTACCCAAATAACACAACGAGATAAAACACACAGCATAAATATTACGGAGTAGTGGAGAAACTGCTCATCTCACCAAAAAGCAGTCCCAAAAAAAATGGGTTACAATCCTGCCTTTTATGCATATGGCAGACATCATATAAACCAGGCCTGCTCAGCTGGTAGACCGCGGGCTACCGGTAGCCCATGAAGGGTTCAAAAGTAGACCTCCGGCCATCAATTTAAAAAACGGAGGGGATAAGTTCTCCACCCCTCCCTCCCTCCCCCATCCCAAGGACCACCACTGCCCCAGCAAAGTTCTGGGTCTGCCAGCCCACTGTCTCAGCTGAGTGGGGCAGTTCAAGGGCCATGGCATGGTCCCCTGTTCCTTCCACTGGCCAGATAATTGAGCGGGTACAAGGGAAGCATGGGCATGGTCAGCCTTCCCATAGGAATGCATTGAAAATCAATCCGTTGCAGAAGGAACGGATTTCAATGCATTCTTATGGGAAACCGCTGTTCTACTTACGAATTTTTTTTTACTTACGAGCACATGCTTGGAATGGATAAAACTTGTAAGTAGAGGTATTAGTGTAATAGCTCTCAGGCACTTTGGGCCAGAAAAAGTAGACCTCGGCCTGTTCAAAGTTGGAGAGCCCTGATATAAACCAAACACATGAGTACACATAGACAGACAATGTTAAGCAGTTATCCATGGCACCTGGATATAATTATTCTGACATTTTCGTGGGATTACACTTTTCACCTGTGTCTTGGCCAATGACGATGCATTTATACACAGAAACCATTTTGAATCTGTTAAATATATTACATACATTTTGTTAAAAGTTAAATTAGTCGAGGAAGAAGTGAACAGAAAGCTAAGATGCTGCTGCTCAAATATGATCAGCTGTCCAGCAGAAACGTGGGGCAGAAGCAAGGTGGATCATACTTTCTCATGCTTAGGTGCCTATTGGACTGAATTATGATCTCTTGGGATCTACTCGCTTATGCTTACTTCCTTTGTCTCGTGTAAGTAAATGCTGAGTGGGACTGAAACAGGCTTGTTATAGTTTTTAGCGGATGAATCCTCCTGCGTGTGCTTCTGTGTAGAGGATTTAATGGCCCTAAGCTTATTTTTCTTGTCCAGCAGAGTTTGCCTTTAAGAATTAGTGTGAGTATTGAAGAACTTTGGGATTTTAGTAGATGTGCACGCAGGTAAAATAGGTCTTTCTTTAGAACTGAACTAATTATACAGTTTTGGAGCAATACAATAACAGTATCAAGTATTAATAATAAAGACCAAAATAAGAGGAGTTACTCTTTCAGTCCAATCAGTATTTCAAAAATACCTCCTGTTTAAAGAGAGGTCAGAAGGACTTTTTCCAAACGAAAGCAAAGTCTACAAATGGTCAATGCCGAGATCAGGGCCAACTCAACATCCACCCAAGTGTGCAAGCCTTTGAGTTCTCCTGAACACTTCCCTCAGACTAGGGAGTATTTTGTAAGTCAATAGGCAACAGAAGTTTCAAAAGAGGTCCAGTAATCCTATACACTAACTATGCTTGGAGTTTGTGAGTATGAGTAGCTGCTAATGTCGGGGTTTTTTCACTTCACAGCTGGATATCTGGCTGAATAGATATGACAAGCAAAGTTCAGATCTGGATCCCCTTTTTGTGTACTTTGGGATGCAGACGTTTGAATCCTTGAAGGCTCACCATGATTATTTTCTAGATAGTCACTTGTGCTGACTTGGATGCAATGTTGTGACACGTGTAGATCAAGCAGACTAGTGCACTGACCGATCATATGACTTTTATAAGAACGTAAGAAGAGCCATGCTGGATCAGGCCAAAAGCCCATCTAGTCCAGCTTCCTGTATCTCCCAATGGTCCTACCAGATGGCTTTGGGAGCTCACAGGGAGGAAGATGGACTAGATGGGCCTTTCGTCTGACCCAGCATGGCTCTTCTTAGGTTCTTATGAGACTTGATCTCTGTCTCCTGATACCACTCCCCTTCATCTGGTCCTTGAAGTACCCTGGTTTTCAGCCTGGAGATTAAACATCTCTATCAAAGCAAAGCAAAGCAAAGTGTTCTGCTTATATACCGCCCCATACCACTATAAGTAGTCTCTGGGCGGTTTACAATTTTAATTACAGTGTGCAGGCTACACATTGCCCCCCCCCAGCAAGCTGGGTACTCCATTTTACCGACCTCGGAAGGATGGAAGGCTGAGTGAACCTTTTGCCTGCTACCGGGGATTGAACCCAGGTCGTGAGCACAGTTTTACCTGCAGTACAGGCATTTAACCACTGCGCCACGAGGCTCAGTTGATGGACTTTTCCTCCAGGAATCTGTCCAGTACCCTTTTGAAGGCATCCAGGCCATCACCACATCCTGTGGCAGGGAGTTCCACAGACTAACAACATGCTGTGTAAAACAAATATTTTCTTTTGTCTGTTCTCACTCTCCCAACCCTCAGTTTGAGTGGATGTCCCCTAGTTCTGGTATTTTGTGAGATGAAGAAGAGTGTCCCTCTATCCACTTGACTCATGCCCTGCATTATTTTGTGTGTCTCTTTATATCCCCCAGGCAACTTTTTCCCAGACTAAAGAGCTACACCTCAGCTTCTGCACCCCAAACTACTTGCAAGAAATATCTTCCCACCTACTCTCCAGACCAGTAACGAGTAGCCATGTATTTTTAAAGAAACCCCTAGTTAGCTTGGAGAAAGACGTTCTGAAAGGTTGATGCATCAAGATCAAATATCAAATAATAGATCAAGATCAAAAATCATATGATACTAATAGGAACACCAATAAAATTCAGAAAAGGTGTCATATAGGCATGATCCTTTGAAATAACTTAAGGTGATGGGTTTAATCATCAGTGGCTTAAAGAGACATTATTTGAAGGAACTGAAGTCGTCATTGCCAGTCTGCCCTCTGCGTTTTGACATGAGTTCCTTCAATCCAAAGGTGGATTTACCAGTCAGCGCATCCAGGCCCAAGGGAGCAGCTTTTATTAATATGTCCCCATAGTTGTGCAACACATTCTAACTGTCCAAGCAGCAGGCCTCATTGCCATAGGCCTGTAGATGAGGTCCTAAGAACCGCTCACTGTTCATGTAGTTTTCTAAGCAAATTCTCAAGTTCTAGTTCTCGGGTCTTTTCCCAAGAGAATGGGCAGATGAACTGCTATGGATTTAGCTACTGTTTTACAAATGTTTGCATGAATTTGTATTTTACAGGGCCAAATCATTTGGATTGCATTTGTTGGTGCTTGATTTTATATACAATATTTGTATTGGAGATTAAAGAGAGAGCGGCTGTATGTATCTTTAAAAAACACGGAACTTTGTCACGATAATCATAAACGTTGGAATTTTCAACAGATAACATTCAGAACTTCCAATTTTCTGTTCACTTTATCTGTAAACTGACTATCTTTTTAAATAGCTCAGCTAGTAGATTATTATTATAATTTTCAAACTGAGGACAAACTTTTTGCTGTTTCTGGTTGCTGTTCTTCTATAGCACGTGGAGATTTAAACAGAAAGCTAAGAAATATGGTTTTTGTGGCATAACAGTGTTAGTAAGACTTAAAGGAGTGGTTCCTGTGGCTGAACAGATCTTGCCAGGATACCTTACAGGGGTGGAAACGCAGGGGGTGGCATCTTTATAGCTGGCACTTTGCATGATACATCTCTGGGTATCATACATGTTGATTATGAACAGAAGAACATAAGAAGAGCTGCGCTGGATCAGGCCAAAGGCCCATCTAGTCCACCTTCCAGCTTATCTCACAGTGGCCCCACCAGATGCATCTGGGAGTGCACGAGACTAGATCTCTGTCTCCTGTTACCACTCCCCTGGTATCTGGCCCTTGAGGTACCCTGGTTTTAAGCCTGGAGATGATACATCTCCCTCATGGTTTGTAACCTGAGATGAACTTTTCCTCCAGGAATCTGTCCAATCCCCTTTTGAAGGCACCCAGGCCAGATGCCATCACCACCTCCTGTGGCAGGGAGTTCCACAGACTAACAACACACTATTTAACAAAACAGGCCTTCATGATTGGGTTGTCCTAGAAAGCTTATCCTTGTGTCCCAGAGAAAGGGGTTGGCCTCCTCATTCTTTATGGGATTTCCAGTGACAAAGTTTTGTGTGCAAGGCTTTTAACCCCTTGCTACACTTGATTGCTAGATGGGTGGAGATTCCCAGCAGTTGCAATGCGATATGAAATCATACCACATGAATTGAGCAAGCTTCTATGTCGCTTTCTACTTACGGCAGCCCTAGTAGGGCTTTTGAAATATGTGAGCTGTTCAAGGAATAGTTTGCTGTCTCCATTTCCCAGTGAGTTTCCATGCCCAAGTAGGGATCTGCAGTCAACTCTTCTTTCCCCCCCCCCACTCCACCCCCAAGTCGCCTCTCTACTATGCCACATTGGGTCTTACCACTACTTCATCATAAGGTGGCAATACATTGGAAGAGACCATAACAATAGAGATGGGCACAACTTAGCGAAATTTCCGTTTCCGTTTTTCGTTTTCGTTACGTAACGAAGCGAAAAACGGTTCAAAAATGGAACGGAAACGGAAACGAAGCGACTAATTTTGAGCCAGTTTTCGTTTTTCGTTACTGGGAAAAAAAACACTCAATGGAGCTAAATGGGGAGAAACGAAAATTTTTTCGTTTTCAGTTTTCGTTACGTAATGAAACGAAAACGAAATTTTTTGAAAATTAGCTCACAAAAACTGAAACGAAATGAAATGGACCCCTAGACGAAAACGAAAACGAAATTTTTTTCTGAGTCGTGCCCATCTCTACATAACAACATCACAGATCGGTTTGCAGTTGACTTGCACGACATCAGCTAGAAGAGCATCCTCTAGTTATCCAACAGCTGTTGTAAAACACAGCAGCCTGCGGTTTTTGAGTGGCCATGGTTACCGGTCTGGAAAGGATCCTTCCTATGCTTTTTGGGCTTGCAGCTGCTGGCTCAGTTGCTTTGTGGCCAACAGAAGGAAGGGGCATGCCGCTGCTTGTGCAAAGCAATGCAGATGCAGAAAAGCTCAGCCGAATCCTTGCTTTCCCCCAGCTCTGGGAACAGGAAAGAAGGTGTGGTGGTTTAGCTTCGAATGAGTGCAGTGTTTCCTGTGCAGGACAGCAAAAATTCTCCAGCCTTCCTCCCAAATCAGGAGTTTAGGAGAGAGAGGGCATGAGTAAAGTGGATAGAGGGACACTCTTCTCCCTCTCACAAAATACCGGAACTAGGGGACATACACTCAAACTGAGGGCTGGGAGAGTGAGAACAAACAAAAGAAAATATTTTTTCACCCAGCGCGTTGTTAGTCTGTGGAACTCCCTGCCACAGGATGTGGTGATGGCATCTGCCCTGGATGCCTTCAAAAGGGGATTGGACAGATTCCCGGAGGAGAAGTCCATCACAGGTTACAAGCCATTGATGGAGATGTATAATCTCCAGGCTTAAATCCAGGGTACTTCAAGGGCCAGATACAGGGGAGTGGTAGCAGGAGACAGAGATCTAGTCTCATGAGCTCCCAAACGCATCTGGTGGGGCCACTGTGAGATTCGGGAAGCTGGACTAGATGGGCCTTTGGCCTGATCCAGCAGGGCTCTTCTTATGTTCTTATCCCAAGCCACCCTTGCAGCTTGAAAGTTAACACTGGCTTTTGTCACACACAATAGGGACCATGTGTGGTACTGTAATGGTGCTGAGTAGAGATGGGCACGAATTCAGAGGTTCATGCTGGCTCGTACATGCAGCAGCACGAGTGCTCTCGTGTTCCTTTCCCTGCCTTCCTGGCTAGTGACCCACTCACCAGCTGGAGTGTGCTGCTCACCTCCCCTTCAGCTGTTTGAACAGGTCCCCAGCAGGAGCGCAGGTTTGCCTGTTGTGCTTCCTTGTCTGAGTGGGCAAGAGCCAAGGAGGTGGAGCAGGGACTGGATGAATAGGTGAAGAGGAAGGGAAGAGGAGCATGACCGGCTGGTGAGTGGGGAAGCCAAGCCGGGCCTGCGCACTGGCACGAACCTCCAAACCGTGGTCCGTGCCCATTTCTAGAGCTGATATAAAACTTTTGGCTAATGGGTCCGGATACAGATCTTAAAAATCACACTCTCTTTTAAAAATGGGTGGGATAAATCTGTTACTTATTTTAAGCTATGGCCTAAATATCTATGCAGAACCTGTCTTGCAGGTGCAGATTCCCATTCTGACTGGTGATATGTCAAATATAGTAGATGCTCGTATAACAAACGGCTTGTATAACATGAAATCTGTGCAACATAAAAATTCCGGAGATAGGGGAAATTTGCTTAGCAGAATCGCCTATGGGGCGAATCCATACAACATAAAACTTGTCGCGATGAGGGATTCCTCTGTTTTCAATGCATTCCTATGGGAAATTTTTATAAAGGAAAATTTGCTTAACAGAATTTCATTTGGAATAAATTAGTTCCTTTATACAAGCGACCACTGTGTTCTGTAGAACCGTTTTCAGAGTTGCCTCAGCAGCGAAGCTACAGTATGATTCAGTCTTGTTCATTGTGGTTTGGGGCCCTCCCAGTTGACTTGGCATCTGTGTCTAATTTTTGTGGAACTTGCAGTGTGCTTGAACGTTTCTACCAAAGCTTTGGATCTCAGCATAGCCCTGCCATTTCGGATTGGCAGTGGGGAGGAGGCTGATTAGTTTCCAGGCGGTTTTGTTTTGACCCGTTGCATCTTGAACTGTTTCATATCCACACGGTAGCGGTTGCTTTCCCCCCAGCTGCACGTACGTTGCAGTTCTATGTGGCCGTGCAAGTGATTCCTGCTTACCGAAAGAGGGCATGGAGTCTGTTTCGTCGAAACTTTAAAATAAAGGGGATAGACACTGCCCGTGGCATGCAGCCACTGCCCTTGTGCCAAAGCAGTTGAGGGATTAGGG
>JAHTLZ010000161.1:1777937-1792898 GCA_023846285.1 Phrynocephalus versicolor | reverse complement strand
TGCGGTCATATCTTCCCACACCAACCACCAGCCTGGCTGCCGCATTCTGCACCCTTGATGTCCTTGCAGGTCAAGTGTAGACCTTTTCAGGGGGTCTCCAGGTTTCTGTTCATTCGGGCAGCCTTATCATCTCTCTCGTGTTGTAGGGCACAAATAGTATTTATCCCAATTAGCTAGCTAGCTTGCACATGGGATTTGTATAAATCCCCAGGAATGTGCGGCCTCTGGAGCCCTTGCTTGTGCCAGGCTAGACAAGCCGTTGTGGTGGATTTAGTATCATACTCTTGTGATGGATTTCATGTCAAGCTGGATGTGAATCGGCGGCGTGGCTGCTGCAGTTTTGTTTTTCCGGAAGCTTTCTGTCACTTCAAAAGCCAGATTTCTTTTCAGCAAGGTAGTCTTAATTGGTGGGATAAACGACTGCAGATAACAATGCCTTCATCTGATTGGTTTCTTCATGAGCTAGAAGGGTCTAGGGCAATGGTGGTGAACCTATGGCATGGATGCCAAAGGGGGCACTCGGAGCCCTTCCTTTCAGCATCCATAAGAACATAAGAACATAAGAACCTAAGAAGAGCCCTGCTGGATCAGGCCAAAGGCCCATCTAGTCCAGCTTCCTGTATCTCACAGTGGCCCCACCAGATGCGTTTGGGAGCGCATGAGACTAGATCTCTGTCTCCTGATAGCACTCCCCTGCATCTGGCCCTTGAAGTACCCTGGTTTTAAGCCTGGAGTTGATACATCTCCATTATGGTTTGTAACCTGTGATGAATTTTTCCTCCAGGAATCTGTCCAATTCCCCTTTTGAAGGCATCCAGGCCAGATGCCATCACCACCTCCTGTGGCAGGGAGTTCCATAGACTAACAACGCGCTGGGTGAAAAAATATTTTCTTTTGTCTGTTCTTACTCTCCCAGCCCTCAATTTGAGTGTATGTCCCCTAGTTCTGGTATTTTGTGAGAGGGAGAAGAGCTTCCCTCTATCCACTTTATTCATGCCCTGCATTATTTTGTACGTCTCAATCCGACATTGCCCCATTCACAGCCACCTGTATTCAGGTTAAACGGCTGTATGGGCACTTTGCAAAAAAATAGTGGGTTTTGAATCACAGCTTGGGCACTCGGTCCCTAAAAGGTTTGCCATCACCGATCTAGGGCAGGGATGGTGAACCTTTTAGAGACTGGGTGCCCAAACTACGATTCGAAACCCACTAATTTTTCCGCAAAGTGCCCATACAGCCATTTAACCTGAGTACAGGTGGCTGTGAACAGGCAGTGCCAGGTGCTCACAGGAAGGGCTCCAAGTGCCACATTGGGCACCCATGCCATAGGTTCGCCAACACGGACCTAGGGGAAGTGCTGCCCTTGGCCCTCCGTGGCTGACCAATGCCACTTTTGTCTTCCCAGATCTCTGCTATGGCACCTGGTGGGTGATGGGGGCGCAAAATTGGCCCCCAGGACTACCAAGGCCACTCTGGTAGAAATCTACATCAGACTGCCATGACATTAGCTGCCAGCTTGGGTGTATTTGGTGCTTCTGGCCCTAACCCTTCCTACCTATGAAATTATACAGATCTTGCCATGCTCTCTAGTCTCTGCCAGTCCAATATCTCTTGTATGCAGAATTTCTAATTCAAGGAGGGTGTACCAGTGGCTTCTGCCCTTGGGGTTAGGGAAGACTTGGGTGGAGCCAGTTCTGAGCTTGAGGAACTGGGCGTGAGTGAAGGTCTTACCTTAGGAGCCCTGGTGCTGCCGGATTTTCTGCAAGCACTGGGAATACAACGTTATGTTGAAGCAGTGGTGGTGACTTGCCGTGATGCTCCCTTTCCTCTGGATATGACGCACGGTCATAACTCGTAACTCTCTCGTCCTTTTAAGCTGTACAAAAGGTTTGGGTTGCCGGGATCCCCGCCGGAGTCGATGGGCCGAGGCCGGGACTGGAATGTCGATCTCATCCCCAAGTTCCTTATGGCTAACGGTGAGTGTCAGAGTTTTGTGCTCTTTGATCAGCCAGCAGAAGCAATACTTATTGAATAAATTGTTAGCCAGAGACAGAGTTTTCTTAAAACCAAACAGCTATATTCCAAACGTATAAAAATGTATCACAGCATCACAGAACTTCTACAAAGTTCAACAAAGCATAGAGGGAAAAATCATATTAATACATTGATACCAAATTCAACAGCATAACAGCATAATAGCAATGCATACATTACATGGACAAAATATATGACAGAGAAACAAAGTGGGTGCCTTATTCACGGAAGTCCCAATGAACAATGATTTACAGAACATTTTTATACACGTGTCTGTCCAATCATAAATGACATTACCTCATAGCTATTGCAACCTCTTGCATCCGCCAAAATTCATTACGTTAATTCTTAACATCTGTATTCCATTTGAAAAAACTATACATTGAGTCACTGTGACTTTGCACTTTTTACAGACTTCATCTTTAAATCAATTGAATACATATCAAACTAATATCTGACAGTGAGCGACCAGGAGCCTCCCTGTGCCTCCTTTTCTGAACAGAATAAATGGCATGGAACCCTCTCTCCCAGATGCTTTGCATCTCAAGGGTCCGGGCATGTGTGTCGCTCTCCGCCGCATCTGTGTCATACCTGTCAAGTGTCCCGTTTGGGGTCGGACAATACCGTTTTTCCGGCCTTTGTCCCGCTGCTGTCCCAGAGCATTTATTTTACCAGAAACGTCCCGGGTGGCAGCGGTGGTGGTAACACAAGGCGAACTTGCCCATCGCTCCAGGAAATACCTCCCCCAGGTCTGTTTGGCCAGGCCCGAGGGGGCAGAGAGGGGAGGTGGGCAGGAGAGTCTCCGCCTTGCCATCCCGGCAGCAGCAGCATACGTTGCAGAGGTGGAGCAGCGGGCCAGCAGCCCCAGGCAGAATCTGAAGGCCCCGATCTGTGTTGAGGCACGCACGTGCTGTTGCTGGGGGGCTGATGGCGGATGGCCTGCCTCCGGCTTCCCCCACCATAGGTGTCAAGTTTTATGCGGGCGGCACTTGCTCACGGCAGTGCATCTCTGGACAGAGGCAGGTGGGCCGGTCCAGGGGGTGGGGAGTCAGACTCAGACAGTGGCCGAGCAGTGGTCCTGGCCAAATGCTGGTGGTGGGAGCAGAAGGAGGCGTGCGTGCATGCATGGGTGTGCATGTTTGGGTCTCTGTTTTTGCACAAGCGTACATTGCACCACCTGTCCCTGCCTGCGCTGGGTAAAACTTGACACCTATGATCTGTGTGTGGCCTTAATTTGGGAGGGCAGCTCCCTTCTCGCCTGCCCCTGGGCCTTTTGCAAAGCAGCTGGCGCCTGGCTTCTCGAGGGCAGCTCCAGCTATGCTGCTTGGCCACTTGCAAGCCTCTGTGTACGTTTTTGTCCAACTCACGGATGTAGAGAGGACCATTGCTTATCAGAGGTTTATTAAATGACTTTCAGGAGCCTTGTGGCGCAGTGGTTAAATGCCTTTCCTGCAGGTAAAACTGTGCTCACCACCTGGGGTTCAATCCCAGGTAGCAGGCTCAAGGTTCACTCAGCCTTCCAGCCTTCCGAGGTCGGTAAAATGAGTACCCAGCTTGCTGGGAGGGCAATGTGTAGCCTGCACACTGTAATTAAATTTGTAAATCGCCCAGAGACTACTTAAAGTGGTATGGGGCGGTATATAAGCAGAACACTTTGCTTTTGCTTTTGCATGACATGGCTTTTGATAAATCTGGGTAAGCCAAGGAAGTCCACCTAGTTCTCTGCTCTGCAGTGGACCTCTGTGGATCTTGTACCATGTCTTTGTTTTTAAAACGACATGTAGTTTTTAAGCAGTCCTACCCCCACATAGTGAAAAGGCCTCTTAAGAGAGCCCTTTCCTGCCGATCCGGAATATTTCATTTTTGGCTGTACATGGGAGGCCACATACTGCTCTCAGAAGGGCTTCAGCGCAGCCAGATTATTCTGCCGCTGCCGTTTCGCTCTTCCTGCCCAGCTCTTCAGACTTAGGGGCTTGGTTGTCTTCAGGAGAAGGACGCCTCCCCCATGAACTGTCCTTCCACACCACAGCTGTGCGGCCTGTCAGCTGAGCGATGAACTTTATGGGACATGACAAGGATAAGAAGATTGGTGTGTGAGGGACTGTGCACAGCCCACGTGGCCTGGTTTTACTGCGGCATCAGGACGAGGCAAGAGGGAGAGGCCAGGCCAGGCCAGGGCCTTCACGCTGCCTGCCGGCCAGACGATCACTCATCCCTGCTCTGATGGGGCTCGGGTCGCCATTGAGCTCAAAGCCTCCCTGCGTCCTCATAGGTGTGCCTTCCAGCGACCTCTCTTTAAAATCTGTTTGGTTTCAGGTCAGCTGGTCAAGATGCTGCTGTACACGGAAGTCACCCGATACCTGGACTTCAAGGTGATAGAAGGAAGCTTCGTCTACAAGGGAGGGAAGATTTACAAAGTCCCTTCCACTGAGGCAGAAGCTCTGGCATCCAGTAAGCAGAAGGAACTTTTTCTGTTTTTATGTGTGAACTCAGTTGTATTCAATGTGTGCTCAGTATAGTACGACCTCCGTATCCACTGATTCGTTATCCACTGATTCAGTTATCCATGGTTGGCAGAAAGGAAAAAAAATAAATAATTCAACAGCCGCAAAGCAAGCTATTGTCACAAAACAGCAGTTTTAGGGATTTTTAGTGTACTCTCTTAACCATGGTTTTCATTATCCAAGGAGAGGCCTGGAACCAATCCCCAGTGGATACGTCCTACTGTACAGTGTTTCTGGAAAAGAATATTCTTAAAGAAATTGGGATGTGGTCCTCCTATAACATTCAGAAATGTACCATTGAAATTAATATCAAGAAGACCATCTAGAGTTCAAGCAAAAGGGTGCTATTTATGTACCATCCCATAATACTGGGCAATTTGCAATTTAATTATCCAGGCTACACATTGGAACCACCACCAGCCCCCATGAGCTAGGTATTCAGATTATTGACTTTGGGAGGCTGAGTGAACCTTGAGACAAATACCTGAGCCCGCTGGGATCGAACTCTGGCCACGAGCAGAGTCTTGGCTGCAGTACTGGAGGTTAACCCCTGCTGCCACGAGGCTTCAAACTTGCATCTTAGGTTATTTACCTATGCTCTTGTGACATGACAAGGATAAGAAGATATGAAATCCTTTGCTGGAGCAGGTTGTTTTGCTTATCCTGTGCTGGCTCTTAGAGGAATGTCTGTGACACTTCTGGTGACATGGAAGATAAAAACTGCTTTGCAAGCTGTGATGAAAGACCCCTCATTGAGCGATAACCCTGGGGAAATGGGCCACCATCCACCTGTCATAAATAGCCAGCGATGCACTTGAAGGTCTAAAAGCACCCCTTTGACAGCCACTAACCTGTGGAGTGATCGTTGCCATCGGAGGACAATAAACCGTTAAGCCCCACGCTCAAACTGGTCCCTGTGCAGCTGCCATGAGTCACTCTTTCTCTTTTCGCATTCTTGAGGGATTCTGAGACTTGGAGGGGGGGGGGACCTCAGCACCGAGGTCCATCCTTGGCAGCCCCTGGCATCTCTGTGGATGAAGCGGCATGATTTGAAAGGATGACCGTCCGAGGCCCCTGGCCATTTTTCCAAGTTTTAGTGCAGACGAGGCAAGGAAAGGCATGCAATCTGACTCGTGATGAAGCCCCTGTGGCTGGCTGTTTGTGGAAGGCATCCATTTTCCCCAACACAGTTCATCCTTAGACAGAAAGGATAGATACCCTGGGGGGTGGGGGAGGGGTATCCTCTGAGAAGTGCAGCCTGAACTCCCTAGACAGCAGCCACAGTGTCCTCTCTGCCCCGGGGAAATAGTCCCGGGTTTCTTACAGGCATCGGGTGGTGAGAACCTAAGCGAAAGGCCCAGCAGTGCCAACTAGAGATGGGCGTTTTGTTTCGGAAGGGGACTGGTTCTGAAACAAAACATCCCAGCACAGCTGGCGCTCTGAACCCAGTCCCACCCTCTGGAACAAAATCAACCATTCTTTTAACCTTGCTTTAGTTTGCGCTGAGCAAAATTCCCACCAGGAAGCAGCCTCCGATGCGTCATCTTTCCCTCTCCCTGGCGCTGGCCAATCAGACAGGGAGGCGGGATGATGCACGTCCTTGCGCATCCATGAAATGGGTTGACTGAGTAAAAGAGTCCCTCGCTGCATTTCATCTGCAAGGCTGGCCAGGGCTGTTAATGATTCACAGGGTCGCTGGAAGTGCGTCGCTGGACTCATGACACAGCGCATGGCTTGCCGTAGCTTCGGAATTTATTGGTATTTGCTCAGGAGGAGCACACGCAGGACCTGTCGCATGCAAATAAATTAAACCATGTTTTAATAGAAGGCTGTAAGAAGATCCTGGGACCTGGATCAGACCAGAAGTTCGTCTAGAACAGTGCTTCTCAACCCCTGCGTCCCCAGATATTCCTGGACTTCATCTCCCGAAATCCTGGCCAGCTCAGCTAGTGATGAAGACTTCTGGGAGTTGCAGTCCAGGAATATCTGGGGACGCAGGGGTTGAGAACAACTGGGTCTAGTCCAGCATTCTGTCATCCAGTGACCAAACCGGTTGCCGCTTGTGTGAAGCCAGCTGGCAGGCAGCAATCTGGTTTTCAGATGGATGGGTTCATTTGTTTCCTTACTCAACTAGGATTTGCTTGGCTAGGTGTGTCGTGCTGATCCCCCGTCTTGTTGCTTGGCAAGCCTTGACTTGCGGTTCTGTTTTAGATGACTATCAACATGATTGTTTGGAGCTCGGTCGTTCAAGATCAGTAACTCAGACAAGGGCGGTGCTGGGGAGGGGAAAAATCTTGTGGTGCTTGGCCTGATGATCATGAGAAGAACGCAGCTTGGTCTTCAGACCATTCATCAATGCTCTGGGCTCACGGTTCCCTGATTTCGTAGGTCTGATGGGCTTGTTTGAGAAGCGGCGCTTCCGGAAGTTCTTGGTCTACGTGGCCAACTTTGACGAGAACGACGCCCGCACCTTTGAAGGCGTGGATCCCAAGAAGAACACCATGCGCGACCTGTACAAGAAGTTCGACCTCGGCCAGGACGTCATCGATTTCACCGGACACGCCCTTGCGCTCTACCGGACCGATGAGTGAGTGGCTGCCTTGGCCGGCGTTCACGAGGAGGAGCCCCTTGCTGGGCGCCAAGTTGGGGAAGGTTATGAGACCAGGGGACCTCTTCAGGATCTCTGCAGGCCAGG
Source organism: Phrynocephalus versicolor (assembly GCA_023846285.1). Taxonomy (NCBI): domain Eukaryota; kingdom Metazoa; phylum Chordata; class Lepidosauria; order Squamata; family Agamidae; genus Phrynocephalus; species Phrynocephalus versicolor. The sequence continues at coordinate 1,785,665 of JAHTLZ010000161.1, read as the reverse complement.
AAAGCATGGCAACAAAACAGCCGTCGGCCTCTCACTAGGTCTGGAGGCTAGTCGTGGTCACCTGAGGCTAGGTGTGGTCTGGCCAGCCAGGTGTCCACGTTTGCTGTGGAAGGTGCTCCGTGTCATGTCCTGCACACAATGTGTCAGCCGAAGGCTGACCTTCTCCAGTTCAAAGAGGGCCTTATAAACCCAGGGCAGGCTTGGGGCTTCTTCCTCCGGCCTGCATAACGCCAGCGCCCCGGTTGGGTGCAGGAGGCTGGCTTATTTATTTTAATTTATTTTAGAGTGCCCTCGAACCTGGGGAGAAGCGCTTGGAAACGGCGACGAGGGTGGTGGAGGTGAGTCGGAAGAGCGAGCACCGATCACGGCCTTGCTTGTCTGAACTGTTGTCCTCTTTTCTCTCTCAGCTACCTAGACCAACCCTGCCATGAAACCATCAACAGGATTAAACTGTACAGCGAATCCCTAGCGAAATACGGCAAGAGCCCCTACTTGTACCCACTGTATGGTTTGGGAGAGCTGCCCCAGGGATTTGCAAGGTGAGAGAGCGCCTCTGGTCGTGTTCTTGGCCCTCCTTCCTCGAATATCTGCTCTTGGTCCCCTGAGCTTCTCCCATTAGTATCATTCTATTCATTCCTTCACGGCTACTTGACTTTGTTTTCTATACTGTCCCATTAGTGGCAAACCCTGTTCCGGACGGTTCATAACCAGCGAAATAACCGTAAGCGTGTAAAAACTATGAAAAAAAGGCATAAAATCCATCAGAACAACTGTGCTACAAGACACTTGGTCTCTGGAAGAGCGAAAGCAGAGCCCCAATATTGGAGAATGCCATGGGGAGTGATCGTGAGGCTGGGGAAAAGATAGGCCAAGGATGGAACCATTGGAAGGCGCTACCTTGGGCATAGATGCTGGGGTGGTTCTGGAAGCAACCAGCCGGCCTTCCCGAGGAGGGGGCCTGCGGCTCACGGGGCCTGGGGGTCGTCATCGAATGGTTGCAGGGGAGCGAGCGAGTGCATAGCAGTCCCTCACGTGGCCTGTGTAGACAAAATTGAATACTGCTTCACTGAGAGGAGCAAGGCTTTGCGTGGCGACCAAACACAGGCACTGCCTCCTCCTCCTCCTCCTCCTCCTTAGTTTGGCAGGCAAGAACAGATGGGCAGTGGGCAGATGAGGTTTGGACACCGGCCCAGCCTTCAGGCCCTGCCTGGGCCTCCAGGTCACTTGGGGCATCCCGGTGCCTCCTGCCCCCCCTCCCCCAACAGCTAAATAACCTTTATAACAAACTTTTTTAAAAAAAGAAATCACAAAAGCCCCCATTGTGCCTTCTAGGTGCATGGTGGGGGCGGGGGGAAGAGAGAAGTTTTGCTATATTTCAGAGGGGCCACCCACCTACCCCATTGCAGGATGTGACGGGGGGGGGGGCTTTTTCAGCCAAAGAAATCAGTAGACAAGCATTTGGGGTGGGAGCAAGTGTGGTTACTTAAAGAGGGGTTATATATTTATTTATTTATTTATTTATTTATTTATTTATTTATTTATTTATTTATATTTATATTTATATATTTATTTATTTCCTCCCTTTCTCCTCAAAAGGACCATAATGGCACAAAGCAAAAAGTGAACCATTTTTATTTATTTATTCGTTTTAGAGTATTTTTTTACCTGTCCAGCTCTTTCGGTCTTCCCTCCTAGGGCTCAATTTCCAGCCCCCGATCATCCTAGAATAAGTCCTGGATCATTTATTTATTTATTTATTTTGGAGTATTTTTACCCCGCCTTTCTCCTTGGAAAAGGACCCAAGGCGGCTTACAGTAATGAGGGACAATATACAGTCCAGTACAATTAAGACATGTTCAAGTATTTGAGAACAAGGAATTGAGGGAGCTCTTACAGCATTAATAGACAACATTATATTACAGCTACAAGAGAACGTGAGCAGTTAAAAAGAGGTTCAAATTCCATGTAAAAGTTATGAGTGATGGAAACTCACATTGAAAACATAGTGTCAATGCAATCACACCAGTTTATAAGTGGTTATAAGCACAAAGTCTATGTGATCATATAGATTAGTATAAAAGACCCATAATAGGTAGTCCATCGTTTTTTAAGGAAAGCTTCCCTGAAGAGGGAGGTCTTTGCCTGTTTCCTTTTCCATGCTGCTTATAGACCTCCCCATAGCGCTTAAGGGACTCTCTGGTGGTTTACAATTTAATTATGTAGGCAGAAACTCTCCCCCCCCCCAAAAAAAAAAGCTGTCTTTCATCATAGAACAGTATTTAAAAGGTAAAAACAAATACCCAGATATCTGAAAAGAATAAAACAAATATTATTTCAAAATAGTAATAATAAGATCTATATTAATGCAAACTTAAAACACAGAATATACAACACTCTTCCTCCCAACTTCTGGAATTTGCCTCTGCTGGGCTCATGCAGTTGCCTTTCTCTTAGCCAACACAGAGGAAATCTTAAAACGTATTTCTTCTGGATGGTAACACAACCCAAAGTAGACATTCTCACACATCTGTATAAAGCCTTCGACACTTCAAATACACTGTCGGGTGCACACATTCTCAGTAAAGTTCCACCCAAAGATTCTTCTATGGTCTAGCTTTTTGTACTTCTGGTGCTGCTCAGCATCTCAGGACCAGCTTTTCAGGCCGTGGGTGTGAGAGCAGAGAGGAAGGCCTCTTCTCCAAAAACCATGGGCTGCAGGAAGCAACCAAGATGGGGTTCCTTAGCCTGTAGAGCGCAAGGTGTGTGTTAGGGTATAACAGTATAGTAACTAACAATTGTAAGTTGCTTAAGAGTTTGTAACGTAGTAAGCCAGTCAGGGATCAGCTGACTGTAATGTGTAATTAACTGTGTATATAGTGGTTAGCAAGTGAGGGTAACACTTGATCACTTCATCCCAACCTCCTGATGATGATCCATGCTGCTACACGTCTCTGCTGAAAGGCTCTGTGACTGTAAGAAGGAATTCTGAAGGAAGCTGTTTATGTTATATTGTTATTTTGCCAAGTTATTCTTTGTAAATAAAACTCTGCTAAAAAACCACAACAGTGTGTGAGGGCCAGCGATCCATCTGCCTGCCTTACTCTCTTGCTCTGTGTCCTTCGTTGGCAGGTTAAGCGCGATCTACGGAGGCACCTACATGCTGAACAAACCGATTGAAGAGATTGTCATCGAGGGCGGCAAGGTGGTTGGCGTGAAATCCGAAGGGGAGGTATGCCTCAGGCTGCTTTTGTGGTTTTGCATGGGCTCGGTCTTCTTCCTCTCAGCGGAGATCTGAATGCCGCGGAGGGTGGATGCCGCTCAGAGTTCTTTTGGGGGCTTGGGCTGAACGAAAACATAACACTTGGCTAGATTTCATAGAAGCGTAAGAGTTCGAAGAGACCTCAAGGGCCATCCAGTCCAACCCACTGCCATGCAGGAACCCCCATCACAGGATTCCTGACAGGTGGCCATCAAGCCTCTGCTTAAAAACCTCCAAAGGAGGAGACTCCACCACCCTCCTTTGTGGCAGCATATTCCACTGCCAAACAGCTCTAACTGTCATGAAGTTCTTCTGAATGTTCAAATGGAATCTCTTTTCCTCCACATAGTGCTTAAAGCACACTCTCAGGGCAGTTTGAAATGACGTAGGCTACACATTGCTTCCTCCGCCCCAGCAAGCTGGGCACTCAGTTCAACAATCCTGGAAGGACAGAAGGCTGAATCATAGAATCATAGACTCCTAGAGTTGGAAGAGACCTCAAGGGCCATCTAGTCCAACCCCCTGCCATGCAGAAACCCCCATCACAGGACTCCCGACAGACGGCCATCCAGCCTCTGCTTAAAAACCTCCTCCAAAGAAGGAGACTCCACCACCCTCCTTTGGGGCAGCATATTCCACTGCTGAACAGCTCTAATTGTCATGAAGTTCTTCCTGATGTTCAAATGGAATCTCTTTTCCTGTAGTTTGAAACCATTGGCCTGAGTCCTAGTCTCTGGAGCCATGGGAAACGAACCAGCCCCCTCCTCAATGTGATGTCCTTTCAGATATTTAAACATAGCTATCATATCCCCCCTCAGCCTTCTTTTTGAAAGGCTAAACATTCCCAGTTCCCTAAGCCGTTTCTCATAAGACATTTCCTCCAGACCCTCAACCATCCTGGTTGCCCTCCTCTGCACCCACTCAAGGTTGTCAACATCCTTTTTAAACTGAGGTGCACAGAACTGGACACAGGACTCCAGGTGGGGTCTGACCAGAGCAGAATAGAGGGGTACTATCACTTCCCTTGATTCTAGACACTATGGTTCTGTTGATGCAACCATGAATCGCATTGGCTTTCCTCAGCATCATGCACCTCAAGAAACGATTGGAGCCCTTCTGTTCCGAAACCCTGTAGGAATTACCCCTTTATCACTATCTGAAGCAAGTCAGGACACAAAAAGTGAACTGTGATCCACCAAAAAAAAAAAAGATACTTCTACAGATCAGTTGTTTTCTAGGTGCTGCAAGCATCCTTGTTCCGTGGAAAGGCACCCTGGCGTTGCGTCCCAACCCATCCAGTTTAGATGAATCGGGTCCCTTCTCTGGCATTGGGTCCACAGAGCTGACCTGCAAATGCATGCAGTCGTTGATGTCAGTGGTTCTCCTCTTCTGGCCCTCCAGGTGTCATGGTCATCCCTTCCTTGGCCGTGCTGGTTGGGAGAGATGGACATTGAAATCTGAAACCCTCAAGGGATGGAGGGGGGGTGGTTTCCACACAAATGGCTGCAAACAGCAACATCTGGTGGAAAGGGGCCTTTTTTGTAGATATGCGGCTGGACTCGGTGGTCTTATAGGCCTTTCCAGTTTCGTGATTCTATGATCTGCCTCTCGTTCAGCCTCTCATTCTGGTGGGTCGTTGCCTATTAGTTTCCTTCCGTTTCCTGGAGGCTGCTCTGCGCTCCCCCAGCTACGCAAATTTCTCTAGCCTTGTTGCTCCCCTCCCGACTTTGTGGAGCCTCTTAAGTTGAAGCTGCTGGGTCCCTCGACGTATCCATGAAACTTAAAACGTAGGAGGCTGGTCTTGACACTTTTTGGGGAAGACTGCTTTTTCTTATGGTCTCTGGACATCCTCCTAGCCCTGCATTTTTCTGGGCCTAAGTTGGCCACTTGAGGAGATGGGGGTGCCAATGGAGGGCATTCCCTGTGCCTCTAAGAAATGTGTGTGTGTGTGTGTGTGTTTGTTTGTTTGTTTATTTTTAAACTTATATACCGCCGCCTATTTCCCCACAGGGACTCAGTGCGGTGTGTGTTGACTTTTCCCATGGTGTGAGTGAGGGGCCATTGCCGCCTTTGTGTCAGGAGCTGCTGTGTGATCCCTTCAGCCACGTAGCACCCACTGGGCGGGCGAAGGAATTCTGTGGCCTCCATGCACGGTGGGATACCTGCGAGAAGCATGGCCTGTTTTCAGGATCAGTTTCAGGGAGGCGGAGCTGGCTACCCGAGCCACGTGCTCGCCACGCTCGCTGCCGGCATCCCCCTCGCTGCTTGTGAGCCTCTCGTGCCAGTTCACGAGTCAAAAAGCCCCGGGCTTTGACCGCGGTGCCTGTTTGCCTGCAGGTGGCCCGCTGCAAGCAGCTCATCTGTGACCCCAGCTACGTCCCAGACCGAGTCAAAAAAGTGGGCAAGGTGATCCGGGTCATCTGCATCATGAGCCACCCCATCAAGAACACCAACGACGCCAACTCGTGCCAGATCATCATTCCCCAGAACCAGGTGAACCGGAAGTCAGGTGAGTGTGGAGGCCAGGGCTTGGTGAGAACCTAAAGAGAGGCCCCGGGGCCCATCTTGTCCAGCTTCCTGGATCTCCCAGTGGCCCCGCCAAATGCCTCTGGGAGCACATCAGGTAACCCGATCCCTGTCTCCTGAGGCCTCTCCCATTCTTCTGGCACTTTGAGGGACCCTCCTTTCATCCCTGGAGATGATGGCACACATCTCCATCATGGTTTGTCACCTGCGATGGACTTTTCCTCCTCCAGGAATCTGTCCAGTCCCCTTTGGAAGGCATCCAGGCCAGATGCCATCACCACCTCCTGTGGCAGGGAGTTCCACAGACTAACAACAAGAGCTTTGTCTCTTCGGTTCACAGAGCTGTCCTTAAGAACATAAGAACCTAAGAAGAGCCCTGCTAGATCAGGCCAAAGGCCCATCTAGTCCAGCTTCCTGTATCTCACAGTGGCCCCGCCAGATGCCTCTGGGAGGGCACGAGACTAGATCTCTGTCTCCCGATACCACTCCCCTGCATCTGGCCCTTGAAATACCCCGGTTTTAAGCCTGTAGATGACACATCTCCATCATGGTTTGTAACCTGTGATGGACTTTTCCTCCAGGAATCTGTCCAATCCCCTTTTGAAGGTATCCAGGCCAGATGCCATCACCACATCCTGTGCCAGGGAGTTCCACAGACTAACAACACGATGAGTGAAAAAATATTTTCTTTTGTCTGTTCTTACTCTCCCAGCCCTCAATTTGAGTGGATGTCCCCTAGTTCTGGTATTTTGGGAGAGGGAGAAGAGCTTCCCTCTATCCACTTGACTCATGCCCCACATTATTTTGTACGTCTCAATCATTATTTTGTACATCTCTTGGTGGCATCCGTGTGGGAAACAAGCGACCCAAGGCAATGTCTGTTATGTGTGCGCATGTGCCTTGTGACACACATGTTTGTGTGGGTGGGTGTGCCATCTAGTTCTGTGCTGAACTGGAAAGCATTTCACATGCTGAGAATGGAACGAAAGAGTGAGACAAATCCCTTTGCTCCAGGGATCCTGTGTCCCTCCCAGGGATTTCATTTCGCCCATTCCTTCACCAAGCTTCACCTCCTTGCCTCTAATCAGCTCGCAGCAAACTTCGTAAACAGAGCCTGCCTGTTTTGCAGAAATGGTTGGCAGGAACTGACCACTTCCTGTGTCTCCAGAACCTTTGCGTATTTCCAAGACTTCGGCCCAAATCCTGGGCAGTCTCGTGCCCTTGACTTTCAAGTGGCACTCAAGCTGTAGAGCCCGCCCCCCCCCCTTCTAAAGGGGAGAGGGGGCTAAATCCAGTTGCTTGCTCCAGCCAAAGCTTGCCCTGTGGATGAAGGGGAAGCAGTAAGTCAACATAACTTACTTAAACTTTTGATTTATAAAACCCTCCCATGGCTTGGGACCAGGATATCTGATGGAGCATATCATCCGGAGGTCAACGTCAGCCTGGCCCACCGGAACATCTCAGTCCCTTGCGCCCCGGGTTGCCCCCCCCCCGGGAGGCTCATAAAACCTCCACCCAGAATCGCACTTTCTCTTTTGGTGGGTCCAACACGGTGGAGCCACTTTCCGGAGTGAAAGTAGAACTGTGGAGTCCCTCGCGGCATTTAAGAAGCTGTTAAAAATTTGGCTTTATATGGCCGCGTTCGGTGATCAAGGAGGTTGAGTTATTTTATAAGTAAGTCTTATGAGTTTGTTTGTCCGCCCGTTTTTCGCGATCTTGCCTTAGAAAAACGTTTTGTATATTTAGCTTTTTTAAAATTTTGGTTCTACTGATTGTTGTTGGGTTTTGTTTTGTTTTGTTTTGTTTATGTCATGTTGCGAAACCGATTATTATTTTTCTCTGTATTTTGTTGCATGCTATTCCTTGTTAACTGCCCCATCTGGGGAAATTTGGTGGTAAATAAATAAATAAATAAATAAATAAATAAATAAATAAATAAATAA
>JAHTLZ010000161.1:1756954-1773798 GCA_023846285.1 Phrynocephalus versicolor | reverse complement strand
CCCCCCCCCCGCCGTAAGCTTCTCTCCAGCTGTTTACATCTGTTGAGACACAACACGGTGCTGCAAGGCTCAATTTGTGTTTGACAAGTGATAACTAATAATAATAAAGGAAAAAAAAATACTACTTGGCGCAAGAACGAACCCCCGGCGCAGGCAAGCTGTGTGTGTGTGTGTGTGTGCGTGCCAGTCTCTCTTTCCTTTCCTTTTTCTGTACTTCGTCTGGCTTCTCAGGGGGACCAAGCTGCACAGCGGTATGGATCGGACGGAGTCGGGGCTCCTCTGGCTGTCTGCCGGGCAGGTGGGCGGGCGGGTGGGGATAAGGAGAAAGGCTCCAGATGACTTCTGTACTGCCAAGTAAAGCCGACTTCTGGAAACGAGTTCTGTGCTGTGGTTTGATTCACTCTTCCTCCTCCGGGTCTCGCGGGTTGCGTGCCCTGTCCAGGCTGAGGCTCTCGTCCATGGTTTCCACTTCGGCCCTGCAATGAGCCCCGGACGTGGTGTGGAGGCTCCTGTTCAGCCAAGTCCTGGTAGAGGGTGGCATGAGTGCCCCCTAGAGCAGTGATGGCGAACCGAGTGCCCAAACTGCAATTCAAAACCCACTAATTTCTTTGCAAAGTGCCAATACAGGGCGTTAATACACGACCCCTAAACTCCGGGGCAAATGGCTCCCAGCTCCGGAGCTTTAAAATGTTTCCCCACCAGCTCCGGAGTTTACAGGAAATTAAGTGCAACCACACCCACCTAAGCGCGTCCCAGCGCACCTTTCAAGTACCTGCTCTCTGGAGGTGAAAATTCCTTGATGGGGTGTAACGATAGTGAGTGCGGGGCTCTCCTCGCTTCTGTTTGTTTTTTTGGCTCCCGCCCCTTTAAGAGCTACTTAAGAGACTGGAATGTTGCCGCAAGAGGCAGAATGGAGGTGAGCCTGCATTTTTTCCTTTCTTTTTTTCTCCCCTCAAACAGACAGGAGCAAGGAAGTGCAGAGGGGTGGGGACACAGCAAGAGTGACAAGCCCCTAAGATCTCTGGTCCGAATTTAAGTGGCCAAAGGATCTTGGGGGTCGTGTGAAAAGGCTCACAGTAATTTAACCTGTATGTAGGTGGCCATGAAGGGGCAATGTTGGGTGCCCACAGAAAGGGCTCCGAGTGCCACCTTTGGCACCCGTGCCATAGGTTTGCCATCACTGCCCTAGAGCATTGGCTGTCTCCTGCTCCGTTGACCTCGCATGACCTGCATCAGCTGTGCTTCCAGGATCTGGCCTCTCCATCCCTTCACCGTTTCTAGGGAGACCCATTCCCCCCAGGGTCTGCTGCCGTGTCTTCTCCCCTGCGCTCAGTACAGCAATGGATGCTGGTGCACAGCCAGAAGTAAAAGCATGGCTTATTGGGACCTATGGGTTAGTTCTTTTCCCTGGGGGAGTGGGCAAACCACTGGCAAATGAACTTCAACGTTAGCAAGTGCAGAGTGATGCATGTTGGGGCAAAAAAAAACAAAACAACCCAATTACATTTATAAACTGATGGGCTCTGAATTCAATCTCTGCAACAAACCAGGAAAGAGACCTTGGTGTCCTGGTGGACAGCTCAATGAAAGCGTCATTCCAATGTGCAGTGAAGAAACCAAACTCAATGGTAGGGATCATTAGGAAGGGTATAGGAAATAAGTCAGCAAGTGTCATTTTGCTTCTTTATAAATTTATGGTGAGGCCCCATCTGGAGTTCTGTGTACAGTTCTGGTCACCATACCTCCAGAAGGATATTATGGAAATGAATAAAGTTCAGAGGAGGACAGCCAGAATGATTAGGGGACTGGAACACCTTCCTTACCATCTGAGACTGGGCCTCTTCACTCTTGAACGACATTGCCTTAAGAGGTGACCTGATTGAAGTTTATAAAATCATACATGATGTGAACAAAGTAGATAAGGAAAAACTGTTTTCCCTATCGCACAACACTAGAACTAAGGGGCACTCCATGAAACTTTTGGGTGCTAGATCTCAAACAAATAAGAGAAAGTACTTTTCCACCCAGAGGATCACTGGTCTATGGAACTCCCTGCCAGAAGAAGTGGTGACAGCCGTCAGCCTTGACAGCTTTGAGAAAGGATTGGACAAGTTCATGGAGAACAAGGGTATCCATGGCTGTCATTATGGATGCCTAAGGACAACCTCCGGGTTGGAGAGAGAGGCAGGAGATCTCTCAGTGCCATTTGTGGGGAATCGTAAGCAGGTGAAGACATCTGCTTGGGAATACCCTGAAGCAAAGGGTGAGCTGCTGTGTGAGAGAATGCTGGACTGGAGGGGTGGTGGCCTGTTCCAGCAAGGCTGCTCTTATGTAGTACCGATGTAGCTGGTTCTTGCTACAGGTCTCCCCAGCAGTAGAGGGCCATTTGTCAAGTACCTTGATTTCCTCAGGAGGAATCGTGGAGTCATGTCATTCCAAGGGACCTACAGGCCCATTGAGTCCAACCCCCTTGCCTACTGTAGGAATCCAACTCAAACATCTACCGGGGGTTGCCTAGATTTCTCTTGGACGTCTCCAGTGTTGAAGCACTCCCCACCTCTCAAGATCATGGGTTCCACTGCCGTACTGCTCTAACAGTTGAGATATTTTTTTCTTGGTATTCTGCAATCTGGCTTCTTGTAACTGCACAGCTGTAGTAACTTGAAGCTTCCCAAGCGAGTATCCAGGCTTTATTTGATCCAAAACTGACTTGCCTGTCTTTTTTTTTGGGGGGGGGGGTGTCCAGAGAATCTGCAGATACCCAGGTGGTGTAGTGTGACAGGGTGATCGACTAGCACTCGCGAAACCTGGGTTTGCATCCATGCTCGGCCATGGAAGACCACAGGGAGAGGGGGACTGGCCAATTCTGGTATTTTGTGAGGGAGACGAGCGTCCCTCTATCCACTTGACTCATGCCCTGCATTATTTTGACAGCTGGTCTCAAAAGAGACTAAATTAAAGCTGACCTTGGACAGTGACATGAATGTAGAAACGATCATAATGTGACCTTCCTTCTGCTCCAAACCAAGTCGCTGCTTTCATCAAGACCCCAAAGGATCTCCCCCTTGTGCTGATCTCCCTGGTGTATGTGTGATAGCTGAGTCGGAGTATGGAAACCCCCCCCCATATCCATAGCGCGTCAGTCCCAAGCCCTTCCCCTGTGGATGCTGAAAAACGCAGATGATAGCAAACACTACGATAATAACGAACCCTGGCTCAGTTCTGGTAACTTTTTTTATACTACATCTGTTTCGGGGATTTTTCTTTGAACCTTTTTCTTTGAACCTCAGCAGATAAGGGTTCCCACCAATAATGGGGTCCTATTGTAATTTTAAATCCTTACACCAACATGCCCACTAATTTTTTTCCGCTGCTGTATGGGAGCCTCATCTGTGCGCAGCAGGCAGAATTTCAGCAGAAACCTGGACATAAATAGGCACAGACCTTGCCTGCCGCTGTGCAGCACCTGGGGAAAATCTGCCCACCCGCACCCGTGCTCACCTTACAGGGGACACTGCCTTTCACACACACCTGAACCAGGTCTGCCTGGTGTCCCCTTCATCCGGTTTTAGGAGCACACACACACACCCAGCGTTGGGGTGGGAGGACTCTCATGATTAACTGAATTACGTCCATAACAAGTCCGGCCAACAACTTTTCAGACAGCTTTATTTAAAAAGATCAGTTACAAAACAAAAAACCAAAACCCAACCGTTCTCCCAAGGGGATGCTTTATGTTCTCTTACCAAGGTTAGTTTTCATTAGTGCTGCAATTCAGTGAAAGTCTTTATTGCAAATACTATAAATAGAAGTGTTAAAAGGAAGGAGACCTGATTTTCAGAATTCATACCATGCTATCTACTGGGCTGGGGGGGAGGTCCTACTTATTCCTCGTTAAAGATGCCCATCAGCAAAAAAGAAGAAGAAGGGAAAGAGAGCGTTAAAAAGGCAAATGATGCTCATTGCACAGTTAACACCCAAGAGTTGTTAGACACAGGAAATGAAATAAAATTGGTCAGATCCTACGATGCTCGTTATTCAAGTACGCCACTCACAATCGACTGGGGGGAGTCATCTACACTGGCTTGGCTAAAGTGGGCAGGAGTTGTGCAAAAAATTAAAAAGTAATGCAGTAGTAGTAGCATGAGCAGGAAAACACCCATCTGGAGGGGACCCCATACGTACCACTTCTGAAAAGCTGCTTATATGGACTGTTTCCTAAACCTTCAAGTAAACAGGCGTCTTTTTTTTCTTTTTCCTATGATAAGCTTGTTTTCAACTGTGCAACAAAGAGTTTAAAATGGTTTTCTTCTGAAGTCCAAAGAGAATTTGTAACATAAAAAATACATTTTCCTTGCGAGGTTCCACATGGTGGTTAAATAAACAGAAGTCTTTATCTGTAGGCCTTTAAACAAATCTGCGACCGTCCTATTCAAGGGAGAAGGAAGGAGATGTAGATATAGGTATATAGATAAGATATATATATTTTTTAAAGTAACGCATCTCGTTGTGGCTGTGTGTGCAGTTTCCATCCAGCATCTCCCAGAAATGAGAGAGGAAAACCATGTGCCTTCCAAGGATTTTAAGTAAAAATGTAACAGAACAATTCATTTCATGTCCGGCTTGGAGATCAAGGAGGCATCCCCCCTGGGGGGGGGGGGGATCTGAAATAGAAAGATCACAGTGAGGACCATTGAAGGGATTTAGGACATATTTATTTATTCTTTTATTTATTTATTTTATTTTTATACTGCCCGTCTTCCCCGGGAACTCCGGGCGGCTAACAATAAGGGTTAAAAAAAACGGATAAAGTACAAAGTGACAACTGCAGAAATCAAAAAAAATATTTAAAAGAGGGGAAAAGGAGTAGAGGAGGAGACCATTCAATAATAAGAGAAAATCATTGGCAAGAGGCGTCAAAGAAGGAAAAGGGGGAGGGGAGATTAAATTAAGTTAAATTAAATTAAATTAAAGGTCGCCAAATGCCTCCCTGTAAAGCAAGTGCTTTTTTGAAGGCGGGCAGGGACTGCGGAAGGCGCAAGCTACTCGGGAGATGGTTCCAAAGCGAGGGGCCAACCACAGAGAAGGCGCGGTTGCGTGTAAGTGATTTCCGCGCCTCCCTGGGTGTGGCTACTCGGAGTGAGAGCGCCTGCGACATTCTAGTGCAGTATTGCCCAAACTTTTTGTAAGGAGGGCCAGATTTGGTGGCTGAGAATGTGTCAGGCGCCGGATGCTCCCTGACCCTGCCACCCCACTGCAAGCCCCACCCACTGACCCATAAGCCCCACCCACTGACCGTGCATGCGCCCAACCTCACAATCTTCCCCGGCTATGCCGGTGGCAGCGGCCCACCTGCATGCTGCCCTGCGTGCACTCACCTAGCTTCACAAGGTTCCCGGTGATGCCAGTGGCGGCGGCCCACCCGTGCACCACCCCCGTGCGCGCGCTGAGCCCCACAAGTTTCCCAGCAGTGCTGGTGGTGGTGGCCTGCCCCCTTGCCTGCCCACCCCACAAGCTTCTGCTCACCAGCCGGCCGGCCCGCCCAGCCCCTCAAGCTTCCCAGCGGTGTCAGTGTTGGCGGAAGATTTTTTTTTAAAAAAAAAAAACATGGGATGAAGGAGGGGGAGGGAGGGGTGGGGCAGCCACCCGCGGGCCACTCAGAATGGCCTGGAGGCCGGATTTGGCCCCCGGGCTGGACTTTGGGCAGGCCTGGTCTAGTGGGTCAGGCCTCAGTTGATCTTTGGGAGATACGCTCCGACTGGTACTTGCACCAAGGCCAGAATATTGACCTGGGAGAGAGACCTGGGAGGAGCATGCCTTGTTTTTCAAAAGGCCCTCTCCAGCATCTTTCAATGTGCCGTCATCTTCAAAGATGAGCAGGGGAGCATCTCTGCAAGGTGTTTCCTTCTCCGAGCACCGGTTCACAAACAAGGTTTCTCGGTACACCCATCTAACTGGAAAAGTTGAAATGCCGGATTCCGAAACTGCCACAGATCACCTGGGAGGGTTTTTTTCCCGAGGCCAGTTCTGGCGGGGCTACTTCTAACGGCTCCGCGGGCTACCGGTCACCCGTGCAGGCCTGGCCTAGGGAAAAGACTGCACGGGGCGGCGGGGGGGGGAGAGTTAGGATAGCACTTTTCAAATATTTGAAAAGTAGTCCTGCAGAGGAGGGTCAGAATCTGTTCTCAACTCAGAACACAGGACAAGCAACATGGGCTGAAGTTAGAGGAAACCAGATTTCAGTTGAAAGTCAAGAAAGACTTCCTAACTGTTAGAGCAGTACGACAATGGAAACCCTTGACCTGGGGAGGTGGCAAGCGCTCCAATGCTGGAGGCATTCGAGACAAAATTGGACACCGTCTGTCAGATCCGCTTTGATCTAGATTCCTGCATGGAGTGGAGGGGGTTGGACTTGATGGCCTTATTTATTTATTTATTTATTTATTTATTTATTTATTCCAGAAAGGAACTCTGGGCGGTTTACAACAAAAACAAAACAGTAAACAAGTTAAATAAAATACCGTTATAAAATAATAAGATCAGTTTAAAACACATACATAAACAGAATGGCATGAAGACAATGGCAGACAAAAAAATCAAGGGGAAAAGAAAAATTATTGTGCCCAGTCCAAAACTAACGAGTGGGTGCTAACGTCACCCTCGGCTCCAAGCAGGGATGCCTCCTGTGAGTCTCCTAGAAATCCCCGCAATACACACCACCACAGGCTTTTGGGAGGAAGGCACACACAACTATGGGGACCGAGTCGAAAAATGGAAGCGGCAAGGTGGAGGGGGGGGCAGACTCGGCCCCTCGCACAGAGCACCCAACGTCGTCCTGGGAGGAGCCATACTTGGCAGCAGCGACAGCCACCGCTTAGCCCAGGCATGTCCAAATTTCGGCCCTCCAGATGTTTTGGACCACAACTCCCCCAGTCCTTTGCCGTTGGAAATATAGGCTTGGAATTCTGGGAGTTGTGGTCCAAAACATCAGGAGGGCCGAAGTTTGGACATGTCTGGCTTAGCCCGTGGCTGCACTGGCCTGGCAAAGGGGGGGGGGGACGGTTGTCTTGTAACACCAGAGCAAGTCTATTACAGAGGTCAGTCCTCGGTCAGTCTCCTTTAGTCACTGGACAGCAGCCAGGTCTCGTGAGATCACACCTTGCTCTCCTGGGTGTGATCCTGCACCCGTTCAGATATTAAACATTTCTTTGAACAGCCTCCGAGATCCACGGCGCCCATTTCTCCAAGCCTCCACGACTCACACACACACCCCAAAATCCCCTTCGGAAGATAAGCAGGCCTCCGGACTCCGCTCTCTTCCTGCTCCCAGAGACCCACAGATGTTCCCCCACCCCGCTTTGGGGCCCCGACGGGAGGGTGGTTTCTTACCAGCAACTGCTTCTACACAAGCTTGCCAAGTCTTCGGCTTTCTCAAGGAAAGTTGGAACATCCAACACCAGGATCCCTTTGCCTTCCAAGGCTTCTTGGCTGGAGCTGGGCTTGTCTGCAAGGCGGGATGGAGAAAGGAGGGTCACTGCGGCACACACGCACACACGCACACACACAGAGTCATGAACTCTACGACAGTTGAAGTCATTGCAGCGAGAAAACATGCTTCTCTGCCAAGGCCGGAGTCAGTCCGCTTCATAAGGGAGATAGTGCAAAGCCTCACCCAGGGATTAGGGATCGTGGTGGGCACGAAACAGAAAACCCACGGTTCGGGTTCGTCTGGAAGTTGAGTCATGGCTACTGGACTTCTTTTTTGAGAGATAGAAACGTTTCGCTGTTCATCCAAACAGCTTCATCGGTCTGAATACAGCTGGTGCAAATCCTGACTCTTATAGGCAGCTTTGACCTCTAGTCACCCTGGCCTTAATTAGGCTCATCAGATGAACAATGGCCTAAATAGGCTCGTTAGGGAGACAATAGTATCCTTAGCCTTAAGGTGAACAATGGCCTAAGGTGCTGAAACCTATCAAGAATGGGACTTCCGGTTAGATGGCCGACTGTGCAAGACGCTAGGGGAGCTCCTCCGTGGAACCCCCAGAGCACACAGGAGGTTTAAAGAGGTTTCGCGAAGGCTACGCGACCTCCATCAACCTCAGGGGGGGGGGCCTGAGGGACTGGGTACCAGCTGTTGCCTTTTGCGACTCTCTTTTCACCCCCGATCTGGAGGGATTGGGGGGGAAAGATCGAGTTGCGGCACTTTCCAATCGCTACTCCTGTGCTGCGAAGTCTCATAGTCTTGGCAGAAGAGCCATCAGCCTCCAAGGACTTTATAAATCGTTTCTATCGGAGGGAGAATCAACAGGCTGTTAAACGGCCACTTTGAAGATAAAGGATTACACCCGGAAGAAACGTGAGCCTGCTTGATTGTATCGGAATCTGCTCGGACTGTGGTGGGGAAGCAGCCGTGTCTCCCCTTCGTGAATGCAAATCGAAACCAAGCGGTGGGGGCGGAGGAGACATCCCTTCATTTGCAAAGTGAGTTTAATCTAATATTTAAACTGAACGGAAGGAATAATGGGACATGGGAAGCTTGATCGTAAAGTCTGCATTTCAGGACTGGTGTTTTGAAGTTACCCCCCCCGCTCTTTGTTTTGAGAAGAGACGGTGCGAATACTGAATAGAGGAGAGCGTGGGGGGTGGAAGGGGGAGATTTTAAAAGACTTTTAAAGACTCTGGCGTTTGAAGTTACCTTCCCCCTTTTCTTTTTTTTTTTGACTCTACACTTCCAGAGACTTTTGAGAATTAACAGCTGAATTCCACCCTCTTTTCTTTTTTCCTTGTGGAGGACTTAGAGGGATTTGAGTGACGGACAAGGTGGCTTGATTTTACACTTTAAAGGACTCCAACAGTGCGGGCTGGAAAGCCATTCCTCCTCCTTTGAGGGAAACCTTTTGGAGTTTTTTTTTTCTATTTGGAAACAGCTTGGGAGTTACAGCAAACTGGAGTTTTTTTTTTCCCTAATCGGATTAGACTTCTTGAAGCAGTTGAAGAAATATATTTCTTTTTGGATACAATAAACAACTCTTTTGGATTAGGCTGTGAAGAGCTGAAGAATTGCCTTATTTTATTTTATTTTATTTTTCCCAACTCTTAATTTTTAAAGGTTTCTCAGTGGATTTTAGGTTGTTTATTAGACTGCAGCAGAAACGAACTTAAATTCCTGCGTGTTTTCCTTTGAGTTCCCTTGGCCTCAAGGACAAAAGATAGACACAACAATAGGAGCTCTGCGCTTTGAGTTTGACTGAGAATCTCATTCTTTAGGTTGGAGCGCCATCTGGTGGATTTTAATAATTATCGTATTGGACACTGGTTAAGAAATTCATTTCTTGTGTTAGAGCGCCATCTGGTGGATTTGGAAAATTATTGCATATAAAACTTATTTTGGACATTGTATTGAATGGGAAAGTGTTTGATTATGTAGAAAATTAGATAAAATTTGATAAATTGTTATAAATTATAATATTTGATATTTGGACAACTTAAAGTTGGAAAAAGTTAAAATGAAGTTAGAATAGACAAACTTAATATCATTGATGGCAATTGGGTAAATATTAATCAATATTAATATTAATGGAGTACTAATAGATTAATTCGATTGGTTAAAGGTTACGGTGGTTTATTGAATGAATTAATCTTAATACGTGGTTAAATTGTGTCCTATTAGAATAGAAGTTAATTAAAACTGCGATGGCAGAGAAGAAGAAGACGACACCTTTAACACAGAGAAGAGATTCTAGACAAGAAGAGGGCAAAGAATGGGAAGGACTAATGATACATATAAGGAGAGAATTTGAAAGAAGTGAACAAAGTATGGACCAGAAGTTGTCAGAACTAAAGGAAGACATGCAGAAACAAATAAAAGAGGCAGTTGGGGAACTCTCAGCTCAAGTGAAAGATTGAGCGGTGAAAACAAAGAATATAGAAGCCAAAGTGAAGAAAGTGCAGACAGAGGTTAAACAATGCAGAGAAGAAACAGAGAAGAATAGAACAGGAGTGTCAGAAGTAGAGATTGCGCAAAGGAAAATGGCTGAGGAGCTTGCTTTTCTTGAAATGAGACAAAGGCAACAGAATCTCCGTTTCCGTTTGATCCCCTGGGAGGGAGGAGAAGATATTAAGGCCAAAGTAATAACGGAACTGGCGAAGTGGCTTGGATGGCAGGAACAGGAGGCAGCTGATGCAATCTCCCAAGTGTTCAGAATTGCAGTCAGATCAAAGAAACTGAGAGTGAAGAAGACACCAGGCGATGTCATTGTGTCATTGACATCCATGGCCGTGCGAGATAGAATTCTGAAACACAGCTATGACAATCGGTTTGTGATTGATGGTCAACAGATCCTGATATATAAGGAGATTCCTCTCCATTTCTTGAGAAGAAGAGGAAGTTATAAATCTCTGGCAGAAACGTTGAGAAGAAATGGTTTGAGATTTCGCTGGGAGTTCCCAGAAGGTCTATCCTTCATTTATAAGATGAAAAGATTTAAAATAACATCTGAGTCGGAAATAGGGAAATTTCTGAGAAAATATGGAGAAGAACTTGGGTACAGAAAACCATCGAAAGAGGGTGACAAATCACCTGAAGAAGAGGAAGAGGAAGAGGATGAGGAGTCAGAACTCTCTGAGGAGGAAGAAGGTAAAGCTGATTTAGCCATGGCCAATATTTGAATAGAGATTGATAAAAATATATTTAATTTGAAATCTACAATGGCGCTGAGAGTATTGACTTGGAATGTTAATGGTCTGAATGAAAAGACCAAGAGAAACAGAATTACGCACTTATTGAAGAAAGAAAATTTGGACTTGATCTGCCTGCAAGAAACACATGTTGCAACAAAACACATGAAGATCTTAAAAAACAAAATTTTGGGACAAGAATTTGTATCATCTGATAAATTGAAGAAAAGAGGAGTGGTAATATACGCAAAACATAAATTGGAACCTAAGTTGATTATGAAAGATGAAGAGGGTAGATTTCTGATGGTGCAAATCACTTGGCAATCTGAAAAATTTTTCATTGTAGGCATTTATGCGCCAAATGATAGGAAACTAGAATTTTATAGAGAGGTAGAACAAAGACTGTTAGATTATATGGATGAAAAACTCTTTCTGATGGGAGACTGTAACGGAGTAATGATGCCAGACTTGGATAGATCTCAGAAAAGGAAAGGCTCAGAAGGGAAACTACCGAAATCTTTTTATGACTTAGTTGAAAATTTTGGATGGACTGACATTTGGAGACTGAGACACCCAATGGAAAAACAGTTCACGTTTTTTTCTGAACCGAATCAGAGTTGGGGAAGAATTGATTACATATTTGTCCCTAATGATATCTCACATAGAGTGACAAAAGTGGAAATCTTACCCAAAACGATTTCAGATCATAATGCAATGGTGATGGAAATCAAAACAAAAATGCAAGGATTATACCGTTGGAGACTGAATGAAAGCTTACTGGATGAGACTGAGACCTGGCAGATAGCGAAAAAAACTTTTAGAGACTATTTGAAAGATAACTGGAGAAGAGAAACACCAACAAATGTTGTATGGGATGCTAGTAAGGCTGTTATGCGAGGCCTCTTTATTCAAAGAAATGCGTATCAGAAGAAACAGAAAGAAAAGAAGCGAAATGAGATTTTAAAAGAATTGGTAGAGACTGAGAAGAAATTGGTGGAAAAGCCAAAGGAACAGAAATGGACTCAAAAACTAAAGATGCTTCAAACTCAGTTGTCGATGATTATTAATCAAGAAATTGAGTGGAAGGTGAAGATGATGAGACAAAGGAATTTTGAATCGGCAAATAAAGTAGGGAAATTGCTGGCTTGGCAGCTAAAATGGAAGCAAAAACAAAAGGTTGTGAACAAATTAGCAGTAGATCAAAAAATAGTGGAAGATCCAAAAGAAATTGTAAAGGTGTTTCGGAACTTTTACAAAAATCTATATACGAAGAAAAAAGAAAATCCGGAACAGATTGACAGATATTTAAGAGAGAATGGACTGAAAAAAATTTCAACAAACCAAGTGTCGATATTGAATGAGAAAATTACCCCACATGAAGTACAAAGTGCAATAGAGAGGGCGAAAACTGGAAAATCACCGGGCCCAGATGGTCTGACTGCAAAATATTACAAAAAATTGTCAGAAGAAATGTTACCAATAATGGTGGAGGTCATGAATGAAGTTCTTGAAAAAGGAGTCATACCTAATACTTGGAAGGAGGCGTATATAACACTGATTCCAAAGGAGAACTCAGATACGACAGATGTTAAAAATTATAGGCCCATCTCCCTTCTGAATGGAGACTATAAATTATTTGCCGATGTTTTAGCCAATAGATTAAAAAGGGTTTTAAATGAGTTATTACACAAAGATCAAGCGGGGTTTCTTCCTGGCAGACAGATGAAAGATAATATGAGAAATATAATTGATATAATAGAGTATCTAGAAGTCAGGAAAGAGAAACAAGCTGCTTTGATATTTATTGATGCTGAAAAAGCCTTTGATAATGTTTCTTGGCAATTCATGAAAAAGAATTTGGAAAATATGGGAGTGGGAATAAAGTTTTGGAATGGTGTTAATGCAATATATAAGGATCAAACCGCAAGTTTATTGATTAATAATGTGATAACAGAAAGTTTACCGATTGGGAAAGGTACGAGACAAGGGTGCCCACTGTCCCCATTGTTATTTATTACTGTACTGGAAGTATTGTTAGTCAAACTGAGGGACATGGTGACAATTAAAGGTATATGTGTGGGGGATAAGGAATATAAATTAAAAGCGTTTGCTGATGATCTAGTCCTGACGTTAGAGAATCCAAAAGAAAGTATTACTGAGGCGCTGAAAATAATCGAGGAATTTGGTAATCTAGCCGGTTTCAAATTGAATAAGAATAAGACGAAGGTCTTATTGAAAAATGTAACAAAGAAAGACTGTGAAGAATTTGAAAAATTGTCCGCCCTTTCAGTGGTGAAAAAAGTCAAATATTTGGGAATTAACTTATCTCTTACGAACTTAAATCTCTTTGAGGATAATTATAATACGGTATGGAACTCGATTAAGAGAGATCTGGAAACATGGAATAGACTGAATTTGTCGTTGATGGGAAGAATTTCAGTGATAAAGATGAACGTGCTACCAAGGCTGTTATTTTTGTTTCAAATGATTCCAATAATTAGAGGGATAGGTCACTTTAAAGAATGGCAGAAGATATTGTCTAAATTTGTCTGGCAAGGTAAAAGACCCAGAATAAGATTTAAATTATTAACAGATGCTAAGGAAAGGGGAGGATTTGCCATGCCAGACTTGAGATTGTATTACGAAGCGGCCTGCCTCGGTTGAATAAAAGATTGGATCACTCTAGTTGATGAGGACTTATTGGATTTGGAAGGTCATGATAACAGATTTGGTTGGCACGCTTATCTTTGGTATGATAAAGTGAAAGTACATAAAAGTTTTATGAATCATGTAATTAGAAAGTCATTACTTCAGGTCTGGGAACAGTTGAAACCTCTCTTAGAGAGACATACACCGAGATGGTTATCCCCAATTGAGGCATTGGTGATTATGAGGAAAGATAAAGAAGGAGTGGGGATCACATATGGTGATGTGTTATTTTTTTCAGAAAAAGGTCCTAGACTGAAATCTTATGATATGTTGAAAGAGAAGTTAACAGGTTGGTTTCAGTACCATCAACTAAATGACATTTTTCAGAAAGATAGAAAGGTGTCTGGGTTTGGAGAGAAGGAATCTAAGTTCCAAACCATAATCATGGGCCCAAAAAAGAAACTGTTGACTAGATTATATAATTTTTTGTTGGAGCTGAACCTAAAAGATGAACAAGTCAAAGAATGTATGGTAAAACGGGCTATGGATCTGGGTCATAATATTGAGCTAGATGTGTGGGAAAGATTGTGGAAAAAGAATATAAAGTTTACCACATGTACCTTGATAAAAGAAAATCTGATGAAGATGATGTATAGGTGGTATATTACTCCAACGAAGTTAGCAAAGATGTATAGGATGAAAGATGACCACTGCTGGAAATGTAAGGAGAAGCAAGGTGATTTTTATCATATGTGGTGGACCTGTGAGAAAGTGAAAGAATATTGGGCACTGATATATGATGAACTCAAAAAGATGTTAAAGTGTACATTCCCAAAGCGACCTGAACTTTTTTTGTTAGGGTTGGTGGATAATGAAATCAAAGGAGCAGATAGGACTCTATTTTTATACGCAACAGCAGCGGCACGAATGCTCCTGGCACAGAACTGGAAGACAACGCATATACCATCTTTGGATGAATGGAGGGCGAAAATATTGGACTTTGCAGAGATGGCCAGACTGACGTGCAGACTGAGGGATCAAGATAACCAGAAGTTCCAAAATGATTGGCAAAAATTTAAGAACTACATGGAGGTTCATTGCAAGGAATTAAAGACTCTTACCGGATTAGGATAGAGCTCGAGGGATTATTACTTATTTTTCAAATCTTTTTTATAAGTATATAAAAGGGGTTTGTCTGAAAGGAAGGCTAGGAGATGAATAACGCTAAAACCGCGGAAAGAACAGAGGGAAGTCAAATTTTAGTGGTAGAATGATTTTGTATTACTAATGTTTTGAATTTGTCTCTTCTTTCTTGTATACTAAAATTCTCTAATAAAAATATATCATAAAAAAAATAAAAAAAAAGAAACCTATCAAGAATGGGTCGTTAGCTATGGCCTTGGCGGTAAAGGCTTTTTGATTTGTCTCGGTAGTGTGGAAAGCACAGCTTGATAAGTAGCAGATAAACTATGCCGGAGCCCCCCACCTCTGTTGAGGGAGGGATTTTCAATGCTGACATGAATGGCTTCCCTTACTTCTCTCTCAAACCACCTCACTTCTTTGTCTAATATGTGTACATCCTCATCTTTGAAAGACTGGCCTTTGTCCTTCAAATGGAGGTATACTGCTGATTCTGCTCCTGAGCTGTTACCCCTCCTATGTTGGGCCATCCTTCTGTTTAATGGCTGTTTGGTTTCCCCAATGTAGAGGTCTGAACACTCCTCACTGCATTGGACCGCATATACTATATTGCTACTTTTATGGTTGGGTTCGGGTTCGTCTGTTTCGGGCCCACCCTTGGTTTGGTTCGGTTCTGGTTCGTACAAATTTTTAAGAAAATGTATACGGACCTGAACCGATCTGAACCGGTTTTGGGTCGACTTACCAGCCGGTGGCGGCAGCGGCGGGGGGGGGGGGCGATCCTGGCTCTGGCAGCAAGGGCTTTTTGAGGCGCTGGCCCCAAGCCAACACCTCGGTTTTTTCCCCTTCAAGCACCGACTGCGCGGCCCCTGGGGCTGGGTCGGCACTGATCCTTTTATTATTATTTCTTCTTTATTTTAGAGCACTAACCCGGCCACCCCTGGGGCCAGGTCGGTGCTCCTTTTTTTTTTTTCTTACAGCGCCAACTGTGCGGCCCCTGGGGCTGGGCCAGTGCTGTTTTTTTTTAAAATATATTATTATTATTATTATTATTACAGCGCCGACCATGTGGCCCCAGAGGCCAGGTCGGCACTAGGGTTTTGTTTGTTTGTTTTGTTTTTAAAGCGCCGACCATGTGGCCCCTGGGGCCGGGTTGGTGCTGATTCTTATTTTTTATTTTTTATTTTTTATTTTAGAGCGCTGACCCGGCCACCCCTGGGGCTGGGTCGGCGCTCTTTGTTTATTATTTTATTTCATTTTATTTTTAGCTTTTAAAAGTCCCAAGTAGGGGCTTTTGAGGAGCTGGCTTGGGACCAGCGCCTCTACAGGCCGATGTTCCCCGCCAGGACCAGGAGGACTGCGGCGAAGAGGTCAAGGTGGGAGGGTGAACGGAAAACGAAGCGAATGAAATGGAAATTTGTTTCGTTTCATTTTTCTTTGATGGGTTGGCTTGTTATTCGTTTTGTCAGCTAACGAAACATATAACGAATAACAAAATGAATTAAAAGTTCATTTGTGCCCATCTCTAATTATGGGTGACCGAGACGGGAGTTTGGAGCCACATCTGTGGCCAGCCACAACTGCCTCAGCAAAAGCTGGGAAAGAATTACCAAGGATTCTCTGTGAGGCTCGCCTCTTCAGGAGGTCAGGATTGTATTCTAGACTAGAGATGGGCATTTTTTTCCAAAAGGGGACTGGGTGACCTACCTGTCAGGAACACGGCAAACCTTTCGCTGATGTGCTGAACCTGCAAATTCAAGACGCAGCTCAAGTGTTCCGATTTCGGGGAGGCCCTGGAGTCGCACTGATGGTAGTGAAGAACTTCGGTGAGATTTGCTCCTTGGCAGGACTTCAGGAGTGACTCCTTGGTGTGAGCAGCCGGATCCACCCTGGGGCGGACAGGGGAACACAAGAAAATGACCAAAGGTTGGCCTTCTCCTACTCTGACTTACAGTATTCCTGCTCCAAAGCCCCTCTCAGTGGGATCCAAGGTCTGTCTAGCAAGTGGCCTCTGACGCCGGAGAGAAAGTTGTCAGTGGCGGGAATGGAATCATTTTAAGGAATGCATCTATAATCATTTTGGTAATCGGTTCTCCATGTACCTCTGGGGATTTATTCGAGGCTGCTGATTCAGATGTTGATCAAGGTGCCTATTATTATCGGTATTGTTCTTGCTTTCTTGTTCCATAGCTTTTTGGCTTCTATTTCTAAATCCTGATATTTGGTTATCTTTTCTAACTCTTTGCCACTGACTCTAGTGTCTCCTGGTATTGCCACATCGACGATTTGAACGTTGTTTTCTTGCTTGTATACTATCGTGATGTTTGGATTATTATTATTATTATTATTATTATTATTATTATTATTATTATTAT
>JAHTLZ010000161.1:1737534-1756944 GCA_023846285.1 Phrynocephalus versicolor | reverse complement strand
ATTATTATTATTATTATTATTATTATTATTATTATTATTATTATTATTATTATTATTATTATTATTATTATTATTATGTTCTAACGTGTATTAACGTAATATTGGAGAAATCATTGACATATCTGTACACTCATCTTTTTAATTATATTCCTCTTTTATGGGGTTAAACAAAGGCTCAAAGGAATAAGGAGCTCTTAAGGTGGCAGAAAGACTTAAAAGCATGGGAAGACAAACACGCTCCATCTATTAGTGGTTAGAAGAACAGCATCACTTTGTCACATTTGAATTAAAAACATACAGAAGACAATTCTGTGAAGCTATCTACAAGGATATTTGGAATGTCTCCAGGGACTCCTTGTAAATGTCAATGTTGTTATACTGCAATGTATTTGAACTGACTTTTTTGTTTTGTTTTGTTTTGTTTTGTTTCTGTTTGTTAAACTTTGATTTCAGATCGTTTTAAGTCTTCTTCAATTGGTAAAATAAAATAACAGTTTTTTTTAACAAGGAAGAGCAGGAGACAGCCTACTGGGACAGGGGCCTTGTGCCATGGAGATGAGGCTGTGGGACCGATCGATGGCCTATGGAGAGTAAGAAACGACTGCCAGGCATATCCGGTGTAGAAGCTTGAATTAATAAAAGGAGGCGTTTCCACTGGTCCGCACCTGATTCACTCAGAACTGCTCCATCCTCGGTGACTTTGCAGCCAAGCTTTTTGGAAGACAATTCCCTGGAGCAGCTAAACTCGGTTGTGAAGCAGACGGGGCCGTGCTGGCTGGCGACGGCAGGAGTCGCAATTCAAGAGAGAACAATCTAGAGGGTCAGCAGGTTGAGTGGGACTGATTGAGAAGGGCCGAACAGGAGGCACCACGGGGGGGGGGGATCTCGAATTAGAACACTTAAATGGCTCTGGACACCCTTTTGATTTAAAAATATAACGTGGATGAGAGCAAAGGCTGTGGAACTGCTATACTCTACATTTTACTAGACCCTGCATTTACTATACAGCAAAAGGCAGGTGCAAGCCTTTGGCCCGAGGGACGAGGGATCTTTATTATTCATGAGTGTGACAGAAACTGCAGCCTGCATAAAACTGCGACGCAATGCATTTGTGCCCGTGACTTGCATCCCGTAGGAGCAAACAGGCTCACAAGGATCATCCAAGTGGATCTGGATTAGACAGATTCCTGGAGGAAAAGTCCATCCCAGGTTACAAACCATGATGGAGGTGTGTCATCTCCAGGCTTAAAACCGGGGTACTTCAAGGGCCAGATGCAGGGGAGTGGAATCAGGAGACAGATATCTAGTCTCGTGGGCTTCCAGAGGCATCTGGTGGGGCCACTGTGAGATACAGGAAGCTAGACTAGATGGGCCTTTGGCCTGTTCCAGCGTGGCTCTTCTTAGGTTCTTATGTTCTGCTTACTCGAGCAACCTGCTGGATTTGGCCCTCGAGGCTGGCCGAGGGGTCTGCGGGGCAAATCAGGCGCTTTCTAAGAACCGAGAGAAAAGCATCCCGGAGCTGGAAGCGACATCTCAAAAACAAACCCTTCCAGCCTCGGAGTGGGACCTTGCCATGCAAGGGAGGGGAAAACGGAAACCGGGGAGTCTACGGAGGGACCCAGTGTCTCACCTGGCCTTCTCCCGGAGCTGTTTCACCTCTTTGTAGTGAAGGAGCCACCGCCACCGCCCGTGGCCCTGGAGTTTTTCCAAGGTCTTCAACATTTCCTTCAGCTCCCCTGCAGGAAAATAAAAAAAGCCCACAAGCAGGGCAACCGTGAAGGCAGGAGCGTCCGGCTCTCAGCAACGCAGCCCTGCCTATCAAGAGTATCAGCACTTACAACAGAGACCGTCACCCGCCTGGCCTCTCTCCCCAAACTGTCTCCATTCCGCATCCAAGCTGCCTCCGTTGGCTCTGAAACCCTCCTGGGACAACATGCCACCTGACCTCATTGAAAGCTGTCCCTACTGGCAACCATATTTTGTGATGGACGCAGATGCATCAAGATTGCATCAGGCGAGGCTCCTATGGGGAGATGACTAGCACAGGAGAATCACAGAATCATAGAACGGTGAAGTTGGAAGTCGCCTACAGGGCCATCAAGTCCTGATATTCAGTCAAAAGCTGGGCTCTCTTAACTTGAGCCCATTGCTGCCCATCCAGTACTGTGGCTTCTCCCTGACAAGCTCATGGTGACAACCGTCCAGCTCTCTGACCATCCCCTTGCACTTCAATACCACCCGGGAGCCTCGAAAGGCTGTCGTTTTTCAGAGGATGTAGATTTGCATACTGCCGTAGAAGGCGCAAAATCTCTCACCCACGGTCATCGTCTCCAGCGTATGGTCATCAGACACCACAAAGCCACCCCGGTGGAAGAGCTCCTGGTAGGTGCAGTCCACGATGTCCTCTGGGCTGTCCACGCCGGCGAAGGTCACGCTGGGAAAGTGCTTTAGCCGCAGCAAGCAAGGGATCTGTTGAAGGAACACGTGGTTATTCCACAGGGTATCCCACACCGTGGTACTGCTCCCAAAAGTCTGTTTTGCAGAGGGGACGGCAACAGATACCCAGGGCATTGTCCTATGTGTGCACTGAGGAGGACTGATCCTCCTTGACGCCAGGAAGGAAGACACTGAAGGGACTTCCCACCAACTATATAAAAGGATTTATCCAGGGCTCTGCATTCCACGCTACAAAACCACACACTTAAAATTCTGCACTGACGCTACCGAGAGGAACAGAATTCTGTTAACCCGAACGGCTGGGCCAAATTGTGGAGGTCAACTGCGATGCCTATGGTTCCCCCACAAAATTTGGCCCTAGTTCTACTGCCTGTGGGAGGGAGATAAGGAATGGTACACGGGAAGCCCGGCTACGGGACATCAGCATTCAGTAACAGAGCTGGTTTTCGAGATTTTAACATGAGGTTCAAGGCGACCGACCAGAGGACAGAATTCTGCCCCCAAGGCACGCATTTCCCAGACAGAGCAGAGTACGTAGAGAACCTTGGACATAACATGCCAATGAGGATGGAACTGCAATGCAGGAAGCCAAACTAGCTCCTGGGTTTCCCTGCCTCTCTCTGCTAACGTTTGAGGTGTGTTCAAAACTAGGGATGGGCATTTCGTTTCGGAACCAGTAGGTTACAAAATGCAACACACGAGCCCAGGTGGTCCTCGGAACCGGCTGATACAGGCAGATCCTATTGCTTTACCTTTCTCTGTCTTGCACAGGGTTAAAATCCAACGAGGAAGCACACTGCGACGTCATATATCCTTCTTCATGCTGCTGGCCAATCAGAGAGGGAGGTGGGATGATGCCTGTCCCTGCACAGCTCCTGATTGGCCAGCATCACAGATCTAGCACAGATGATGTCGCAGCATGCTTCCTCGTTGGATTTTAACCCTGTGTGAGACAGGGAAAGGTAAAGCAATAGGATCTGAGTGTATCAGCCGGTTCCGAGGACCACCTGGGCTTGCGTGGTTCGTTTCGCAGGCTACTGGTTCCAAAACGAAATGCTCATCCCTATTCAACTCATTCCATATTAAGGTTCGGGTGTAAACTACCAGGGTATCTGCCGAAAGTGTCTGCTCTATCTTTCTTTCTGACCCCAAGGAAAATAAATAAATAAATAAATTTATTCACAACTCACTCACTCCTTCATTAACTCCACTATTCCCGCTAAAGATCTTAAGATGCCCCAATTGTTTTAAAATGCTGTTTTTATCGCTTTTGTTGTTCATTATTGTATTGTTGCTCTTTGTTAGTTTTATATTTTATATTGTATTGCTCGTTGACTCGCTCAGCTATTTGGAAGCCGCCCAGAGTTCCGTCTCGGAAGAAGGGCGGGGTAAAAATTCAACAAATAAATAAATAAATAAATAAATAAATAAATAAATAAATAAATAAATAAATAAATAAATAAATAAACAAACAAACAAACAAACAAACAAACTCAAGATCGCTTACATCATTAAAAGGGTAAATCAGTACATATACAAATATAACAAGATAATCCAACAATTACCGCACTAAAAAGGGAAACAAAATCAACACCCCAAAAAAGATTCAAAGAAAGGTACAACACTACGTTTAACCCCCCTCCCCCCCCCTCAGGTAGTCAGTGTCTAAAGTAAAGCCTGTCTGAAGCGAAAAGCCTCTGACTGCTCAGTAGCCCACAAATAACCCTTAAGGTTTAAAGTAGAGATGGACACGAACTGCTGAACTGGCATTTCGTGCTGGTTCGTCCTTTGGTCGAACAAGTGGTCGGCAGCCGCCAGCCCTACCTCCAACTGTGGGTGCCCCTTTAGAGGGAGGGGCCAGAGGAGGCGGGGCAAGAAAGTCAGGGAGGGGACTCACCAAAGGAGGTGGGGCTAGGATCTGCTGAGCACCTGTTCAACCGAAGGACGAACCGGCACGAACTGCCAGTTCGTGCCCATCTGTAGTTGAAAGCATCTCTGAACGACATCTGCCGTTCAGGGAAGCGAATCTGGGGAAGAGGTTGATAATCGCAAGCATCGGTGTTTTAGAACAGGGCTGTCCAACTTTGAATAGGCTGAGGTCTACTTTTTCTGGCCCAAAGTGCCTGAGGGCTACTACAGTAATACCTCTACTTACAAATTTTATCCATTCCAAGCACATGCTTGTAATTAAAAAAAAAAAATTGTAAGTAGAGCAGCGGTTTCCCATAGGAATGCATTGAAATTCGTTCCCTCTGGAACGGATTAATTGATTTCCAGTGCATTCCTATAGGAAGGCTGACCATGCCCATGCTTCCCTTGTACCCGCTCAATTATCTGGCCAGTGGAGGGAACAGGGGACCATGGCATGGCCCTTGAACTGCCCCGCTTGACTGAGACAGTGGGCTGGCAGACCCAGAACTTTGCTGGGACAGTGGTGGTCTTTGGAATGGGGGAGGGAGGGGTGGAGAATTTATCTTCTCACTTTTTAATTGGTGGCCGGCAGGCTACTTTTGAACCTTTCGCGGGCTACTGGTAGCCCGCGGTCTACCTGTTGGGCAGGCCTGTTTTAGAAAACGCAGAGAAAAGAAGCTTCCAGTAGGTCTTTCAAAGGCAAGAAGCCACATTTTGGGTAGAAATGTCAATCGATCCATCATCTCCATCAACCACAGAAACCTCTGTGGAACACGCGATGGCCACAAAAATTATACAGGGGCCACGCATGGCCCAGACAATGCAGATCCATGACATGCAATATTTTCATACAACTAGAGGTCAATATGGACGAGCAGAGGAGGGGCAAGCTGCAAAGAATTCAGGCCCTGAAAGAAACCAGAAAGCTTCCCCCCAGGTTTTGAGTATCTGGAAATATTTTTTCTGCAGCACGTACCTTATGTATGTGCAGAAATATGTCCTCATTTCGAATGATGACCATCATCCTGTCCGTTTCCACGTGGGTTGTATTGCAAAAGTGCAGCGGCTCCATTTCTGCGTGGCCCCCTTTTTTCAGCAAGTTCTTTTAAAACAAAAGGGTTTAGTCAAATACGTCACGGAAACACAATTTAATTGCTCTTTGCACCCCGAAACAGCCCCTCTATTGCACTCACAGGTTTTTCTCTTCAACAAACAAAAAAGAAAAACAATCATTAACAGCAGGAAACCCAGATGCACAGAATCGGTCTCTGTGGTCTTACTTATCCACAGTCTGAAAATATTAAATATTAAACACATCAATTGGGGGGTGATAGGACCAGCAATAATTATTTCCATAATGTAATTCCCAGAACTGGCCACTAGAAGGAAACAGAGACTTTGCTATATATGAGGTTTGCTATTACCCGCAGTTTTCAGCATCTGCAGGAGTGAGTGGATGGGCTTGCAACCCAGGAAATGAACATGGAAAATATGCTCTCGGCGTCTGGGGCCTATCTACCCAAAGAAGAACGTTGAGAGCTGAGACACCGGACTGAGAGAATCATCTCCTTCAGGAGCAACGGCTGCATCAGCAGAAGATAACTGATCATTCCAACAGTAATGAAGGCAGCAACTATGGGGTAGCAATGTTAGCTGAAGGTGACACAGTCGGAGGAGACAATAACACTGACCTCGAAGTTAACTTGCGTTAGTGCTCTGCAGGGGATGGGAACAGTAAACCTCTACTGAACTTTTCTTAGGAAGAAACCCCTCTGATGAGACAGTCTAAAATGAATCATGAGATAGTGCTGGAAGGTGAGACCCATAAGTTGGAAAGCACTCTAGAAGCTCCTGGGAGGGACAACAAGGGGGAAGTACAAACTGTTCTGTGGCTAGGGACACAACTAGATTAAAACCAAAAGGTTGTCTAGTATCTTTCACGCACAGAAGTGAAAGTATGATGCTGCACACTACACAAGATTGGAACATGGAACGCAAGGAATGTGAATTGAGGCAAAATGGGAAACTCTATAGCAAGAAACTGAATGTTTAAACATTACCCAGTGCTTGATATTGGTGAACTAAAGTGGACTGGAATTTCTAGCCAGATGACTCCGAAATGTTTTATTCCAGAAATGAAAAACTCAGAAGGAATGGAGGGCCTCTGATACAGAGCCAAGATATAGCACAGACCCAGGCTGCATCCGACAGAGTTCTAAGAAAACCTACCAGCATAAGCCTCCTTCAAGTCTAGGCTCCAGCTACAGATGCCAAAGAAGGTGAAACTGAAAGCTTTTACACCCACGAGGGAATTGGTCACACACCAAAATGTGGCAGCAAGTGCCAGAACCACGTGCCAGTTAATCAACATCAGGGTGGGATCCGGCATCCATGCAGGCTAAGTACATTCATAGTCAAGTGCCATTCCCTGATCGTTTGAGAGTACGAACGTAGTAGCTCCAAAGAGTAGCATTGATTCTCTGGGACCTGGTGGATCCACCGGGTAACTTTGACCG
Source organism: Phrynocephalus versicolor (assembly GCA_023846285.1). NCBI lineage: Eukaryota > Metazoa > Chordata > Lepidosauria > Squamata > Agamidae > Phrynocephalus > Phrynocephalus versicolor. The sequence continues at coordinate 1,750,060 of JAHTLZ010000161.1, read as the reverse complement.
ATGTATACATTGGTCTGTTGTTATCGCCTGCCATGCCAATAGAAAGGGCACAAGGCGGATGGGTGGAGGGGAGTTAACACTCCTTGCGCAATCTCTTCTCTGGGTTTGGTAGTAGCTGGATTTCTTCCCTCAGGAAGAGGAGAATGTCGAGTAGGAGGCTGGGTGAGTAGAGCACTCTCAGGAAGGTTGCCTCTGGTAAGAGGGTTGAAATCCAAAGCTGTAGCGAAAGGGCTGTTGATGCTGTTGCCGGATTACATTCAGGTCTTTGGCTGTGTTCTGCTTCTTATGGTGGTCTTCCATAAGGTCATCGGTAGTGGGATGGAAGAGACCACTGCCCTCAATGGGAAGATGCTCAAATTGTGTCTTATGATCGTCTGAAAGACCTATGAAACGCAGCCAAGCATGTCTTCGGAGCCCTACACCAGTACCCCAAACCTTCAAAGTGCAGTCAAAGGTGTGCCTAGATGATCGCATCTGTTGTGCTGCTAGGGCCATCGCCTCAAATAAGCTAGAGGCATCGCCCTTCTTGGAATCGGGGATAAGGTCCAGAAAGGGCTGCCTATGGGAAAGCAGTTCTCTCTGGTATGCCCCCATGGTGCCTTGATAGTTCGCCATTTTGGACAAAAGGGAAGCCATGTTGGAAATGTTCCTTCCAACGGTGTCTAATTTCCTCCTTTCCTTTGAGGGTCGGATAGGAACCATCTTGGTTCTAGACTGTACCTGGGACGAAGCCACCAAAACAGAACTGGGCTGTGGGTGTTTGTTCAAGAAAGGCGCTTTTTCATCATGCACTTTATACAAAGATTTGATTTTTCTCGAAACCAACATGGATCCGAGATTTTTGAAGGATTCCTTGGCCATGGAGATAAACGAAGGTATCATAGATAGATGGGCCAGAATAGCGTCATCAGACCACATCTTTCCAAAAATATGGTCCATATGTCGAGGTTGAGGATGATGTGTTTGGTAGTTTGATAGATTTAGCCTTTTGAGCGACAAATTCAGTGTAATGTCTCATGGCTTCAGAAGAAGATGGCGGAGAGCACTCCTCTGTGTCAGAATCTGGAGTGGTAGCGAGCTGTGGTGAATCCTGATCTACCTCCTCGACTTCAGAGGGCGAATCCAAAGTCAAATTCGAGGTTGATGAATGGGATGGATGCTCAAAGGCAGACGAGTCTGCTCGCTGCATAGACCATTGCTTCCCATCGAACTGGAGCGAAAAAGCCAGAATGGGCAGCATCGGAACCGACAGAGAGGTGGAAGATGAAGTTGACGTCTAAGGCATCGAAACTGAGGATCTGTGCCTCTTCTTGAGTATCAAACGCAGAGGCTTGGTGTGGGAGTTCAAATCTTTCATACCGGGGTTCCGAGAGAAAATCAGCATTGTCCATTCTCTGAGCAGTACTGTATGTTTAAATAAAGGTTTATTATTAACACCATAACGCATGGGTTCAACAGCAACATCAATAGTAAATGGGTTGCCAACAGGGCTCAAACAGGGTGGAGCTTTAACTTCTCCATTTGTCTCCCTCAGTGAGGTGATCCCCGGCCGAAGCACTGACTGCCACAACATGGGTGGCGAGCCCACTGTGCCACTGGGTTCGCCCATTTCGGTGATCGCCCTCAGGATATTTTCCAGCCATCTCAATGGCCTTACTTCTACCGACCAGGCCCAGTCACCATCAACCCGCACCTCATATGCCTCCTCTTTCCTCCGTCCTCCTCTCGCTTCTGTCCCAACGTCCCTCTTCCACCGTTCCTCCTTCTCCCCTAACCAACCTTCCTCGCGCACCTCAGCCACCACCCACGAGCTACCCCTTTCTCTACACGGGCACTCTCCCTCCTCTTCGCTCTCCTCTGCCCAAAAGGCTTCCTCGACTAATTCTACCCTCTCCTGTCCCCCTACTGCTCCCTCGGGGTCTCTTTCTATCCTTTCACATTCAGGCTCCTTCTCTTTGTTACTTTCGTTTGTTCAGACGGCGCATTCCTCTGCTCTTTCTCCTTCTCTGCTGACTCCTCACACTTGGGATCAGTCGATGTCGAAACCAAGAAAGTAGGAGGCAGCGTCTGGAGTGACAGAGCCTGAGTCAGTTTCGAGGGTAACAAAGGCTTTGAGACCGTAGCTGAAACCGAAGAAGTCTCTGTCGGTATTGAGGAATGGGATGGGTCCTCAGTCAATTGCACCTGTTTGTGGTGCTTCTATTCTTTATGGTGCTTCTTGACCTTCTAGGCAAAGGCAACCGGATTAGGTAACTGAGATGTAGAAGTGTCTTAAGAAGGTACCAAAGCGGCCAGCGAAAGAGTAGACTTGGAGATCGACAAGGTTGGTGAAGGAGCTGACCGAGAACTCATCGACAGTGATGGAGAGGAAGTTTGCTGGGCTGCCTGGGAAGCCGAACCTACTCCCGAATCCGAGGCCTCCGGTAGAGATCGAGCCTCCATCACTAGTTTAGTTAAAACAGGTTGGACAAAGAGATCATTCATGAGACTAATGTCCGGTGGTCGTTCGGAGTCGGAGCATTCACCTCCAGAGGATGAACCCAAAGACTCTTGACGGAAGCAGAGGGTCGAACTCCGGACAGTGAGAAAAAAAAGAGGTTGAACTTGATGGATCTGACAGCTTGGTATTGAGCAGAATGACATCAGAAGCCTTCGACACCAGCAGCAGGCTTTTTGGAGGGCTTCAACTTCAACTTCTTTTCCAAAACAGGAAGCTTGTGGAATGCAGCTTTCTTGGCGGCAGATGGACTCACCGAAGTTGAAGGTGACTTTGCCTTCTCCATGGATTGGGCGGCAAGGGATTTTTCCAGTAAAAATGTATTTAGACCGTTCCTCCAATTCTTCAGAGCCTGAGCCCTGAAGCCTTTACAGATGGAGCAAGTCTTGGGGCGGTGGGATTCTGAGGAAGTAAAGGCAGCAGAGGTGACCGCCAGTGTGAGGGATTTTAGCCCCACACGAAAGACACTTAAAAAGGAGAAGAAAGGACATAAAAACCAACAAACGGGAGAAAAAAACAAGAAAAACCTTTCCTCACAGAAACTAACCAGAACACAACTTCTTATCATGGCAATAAGAGGGAACTGAGGCATTTAGGCAGGAAGCCTCTCGTTCATATGCGGGGCAAGGGGGAGACTATTGCTAGGAAAGTCCAAACTCTGCACATGCGCGCTGGAAAACCCATCTGTGTGGCTTCACGAAAGACACGAAGGAGAAGGGGGAAATTCACCTTTGTTATAAATAAAGGATGAAGTGTGATGGATGGTATGTGGTTTTTCCACCTGAACAATGGTTACACAAGCAGAGTTTTTAATCCTACTGGGACTGAAGAAGCAATGAATGTCTTTTAAGCCATGAATGCTAAAAGAAAATGTGGTGCAATCATGTCAGTGAGGAAGGGACACAAGCACCCTTCTTCTCTATAAATAAAAAGGCTGCCAAACTTGATTGGCAAACAGCTGAATGCCATCAATTATTACTGAAAAAAATCACCAGTAAGTCAGTGAAGCTTCATTAATAGAGCAAATGCTATTTTAGTAGTCCATTTTACAATAGTACCATCCTAAAAGGCAAAATTAATAGGCACATAGAAGAGAAGGCGCTGCTGAAGGACAGCCAACATGGCTTTTGCAAGGGCAAATCATCCCCCACTAAACTGTAGGGAGTTTTGAGAGTGTCAACAAGCATGTGGATAAGGGAGATGCAGTTGACACTGTTTATCTGAACATTCAGAAGGCTTCTGACAAGGTCCTGCACCAAAGGCTCTTGAATAAACTTGCCAGTAATGGAATAAAGGGGCAGGTCTTGTCCTGGATCAGCAATTGGCTAAGGAATAGGAAAGAGAGGGTAGCACTAAATGGACACTTCCCCGCATGGAGGGAGGCAAAGAGTGGGGTCCCCCAAGGTTCTGTACTGAGACCCCTATTTCACTGCAGCAGCAGTGAAAAAAAGCAAACTCAATGCTAGGGATCATTAGGAAAGGTATAGAAAATAAGTCAGCAAGTGTCATTTTGCCTCTTTATAAATCTATGGTGAGGCCCCATCTGGAGTACTGTGTACAGTTCTGGTCACCATACTTTCAGAAGGATATTATGGAAATGGAAAAAGTGCAGAGGAGGGCAACCAGAATGATTAGGGGACTGAAACACCTTCCTTACCATGTGAGGCTGCAACGGCTGGGCCTCTTCGCTCTTGAATGGCGGCGTCTAAGAGGTGACCTGATTGGGGTTTATAAAATCATACACGGTGTGGACAAAGTAGATAAGGAAAAACTGTTTTCCCTATCATACAACACTAGAACTAGGGGGCACCCCATGAAACATTTGGGTGCTAGATCTCAAACAAATAAGAGAAAGTACTTTTTCAGCCAGAGGATCACTGGTCAGTGGAACTCCCTGCCAGAAGAAGTGGTGACTGGAGTCAGCCTTGACAGCTTTAAGAAAGGATTGGAGAAGTTCATGGAGAACAAGGGTCTCAATGGCTAATTGGCTATCATGATGGATGCCTAAGGACAACCTCTGGGTTGGAGAGAGAGGCAGGATATCTCTCAATGCCATTTGCAGGGAATCGTAAGCAGGTGAAGACATCTGCTTGGGAATGCCCTGAAGCAAATGATGAGCTGCTGTGTCAGACAGAATGCTGGACTAGATGGGCTGTGGCATATGTTCTTATGCATAACATGGTCCCTGGCTATCTCTAGTAGCCAGTTCTGGTAACATCACCTTTAGAAATTTAATTTCCATTTATTTTCTTATATTTTCAGACCCAGGATATGTGAATCGGAAGATGGTGATTGTGCAAATAAGATCCTATTATACTAGACTTCTGCAGTACAGAGCAAAGGGTGGTCTATAGAGTGTCCTGGATGGACAAAACTGGAAATATTTTATCTATCAACTCATGAGCTCTGAGTTATCTGTGACGGATCAGGAAAGAGATCTTGGTGTGTTGGTGGACAGCTCAACGAAGGTGTCTACCCAATGTGTAGCAGTGGTGAAGAAGGCCAATTCCATGCTGGGGATTATCACAAACGCGACTGAAAATAAATAAGACAAAATTATAATGCCATTGTACAAGACGATAGTAAGGCTGCACCTGGAGTATTGTGTACAATTCTGGTCACCGCATCTCAAAAAAGAAACAGTGGAACTGGAAGAGGTGCAAAAGAGAACGACTAAAATGATTACTGGGCTGGGGCACCTCCCTTATGAGGAAAGGCTAAAACATTTGGGGCTCTTTAGTCTGGAAAAAAGGCGCCTGAGGGGGGATATAATTGAGACGTACAAAATAATGCAGGAGATGAGTCAAATGGATAGAGGGACACTCTTCTCTCTCACACAAAATACCAGAACTAGGGGACATACACTCAAACTGAGGGTTGAGGGAGTGAGAACAGACAAAAAAGAAATTTTTTTACGCAGTGTGTTGTTAGTCTGTGGAACTCCCTGCCACAAGAGGTGGTGATGGCATCTGGACTGGATGCCTTCAAAAGGGGATTGGACAGATTCCTGGAGGAAAAGTCCATCTCAGGTTACAAACCATGATGGAGATGTGTAATCTCCAGGTTTAAAACCATGGTCCTTCAAGGAGCAGATGCAGGGGAGTGGTATCAGGAGACAGATATCTAGTCTCATGCACTCCCAAACGCATCTGGTGGGGCCACAGTGAGATGCAGGAAGCTGGACTAGATGGGTCCTTGGCCTGACCCAGCATGGCTCTTCTTATGTTCTTGCATTCTAACCACGATGCTCCTCTTAATCTGAGTTTGAATCAAGAGTTGAAGCCGATTTGCACTCTTAGGTGAAGAGGAGATTCTTGGTTCACTCCTCACTTGCGCCACCGTTTTTCAGTGGTGGGAACTGGTTCCTAATTTGTGTATGACTGTTTGCAGGGAGGCAGATTTATACCTCTCATGAGACAGAACGAGCAGCTGCTGACGCTGTTGGACCGCAGCTCGTATCGGCTCCAACCATACGGCCTACGGTGCAACTTATGGAGGGCTGCCATTTGTACACTCCGCAACTTAATGCCTGGCACACCCTTAAAAGCCTTACCTTTAGTCTCCCAAAGCAAGGATCGTTGCCCGTTTCCATCAAGTAGAACGCGTACGGCTTTTTGCATGCTTCTTGTGCAACGCTTTTAAGTCTGAAATGTAGTGTGTTGCACAATTCGGCAAAGAGGTGCTCGTAGGCTGGGGTTCTTCCAGGCAAGGTGGGACCCCTCTCTTCCACAGCTGCCTCTGAGGTAGCACGCGGATCTCGTCCCTGGGGACTCCTCGGCCTGCCATCCAACGTGATCACCCTGCTGAGCTCGGCAAACTCGTCCATAATGACCGAGATATCCCCTCGAGAATCTTTTAGCTTATTGCTGTAAGTGAGTTTGTTGAGGTGGAACGAGGTTATGGGCCCAGGCCCTTGATCTGCGCACCTAGCAGCTTTGCTGAGCGGCTCCTGGGTCGGAACAAAGGGAGGCAGCGGGGGAAGAGGGGGCGGATCAAAAGAATCCACGTGCCTGCTATTTCTCGGGTAATGGGAAGAGGCAGTGAGTCTCGGGCCTGGGTTCCTCACGGTGATCAGAAGGGGACTGTGGCATCTGGGTGGTGGGCTCAAAGTGGGGGCTCCTGGCACCGCCCTCGAGGACGACGGTTTTGTCTTTACGTGACGGGGAAACTTTTTCATGAAGGTAGCCGTGGAGGTAGAACATTGTGTTTTCTTTAGGATTTGTTTCACCTTACAATGAAAACGCAAACATGCCGTATCTAAAGTGTTCTGCGTGGGGTCAGTCCACATTCCCGCCGCCTTGTTCCAGGAGGGAACGGGCCCCGTCGCTCTTGTGCAGCACTCATGCTGCATGGATGAGTGGAAGGTTCTCGTTTTCTCCTTGTGCTTCTTGGTCACAGAAAAGTTAATATAATCATGGAAGCTACCCAGATGGTGCCTGTTATCCAGGGATGGTGTTACAGGCCTGTCATCGTGCTTTGTCGGCTCCGTCCCAGCATCCAGCATCCTCTCCTTTTCCTCCGGATACCCCTGATCGCGGCTCTGGGAGGTCTCTTTGTGAAGGCTCAAGTCACAGACACGGTTTGTGACGTCCACCTCTCCTGGGGGGCAAGAAAATCCCCCAGACTTACTGGGATATGCATCTCCCACAACGTCACGGCCATTATCTACAAAAGAAGAACCCCGTTCCCAGTTCACAGCCATGCTTGCTGAACTGGAACGAGCATCATCCAGATCTCCAAGACTCTCTCTTGCATCTCCAGGTGGAAGTGGCGCAACTTCTTCTGAGGAGTGCTCGCGGTGCCCTTCTGTTGGCAAACAGGACACGATTTGGGGGCTCATCTCTCTTATGCGCTCTTCCTTCTCAGATGCTACATGGCTGGCTTGTTCCATGTCAACCCCACACAACTCTGAAGTAGCGGACTTGTCCAGAGATGTATCTTCTGATGGTACACAACTTTTGGCTGAAGGGAGTGTGTGTTCCCGAACCCTTCTGCCCACATCTACCCACAATGCACGCAAAGAACCTGGAACCACCTCCACGAAGGTGGAGGTAGCTTCACTTTCCGGAAGGGTCGTTCTTTCAACCATTTCCCTTTGATTACACTTTGCGGTTTTGTGCAGTGCTGAAAGACTGGCCGCTCGGGCTTCTAGCGGGGCTCTCTCATGGTCAGCCACAACGTGACACTGCTGCAGATACTCACTAACCACCCATTTTGTGTTCGCGTGGGGGAGTCGGATGCTTGCCGGAGTGTCTTCGTCGCTCTCAGGGGGAGTGATGTTCTCCAGGTTTACAGAACTCATCCAAGTCACGGTGGACTTTTCTTTATCCCAAGTTCCGTCGCTCTCCGCGTTCATGGCACTCACTGTGTCGCAGGACCCAGCGCCTTCAGGTTCAGTCCCTACAACCTGGTCTCTCTTCCCTCCAGGTACAACCTCCTGGGAAGAGGCTGCAACATTCTCATTTTCAACACACCTTCGATCTTCAGAATCGGATTCAAACTCTTGACGGTCCTTTTCCACGCATGGGCATGCTTCTCCATCGAAAGAACTGTGCATTAATTTCGTCGGTCTGGGGCCCTGTTCCTCTTGGACAAGGGTGGTGTGCTGCATTTGGAGGGAGTCACCAACCCCCAGTTGAGCTGCCTCAGGGAGGCAGCTTCCTTCCTTTTCCCGGGGGACACAAAACTTCCCATCAAAATCCATTTGATCTGGACATGCTGCATCTTCGGCTGCCATCGTGGACTCTTCCTGGTTCCTCAGCTGTTCCTTTATTTCCTCGGACGTCTGATGAACAGGAGTCCCCGGCAACTCAACTGGGTCAGCCAAGGGGACTCCTCCCTCTTCCTGAAGAACCGACGGACCTGGTATGAAGTCTGCCAGTGCAAGATTTGGGGCGGATAGCAAAAGATCTTCTCCATTTCCCGCAGATTCGCTTTGTAGTCGGCATGGTTCGTGATTCTGCAATGCATCTGCCCCTGGCCCCTCGGTGCCGTCTTGGGAAATATCTTCAATCAAATCCAATTGATTTGGAGGGACAGGCTGCCCATTTGCTTCTGCAAAGGTGCCCTGGTTCTCTGGCAAATCTGTCCCATCAGAAACAGCTGTGCAATGGACAGGACTAGCTGGCCTTCTAACTGAATCAGTACAGTGTCTATCTTTCTCTTCCCTGGCAACATGGGTAAGGTCAGCCAGGTCCACTGTGCTTGGGTGTGATGGATTCCTCGCTGAAGCACAAGATTCCTGGCTCTTGACCAATTCTGCATCATCTTGTACCTGAAGCCCTTCGGGTCGTTTGGGAGTTGAATCCATCAAGCTGGCTGCTGCACCTTCCTCAGAGATGATGAAGTCTTCGTCCACAACCGTTTGGTTTGGACACACAGGATGCTGGGTGCCTTCCACATCTGCTGATTCAGCTTCCTTATCGTGATGCGTCAGGTCAGCCTGTTGGGAAACTGAACCAACTGGGCTGCCCCCTCCTCCTCCTCCTCCTCCATCCTCCTGTAAAAGACAGGAGCCCTCAACCAAAGCCATCGGACTGAGAGATGCAGATGTTGTGGCCGGCAATGCAGAGACCTTCCGGGTACCAGGTAACTCTGGCTGTGAGGCTGCCAAAGTCAACAGACCATCATTAGGCGATGTGGTGTCCTCTTCTCTCTCTTCGGTCACCGTGTCTTCCAGAGGTTCCTCATCCTCTTGTCCCAGGTCCATATCCTGGGGTTCCACATCAGTGTCGTTACTCTCGGAAAGAGCCAGGTCAATTGATTCCCAGGTGGTACTCTCTTCGCTGGTGTCTTCTTCGTCCCTGGGGAGATCTTGAGGTTCTCTCGTGTCTTCTACCTGAGAGGCGGCATCCGCTTCTATCCACTCTACTGCAGAAGTCGGAAGCACCTCCGCTCCAGCACTTGAGGGGTTGCCGTTCTCCTCATCTGGAGGAAGAGGAGCACTGTTTCTTTCCCAATTCATCTCCAAAGGGGCAGCCTCAGTAGCTTCTACAAGCTGTTCTCCCACTGGAAGTTTGGCAGTTATGGGAACAGCTTCGCTCTGAGAAGCTTCAGCTTCAGCTACATTCACCGCTCTCTTTGCTTCCACTTCTGCTTCCACATCGGCCCTCGGCGTCTGAGGCCTGCCGTGCCCATCGCTCTGCTCAAGCGATGGGTATCTGTTGGGGATCTCTGCAGACACAGAAGGTAGGAGCTCATCTTCCGGTTCCTGGTCAGCCTCCTGCAAAATTTCCAAGATTCAAAAGTTCAGCGAGGTGGAACGGGCGGGAGGGCAAAATCCCTACAAGTCGTGACCAGCAAGCCACCCTAAAGCCATCAAAACTAAAATGACACACAAATGTAAATCGTTATCAGACATTTCTGAGAAAGAATTTTGCCTGGAAATGGTACCAGCTCAGCCTCTTGCGTGCTTCACAAATCTTCTCAATATGGCGCTTTGGGGCACCGGCCGTTTACTACTCAGCGTCTTCCATAAGTGTCCACTATGGTCCCGCCCAGCTTCCGGTGAAGAAAACAAGTTCCCAGCTAGCACTAAGGCGACCCAGCTAGGCCTCAAATGTCTCTTGCTTGGCTTTTCTCCTAAGCGAGTAATATTTAGGAGAAGGTCAAAGTCACCTTGTCAGGTAGAACTCCTTGACTGTAGAATTAGGGGGCTTGTAGGCCTGCCCCTGCCCAAAAACCCCATCCTTAATGTGTTTATTTCTGCCCTCACGATGTCCTCATTCATGTTTATATTGCAAAGTAGTTTATAGTAAAGCAATGAAATTTAAACCTGGTTTTGGAATGAGCATTGTTTTTTTTTTAAAGCAAAGTGTGCTGATTATATACTGCCCCTCTGTGCTTAAAGAACTCTCTGGGCAGTTTGCAATTTACCATATTTTCCATCTACAAGATGTGCCATATATAGGACGACCCCCAATTTTCCAACCTAAAATTACCATTTTGCACATGGCTCTCTTCTATTACGTAAGACAATCCTCAATTTTAAGTCTAATAATTTTAGACAAAATATTGTCTTATCCATTGAAAAATACTGTAATTATGCAGGCTAGACACTGCCCACCCCTCTGTGAGCACTAGCGAGAAGAACTCTGAACTCCATATGTTCATGGCAAGAGGTTTTTTTTAAGTGACTTAGAAAGGTATTGGTGAGCCTCGCAGCTCAGTGGTTAAACTGCTATACTGCAGCTATAACTGTGCTCTCAACCTGGGGTTCAATCCCAGGTAGCAGCTTCGCTCAGACTTCCATCCTTCTGAAGTCAGTAAAATGAGTATCCAGCTCGCTGGTGTGTGTGCAGTGTATAGCCTGAGTAATTATAAACTGCTCAGAAAGTGCTTTAAGCTCTATGGCAGTGTTGGTGAACCTATGGCACGGGTGCCAAATGTGGCACTTGGAGCCCTTTCTGTGGGCACCTGACATCGCCCCTTCACAGGCAAGTGCATTCATGTTAAATGGCTATACTGGCACTTTGTGAAATATTAGTGGGTTTTGAATAGCAATTTGGGCACTCGGTCTCTAAAAGGTTCGACATCACTGCTCTATGGGGCCATATATAAGCAGTATGTGTCTATATGCTTTGCTTTGCCTATGCCTGCACAAAACACACATGATTCTGGTTCTACCACCTGAAGCTACAGTGGTACCTTGGATAACGAATGCCCCTGATAATGAATTTTTCGGATAACGAATCACAATTCCCAGGTATAGGGCTGCCTCAGATAACAAATTTTCCCTATGGGCTGCCTCAGATAACAAATCACAATTTCTAGCTATAGGTCTGCCTCGGATAACTAATTTTCTCTGTGGGCTGCTTCGGATAACGAATTTTCCTATGGGCTGCCTTGGATAACGAATTTCCAGCATACATTGGTAAAAAAAGAGTTATCCTGGGCTGCATCACATCTGTACCTTTAAAGTGCACTTTATAAAGAGTTCTGAGCAAAAAAAACAGGTGTCTGTGTCATTTTCCTAGGCTCTAGAATGGATTAATTGGTTTACCATTCATTCCTATGGGAAACCGTGTTTCAGATAACAAATTTTTTCAGATAACGAATTGCCTTGAACGAATTACATTCATTATCCGAGGTACCACTGTATTCTTTTCATAGCACTGAACAGCCCTAATAAACAAATAAATAAAACTTTCAATCAAGACGAGCTAACGTTTTGATCTAACGTTTCCCAATGCCATCTCCCCCCCCCAAAAAAAATGCACCTGGTTCATTAGCGCACCCGATTCCATTGCCCGGAACCTCTGTCCGGCTGTGTGCCCTGTTGCCTTCTACAGCAGGGTTCCCGAAGGCCTACCTTGCCAACAGAAGGAGAATCATCCTTGGAATTGCAGGCAGCGGCAGTGAACTGGTCTTCCTCCCAAGGCCGGACAGAAGGTTCCTCAGAGCCAGCGAGTGTGGGTTCGTTCTCGATGCAATTTGTCGAGGACGGTTCGTCACAAGACAGAGGCATCTCCGAAGGAGAAGCAGCTCTCTCGGTGACCTCCCTGGGGCTCCGGGGGGTCTCAGAAAGGGAGTCCGGGGGGCCTTTCTCCAAGCCGCAAGGCCCCTCAAAGTCATCGACGAACTCAAAGGAGTCCAAGGTGCTGTTCAGTGAAACGTATTTGGCAGGGTTGCTGTGTTCCACCACTGTCCTGGCTAGAGGGGATTTGAACGGCTTGCTGTAAAACAGAGCCACCCACATATGAATGATGAGCTTCATCTCTTCCACGCTGTTTGGCAAACCAACGTCCCAGGGGCTGGAGAAAGAGCAGACGCAGAAGGAGGTCATTGCTTTATTTCACCAGCCTTACCGTTTTAGCTTGCCGGGAAGGTTAGGCCAACATTGCAAACTCACAACACGCCAATTTACTCTTGTGCATCCCTAGGTCTCTCGGGTCTCCGGAAGCACTTTTGCCCGCCCGTCCCTTTCTATGTATTACACTCCCCTAGGTCTCTCGGGTCTCCGGAAGCACCTTCGCCTGCCCGACCCTTTCTATGTATTACGCTCCCCTAGGTCTCTCGGGTCTCCGGAAG
>JAHTLZ010000161.1:1724025-1737321 GCA_023846285.1 Phrynocephalus versicolor | reverse complement strand
GTCTCCGGAAGCACCTTCACCCGCCCATCCCTTTCTATGTATTACGCACCCCTAAGTCTCTCAGGTCTCTGGAAGCAGTGGTACCTTGAGTTGAGAAATTAATCCATTCCAAATGCATTTTCTTAACTTGACATTTTCTTAATTTGAAACATGGTTTTCTATAGGAATGCACTGGAAACGGATTAATTCCTTCCGGAGGCTAGAAAAGAGACAAAAAAGGCCAGTTTTGTGTGTGCAAAACTCTTTATAAACTGCACTTTAAAGACATGTACAGTGTGCATGTTTTTAAAGTGCACTGAACTGTTCTGTAGTATGTTCAAAATTCGACGTGTGCTGTTTGATATGGTTATTCTGGATCCGTCATGTCTCTATACAGCGTGCATGTCTTTAAAATGCACTTTATAAAGAGTTTTGCACACACAAAAACGGGTGTTTTGTCTCTTTTCTAGCCTCCGGATTGAATTCATCAATTTCCAATGCATTCCTAAGGGAAATTGCATTTCTGAGTTAAGAAAAAAAATTGTAACTCGAATTTTTTTCTATTTCATAACTCAACTTTTTCGTAACTTGGGGCATTCATAACTCGAGGCACCAGTGTACACATAAACAATGAAAGCAGGTCCAGAAAGGCATGGGCGACAATAGCAGAGCCCAAGGGCAACCAAAAACCTTATTAAATTGCTTCTTGCAGCAGCAGGTCGAAAATCCACTGCTTGGATATACAGTATTTTAATCACAATTTCCCTGGCTGCAGATTAATAGCCCTGACTTTCCCTGGTCAGTCCCCACTTCCCCGAAAGTGACAACCCTGCAAGTGGAGGTGTCACCCAACCAGGCCCCTTCTCATATGCAACGGAACACGGCCCTGAACCTCCCTTACCCGTGGACAGCCCGCACGATGGTTTTCTCTAAGGGGTGACTCGTGTATTTGCTGTCTAAGCTGAAGAGATATTCCGCTTCCCACTGGAAAGTCACTTTCACCGTCCGGTCGCAAAAGGTGACTTGGCGGGATTTGGAGACGTCGTCCTTCAACCTCTTGGCCATGACGGTGGAGCGCGGGAACGGCACGTAGCTCTTGAGCAGCTTATGGGGCGGGCAAAGGTGCTGCTGGTGCCGGAAGGGCAACACTTTACCGGGCAGCAGTAAAGGCTCAGCCTTGGCGTGCTCCACCCCGTTCCTGGGATCCAGAGCCGACGCCGCGCCTCTCTTGGAAGGGTCCGAGGCCACAGAGGCGTACGAATGCTCCGAGGAAATCAACGCGTGGACGCTCGGGTCCGCGAGCTCTCCCATCTCCCTTGGAGAAACCGCAGGGGACTTCAGGAAAGCAGGTCTGGGGTTCCGGGTTCCTCGGGCACGCAAAGGGTCTCTCTCTTCGGAGCTGGAAGGCCTTGCCCGGCCAAAGCCGCACGGCCCGGGAGGCGAGAGGGAGGCCCTGCCTCTGCTGTCCGTAAGGGAACCCCCTCTCCAGTTTTGCCTGCCTCGGTGATACTCGTGATCCAAAGGTTTGCCCGAGCTCTTCCCCTGGGGGATCCCGCCGTGCTCCTGGGAGGGGCTAGCAGCCACCGGCGGGCTTTGGCTGCCGTTGGTCATCAATGGGGAGTTGCAGCTCAGCGCCAGGTCCGCCAACATGTTCAAGGCGTGGGAGTCGCACTCCTCCCGATTCAGAGGGGAGCCAACGTCCGGAGCGGCCGTGCCCACGGCCCAAGGCTTGTTCTCGTCGCCAGCCTCCGCCGGGCGGGCCAACAAGGTTTCGCGGGCGCTCTGAAGGGTGCTGCTCCGTGTGACTGATGAAAGGGAAAAGACGACATGTCAGGACAGCTTTCCAATCGAATTTAACCCTGAGAAAAAGATGCACTGCATGCAGAGGGAGTCGGGTCGCCAGGCTGGGATACACAATGCCGGCTCAACATGAAGGGGTGACTCAACCCTCACCGAGTCTACCCGGCAACAAGAAGACAAAAGAGATTGGCCGGAAGGAGTCAAAAAAGAGAGCTACAGTGGTCTCCCACCCTTTCATGGTTCATATACTGCAGTCCCGCTATATCGTGGGACTGCAGTACCTCAAAAGGGCTTGAGGGAGGGGGGGAAGGTTTTAAAAGCCAGGGCTTTTTGAACTTTTCACCCCCTTCCCCAAGCATCAGGCTCCAGCTGATTGGTGCTGGGGTGGGGACACAAAAGGTTTTTCTCCCCCACCCCAGCGCCAATCAGCTGGAGCCCAGGGCTTCCCTCCATGGAGGCATCGCACACAGCTCCCTCGCACCTGGGCTGGCTCCGTTGCTTAAAGACATTTTAAACATTGCACTCCCCCCCCCCAGACCCAACCCAACTTGCATCTGCATATCATGGATTTTCAATGATCGTGGGTCAGTTCGGTCCCTAAACCCCGCAATAGTCAGGGGGTTACTGTAATCCAGAGGAGCTATAACGAAGATTGCTGAAGAGGATGAAAGGGGAAGGAGCCAGATTGTGTCTAAGGGCAGGAGTTTGGTGGTTTTTATCAGGGAGCTGTATAATTACTGTATTTTGTAATTGCTGGTTCTGGCACGAGAATGTTGACACTCCCAACGCACAGAACTTCAAGCTTAAGAAGGTTCCTCTCAACCGTTGTTTTATATAAATATTTTTTTTTGACGCTTGTTTAAAAACCACTCGGCTCTAAGGATATGGGGCTGAAGGCTCGCTTAAGGAAAAGGAAAAAAGGGCAATTCAAAGGCAACCAGCCAGGTCTGGTGACCAAAAGTCATCCGGCGACATGGGACTATTCACACTCCCCCAAATCGACATTTATTTATTTTAGAGTATTTTTACATTACAAAGCAAGGACGAGAATAAAACAGAAGCAGGAGCCCTGTGGGGTCAGTCAACTCTACTCCAAGCTCTCACCGGCTGGTCCAGCTCAGCCAAGTGGCTGCAGAGGCTATGGGTTCAAATCTCTGCTCTGGCTCCTTGGAGAGGGATCAACCAAGACTATGTAGCTCAGTGGTGGCCAAACTTCGGCCCTCCAGATGTTTTGGACCACAACTCCCAGAATTCCGAGCCTTTATTGCCAAGGGCAATGGACTGTGGGAGTTGTGGTCCAAAACATCTGGAGGACTGAAGTTTGGCCACGACTGATGTAGCAGATGGGGTGAGCTGCCCTGCTGCCTGCGTAGCTTCAAACAAGGTGCCATGACCCCCAGGGGGCCACCCGAAGGTGAGATAGATCCACCACGATGGAGCCTATCAGACCTAGTGGCCCTGGAAGCATCAGCACACCATCAAACCGGTAGGATGATCGTTGCTAGGCTCTTCAGAGAGGCTGGGTAGGTCGTGAAAGCTCAAGGGATGAAATTCTCACCCCCAGCATCCTCCACGGACTGCATCAGAAACTGGTCTCCCCCCCCCATCCAAAAAAAAGAGGGAGAAATGAAAGTAGAGTGGTACCTCGCCTTACGAATTTAATCTATTCCGAAGGCATGCTCTTAAGTCGAACTACTGTTAAGTTGGGATACCTATCTAAAAAAATCAAAAAAATAAGTTAAAAAATCAAAAAAATGGAAAAAAATAGTAAGTCGGGCAGACCGTATCTAAAATTTGTAAGGCGGCAGTTAAAATGCCAACAGTTTTCCGCTCTTAAGTCGAGCTGCTCTTAAGTCGGGGCACCACTGTATTCCAGGAACAGAAAGACCCTTCGTTATGATTTTAAAAAAAGTTATCCGGAGGAGAGTATGATGGGTGCTCTGCGGAGACTCATGAGCTCCAAAACATTTTTGTTTTCTTTTTAAGGCTAACATAATAGAGAAGAGGAAACCGAACACAACCCCCGACAAGCCAAGATATCATTCTCAGACTAGATCCTTAGGGATCCAGTGTTGAATTGAGAAAAAGCCAAAGGCTTTGGCTCTGACCCCAGCCCAGCCCCTCAAGGAACACAACCCCACCTGCAGCCTTGGCCTTTTTTTCGGAAAAGTTTGGGGAAATGATTCCAACTAAGTCACTATCTTGCAAAAAATGTATGTGCTGTTTTTTTTGTTTTTAAATACAGTTTCTGGTTTCAGGCGTCACACTCTCTAACGCTAAACCTCCGGCTCTTACCAGGCCTTCTTATATCCGCTTGCTCTGTGCTTTTGAGCTTCTCTCCATCTTTCCTGCATCTCAAGAGGCGCGGTTTCTTTTCTGAAGGATCCAGGCTGTCGGACGAAAACGGGGCTCTCGGGGCTGACTCGGTCCTCGTCTCCCGCACAAATTCTGCAGACAAAACTTGAGCACCTTGGAGGAACAGAGGATGTCTTCTGAGGAGGCGGCCGAACACTCGGCATCGTTCCTCAGCCTTGACTGAACACCAGACAGAACACAGGGCATAAGGAGCTCCTGCCCCAACAAGATACTGTATTTTCCCATGTACTGTATAAGACAATAGTTTTGTCTAAAATCGTTAGACTAAGACTTGGGCATTGTCTTATACACAGAATAAGACCCTGTAGCTGCAAAACTTTAATTTTGGGTTGGAAAAGCGGGTGGGGGTGGAGTGTGTCTTATACATGGGTGTTTCGTATGGATGGGAAAATATGGTATGTTAACCCTGCTAACTATTCAACAATGCAGTATCGCCAAACTGAGCTCGATGCAAAACCCTTAATTGAACAAATGCATGCTGGTTGGCAAGGCCCTTCTGCTCACTTTTTTAAAATTATGTCTTCTAGAGACTTCTGTCACTGTTTGTGTTCAGCTCAATCTTAGATAACAAAAATATTAATATTTGAACTGCAGAGCTTGAAGGAACCCTTATAGATCAGCGGTGGTAGGTCTTTGGCGCTCCAGGTGTTTTGGACCACAACTCCCAGAATTCCGAGTTTGTATTGCCAGTGACAAAGGACTCTGGGAGTTGTGGTCCAAAACATCTGGAGTGCTGAAGGTTTGCCACCACTGCTATAGATCATGGTGTCCATCCCCTGTCAAGGACGCCCAGGTGGGAATCAAACTCCCAACCTAAGGCTCCATAACCAGATACCTCCATAACCAGATACCTCAACTGCAGAGCTATCTGGTCAATCAAGACTGATAGAAGATTTTTAAAGAATTAAAAGCACATCTAGAAAAGGAACAGTAAGAGCACCAAGTACAAGTGCTGTGAAGAGCAGCGCTGCTGTTGTTGCATTGTTACGGTCCTGACCAACTCTCCGTGACCCCATGTCCATGGAGTTTTCTTGCCAGGAATACTGGTGTGGTTTGCCATTTCCTACTCCAGGCGCCTACAGGATCTGGTATTCCCTGGTGGTCGCCCATCCAAGTACTAGCCAGGGCTGACCCTGCTTAGCTTCCGAGATCAGGCGAGACTGGATGTGCTCAGGGCATCTAGGCAGCTACTGTGAAGAGAAGTAGTAGGAACCAAACCCCAAAATACCTCTTTTCCAAAACCTTAATCAAATTAGAATAACTGAACAGCAAATAAATTTTGCCCAACGCTTAATATAGAGAAAAGCAAGCACTGAGCCAATTTGTCTCCTTCAAGAGGGAGGGAGGGGACAGCTGGAATAAATAAAAAAAAGAAAAGAAATTTTCCTAAGATATTTTTGTTCTGTCCTTACCAGAGGAGCTTGGGAATTTACTGCTAGGGGCCAACATTTCCGGAATCTGGGACTCGGAGAGTTAAGGCTCTTGAAAGTAATCATTTATCCATCCCTCCAACCTTTTATTTACCTCCCACTATTTTTCCCAAGCTCTGCCTATGATGGCCTTTGGCCCCCCCAATCCACCACCAGCCTGTGACCTGCAAGAGGTGCTGCCCCCCCCCGAAGAAATGTGACCAGACAGAAATAAAATGTTTCTTGTTCTCTCTTCGACTCACTCACCCCTCTTCCTTCTGAGTGGACTCTGAAGATTTTTTAATTTAAGGGTAGGTTCGCTGGACTCCATCATACGTCCCGAACTAGTCCCCAACGGCGGGGCAGAGAGGCTCCGTTTCAAAGACAGGGGGGATACGGGCTTATTCTTTGCGACATTCTGGTTCGGCTTCTTGCTATTCTCCATCAGGGAGAGAACCTTCAGAGGGGACAATTTCTTCGTTTCGCTCGCCCCGAGGAGCCGGCTGGACCTCCTCTTACAGCGGTGCAGCAGGGGGTCGCCAGCCAGGCTGGGTTTCAGAGCGGCCTCGCCGCAGGCTGGTTTCCCCTGCGCCGTTGCACACCGAGGACGGAGGGAGGCTCTGGCCCCGTCCGTGGGAATCTCGGGGGGCAAAGGGTCCGAAGGGAAACCGGACGAGTCGTCGGCAACCAGCCCGCCATCCCTGGGCGGAGACGGAGGAGGGGCGTCCAAGCAAGCAAGAGCGGCTGACGTGTCCAACGTATAGTGTTGGGGATGCGACAGGTAGAACCGCAGGTGGCCGTAAGAGCTTTGGGGGCACTTGTCAGAGCGAGCATCCAGGTCCAACTCAAAAGAGAAGGGCAAGGGGTCAGGAGCCTCCGAGGCCGCAGGCAAAGTCTTGGGCAGCCTTGCCAAGGCCTGGAGGTGCTGCTTAACCAAAGCGTTGAGGGGCTCTCTTCCTCGGCCCTCATCCTTGGCCGCTTCCAACAGGGCCTGGCGAAGGCTGGGCAGGACCAAACCGACCTGCGCCGGCGGCTCATTCTTCCCGTGCTTGCGCCTCGCATCGTTGGCTACCAAAATAAAATAAGTTAAATAAATAAATAAATAAAAGGTTTCACAAAATATTGCACAGTACAACTCCCATACTCATGGGAACGTTCTCTGCAGTTTCACTTATCCATAGTCCGAAAATATATTTTTTAAAAATAAATAAATAAGCCCTAGAAATATTTATTTCCATAATGTATTTACCAGAACTGACCAATAGATGGAGCCAGACACCATGCCATGTATTCTTGTTATTGAAGAATACAGTAGGACCCCGTATCCACTGATTCATTATCAACTGAATCAGTTATCCACGGTTGGCAGAGGAAAAAATAAATAATTCAGCAGCCACAAAACAAGCTACTGTCACAAAGAGCAGCTGCAGAGCAAGTTACTATCACAAAACAGCAGTTTTGAGGACATTTTGGTGCTCTCTCTTATCCACGGTTTTCATTATCCACAGGAAGGCTTAGAACCAATCACCTGCGATACTGGGGTCCTACTGTACACAGAAAAACATATATTTCTGTCTTTTTCTTTTCTTTTACCATGCTATCTATAGTGGTGACTATTACGTGCAGCTTCCAACATCCACGGGGGACCCTGGGACTCATCCGCCACAGATGCAGGGATCGTATTGTATCATCAAACCAGGAACAAAAGAACGATGCCATCACCACACAACCTAAACACATTCAACGTTCTGAAAGACTGCAGGATGAGCAATTTAACATAACTTAATTTTTAACTACTCTGAAGAGAAAAGTCACACTAACAAGAGTGTTATGCCTAACATGTTTGGGAAAGAGTTCTGGGCAGGCAGGAGGGTAAATTTTCATTGTGATGCACGTGGCCCGGACACGCTCCACGAAAAAAGTACCACAACACAACAAAGGGTCAAAAGTGACAACGTCTACGGACAAGAAGGTCACATCAACTGTTGAGTGAAAACTGACTGTGTGTCCAAGTGGACATTTGGTGGCTTAATTAATTGATTGATTGATTCCACCAAGCTTAATTAAGAGAACAACTCCAGGCAGTGTTTGCATCTCATCCCACTCTGGTTCAACTGAAGACGCTGTAACGTGGATGGGAAATTAAAATGCTCACTCCAAATTATTCTCCAACCTCGAGGGGACCCACCCCCACCCACTGTGGCCTGGCATCCCTTAACGCAGGCACGTCCAAACTTCAACCCTCCAGATGTTTTGGACCACAACTCCCACAGTCCTTTGCCATTGGCAATCTAAGCTTAGAATTCTAGGAGTTGTGGTCCAAAACCTCAGGAGGGCCGAAGTTTGGACATGCCTGCCTTAACCTTTCTCTCTCAGCTGTGGCTGTGCTTTGCTCTATGTTAAGGACCAGCTACCGTCGGACAGGAAACAGGAGCTGGCAAACACAGCCGTCATTTCAATCCAGAATCAAAGCCACATTTCAAATCTTGTCATCCATTCCATTTCGGGGACACAAGCCGCCACCCGAGTTAACAGAGACTGGATCTTCTTTGATATGGGAAGAAAACCAATGGAGCTCAGCAGCAGATGGAGGGAAGTAAGCCAGCCCGCTGTGAGCTTTCTAGCCCTCCCAGAGGACTGAACCCGCCCGGCAAAGCAATTCTACCTGTTATACACTTTGGTCCGGGTGACGAGATTAAAAACAACGCCTGCAAATGTACAGCGTCTTCTGGGATAGAATCTGTGGAGAAAGAGAGAGAGAAACCGGTCAAGTATTAAGCGTTACAAATTTCACTCTTTCATTTAAAAAAATGCATATGGACAAAGCAATCTAGATTCGAGAGCTTATATTCAATTCCAGTATTTACCTTTTTCTTTCACCAAGGCAGTTGAAGCAAGTAAGAAGAGAACCCTCTGGCAATTTAGATATTTGACAAGTGCCTACAAAAAACAGAAATGAAGGTGAACTCAAGGCTCCCTTGTTGGCTAGAAATGTGCTGCAGGTCTGAATGGGCGCCGAGCCTTGATCCAATGGGTATCCCGATCCCCTTTTGACACCATATACATTTATTATTTTTTCATATGTGCAAGCAATACCTCAGATAAAGAATGCCTCTGATAACAAATTTTTTTGGATAACAACAAATGGAAATTTCTGGGTATAGGGCTGCCTTGGATAACAAATGTTCCCTATGGGCTGCCTTGCATAACAAATGTTTCATAATGCCTTGCAAAAAAATTGTACCCTGGATGTATTACACCCCCTGTAATTTGTGGAAGGGTGGGAGGATTTCGAGCATTTTTTCATTGTTTTTGGGAGCCATTCTGGACATGTTTTTTGAGGGATTTGGAGCTTTCGAACTTGGAAATGTAGGGAGCTAGCTTTTATTATCTTTGCACTGCTTTTCTTTGCATATTTGGTGGGAACAGGCTGGGGTAGCCATGCTGCTTTCTTCTGTCCTTGTTTCCAATCTTTTCCATTGCTCTGCTTGTGTTTGTCTGTTTGCATTTTCCCCCCATTGCACTTCGGGTGGGAACAGGCTGGGGTAGTCTTGCTGGTTTCTCTTGTCCATGTTTACATTGCACTGCAAGGGGAGGTGTTAAGGAGGGGGTGTTCCAGCACTGCAGGCCTTTAAAGTGCATTTTATAAAGAGGTCTGGGAAACCCCCCCCACACCCACCCACACAACAGCTGTTTTGCCTTTACTGGGACCTCTGGAACGGATTAATTGGTTTCCCAATCATTTCATTGGGAAACCACGTCTTGGATAACAAATTTTTAGGATAACAGATTGCTTCTGAGAATGAATTAAATTCATTACCAGAGGCACCAAGGTATTTTATTTTGCTATTTAGGCAGGCATTAGGTATCTGGCTTTAACCAATAAAGCCCTAAAGGCATTGGCTTTACACCAACTTCTCAGGTGCCTCTGATGGGGATCCAGGAGAGGGCTTTCTTTCTCTGTCTGGCTGCTTCCAGCCCGTGGAACTCCCTCCCACTAGAGGCCAGCCTGGCCCCGTCATTGCTGCCCTTCCGCAAGCAGGCCAAGACCTTTCTCTTTCAGCAGGTTTTTCCTTAGTGGCTGGCTGTTGAGGACAGGTTTGAAAACAGGTTGGTTTTGTCTTTTTGTTCCTTTTAAATCTGCTTCGGAAATCCTTGCACTTAATGTATTAAATATGTTTGTATAAGTCTTTTTGAATTTTTCAATAACTTAGTGTTTTTAGCATTTAATCTTATGTTTTTTTCAGATGTAGGCCACGCTGGGTCCTTTTTCCAGAAAAAGGCGAGGTAAACATATTTTAAATAAATAAACTGACTGGACGTAAGGGCCAGGAACTTGACAAGGCGTGCAGAGCTATGCACCTTATGCACTGGGAAGCTGGGGGCAGGCCTGAGTTTGTGATGCCAACAATGAACAAATCCATTTTGCATAATCTGCGCAGAAATGCACACACATTTCCAGGCAAAGGGAAACACCACCCCAACATCCGGTAGAAGCCATCAGCTGAAGCCATCAAGTCTCTGCTTAAAAACCTCCAGCGAAGGAGGGTCCACCATTTTCCAAACGACTGCCTTCCATGGTCAAAAAGCAATTAGAGTCACCAGGTTCTTCCTAACATCTACTCAAAACCTCTATGCTGGTAATTTAGAATCCTAGAATCAAAAAGTTGGAAGGGGCCCACAACACCATCGGGTCCAAACCCCTGCACAAGGCAGGTACAAACCATGATGGAGATGTGTCATCTCCAGGCTTTAAACCAGGGTCCTTCAAGGGCCAGATGCAGGGGAGTGGTATCAGGAGACAGAGATCTAGTCTCGTGCACTCCCAGACACATATGGTGGGGCCACTGTGAGATACAGAAAGCTGGACTAGATGGGCCTTTGGCCTGATCCAGCATGGCTCTTCTTATGTTCTTTATGTTAAGTCCCAGTGCTTAACATGCAACTATGGATTAAAGCTACTGGAAGCCAGAGTTGGGCTGAATAGCAGGAAAATCTTCTTAACTGTTAGAGCAGTACGACAGTGGAATCAATCATGTCAAGAGGTGGTGAGCTCTCCAAATCAATGGCTATCTGCCAGGTGGTTGTCCCAATTTCTCTTAAATGCTACCAGCATTGACATCATTGGTTCCGCTGTCGTACCGCTCTAACAGTCAGGGAGTTTTTCCTGATTTTCAGCTGAAATCTGGCTTCCTGTAACCGGAGCCCTTTGCTCTGTGTCCTGCACTCCATCTTGATCGAGACCAGATCCTGTCCCTCCTCTGTAGGACAGCCTTTCAAGGATTTGAAAAATGCGGTCCTATCTCTCCTCATTAGTCTTCTTTTCTGTATAGGCTAACCATGGCAAGTTCTTGCAGTCTTTCCTCCCAGGGCTTGGTTTCCAGGCCTCTGATCATCCTTGCTGCCCTCCTTTGAACTTGTTCCAATTTGTCAACACCCTTCTTCAAGCACATTGTCCAGAACTGGGCACACAGGATTCAAGATGAGGCCTAACCAGTGCTAAATTGGGGGTGGGGGGGATGGAGATAGATAGCACCTTGTGGGATCTGGAAACTAGGCTTCCATTAATGCAGCCTAACATCGCATTGGTGTTTTCCGTAACTTGAATCCATTACTTTTGGGTCCCCGCCACCCTCTGGAGAGGTAGAAAACCACCTTGCTCCATCTGCTTAGGACAGTGGTGGCGAACTTTTGGCACTCCAGATGTTTTGGACCTCTGGGAGTTGTGGTTCAAAACATCTGTGGAATTCCTGCATGACAGGGGGTTGGACTGGACGGCCCTCGAGGTCTCTTCCAACTCTATGATTCTGTGAGTGCCGAAGGCTCTCCACCACTGGCCTAGGACAACTCTTCAAAAGCTCAAAGACAGCTTTCATGTGATCTGTCTGGCTCCCTCTATTCCAAGCTACTACCACCCCTGTTCCCCAAGCTGCACCTCCGTGAATTTGGTTTCCAGACTGTTCCTGATCCTGCCCAGCTTCTTCCCCTCGGAGACAACTGGAGCATTGCGTACAATTCTGGTCACCGCATCTCAAAAAAGACATAGTGGAACTGGAGAAGGTGCAGAAGAGAGCGACTAAAATGATTCCTGGGCTGGGGCACCTCCCTTATGAGGAAAGGCTAAAACGTTTGGGGCTCTAGTCTGGAAAAAAGGCGCCTGAGGGGGGATATGACTGAGACATACAAAATTATGCAGGGCAAGAGTCAAGTGGATAGAGGGATGCTCTTCTCCCTCTCACAAAATACCAGAACTAGGGGACATCCACTCAAACTGAGGACTGGGAGAGTGAGAACAGACAAAAGAAAATATTTTTAACCAATGTGTTGTTAGTCTGTGGAACTCCCTGCCACAGGACGCCATCTGGCCTGGATGCCTTTAAAGGGGGATTGGTCAGATTCCTGGAGGAAAAGTCCACCACAGGTGACAAATCATTATGGAGATGTGTCATCTCCAGGCTTTAAACCAGGGTCCTTCAAGGGCCAGAGGCAGGGGAGTGGTATCAGGAGACAGATATCTAGTCTCGTGTGCTCCCAGAGGCATCTGGTGGGGCCACTGTGAGATACGGGAAGCTGGACTAGATGGGCCTTTGGCCTGATCCAGCAGGGCTCTTCTTATGTTCTTATGACATGTCAACTGGCTTGTCCACTTCCTCAACTCCAACACCCAGCGTTAGACACAGGAGATTTCGAGTAAGGTCTGGCCAAAGCCAAATAGAGAGATATTTCCATTTCCCTTTATCTGTACCTGAATTTCCTGTTGCCACCCCCCCTCCCTCACTACTCCCATGTTTGGCTTACTCTGTACTTGAAATTTGAAAATGTGCCCTGTTGGTAAGTACTACACAACCCATTTACACAATTCCTTGGCAACACACTCAATCTCTTTCATTTCAGTGGTTTAACAAGAGACAGACACAAACAGCGTCACTGGGGCAGCCTAGTTTCCCTTTCAGTCCTGCCAGCTGTAGCTTGATCAAGGCCATGTGCCTTTTTGCTTTCACTTTTAGCCATGCTTAGAGAAAAGAAACAAAAACAAAACACACACTCTTCTTAAAGGGCTGCGCTGATCTGTAACCTCACTCCCTTTTCTTTCACACTGCTGAGACTTCCTTTAACTGTTGACTGCACTGACTTCACCCGGGTTTCTGATGCAGCCTGTATTGCACTTAACTACACACACCTGCCGGACAGCTAAAAATCTCTGTGCACCATCAAAGCAATCTGGATCTAAAATTAAAAGCGGGAATAGCTCAATTGTCTTAAAAACAAACAAGCAAATAGGTCAGGATTATTTATTTCTAGCCACAAACATTTTGTCTCATCGACTGTATTTGACCTGTATTAAATCACCCAGAACCTCAGATCACTTGGCGCTGCATGGGAAAAAAGTGTTCTGTTTTTTTGTTTTTCTTTAAATGTAATTCGAAAAACCTTTGACCAAACATCCCCAAATCTGGCACATTGCAAAAGGACACTTTCTGCTACAACCGTGCCAAATCTGGTGCTGATCTGAGGCCCAGTTTCATTGTTATCATTAGGCAAGAAAGAAAGAAAGAAAGAAAGAAAGAAAGAAAGAAAGAAAGAAAGAAAGAAAGAAAGAAAGAAAGAAAGAAAGAAAGAAAGAAAGAAAGAGAAACATCTTATATAAATAAATAAATACATAACTTGCAACTTAGGATCAAACCACATAAAAATGTTTTTCCCCCACCCTTCCTTTACAGGTCTAGGCACC
>JAHTLZ010000161.1:1703473-1723525 GCA_023846285.1 Phrynocephalus versicolor | reverse complement strand
GGAAAACAGCAAATGCCTACCCTAATTTCTTAAGCTGCAGCAATTTGCCGCCAAACATTCCCACGGATTGTAGAAAAAGAAACAAGGCAACTGTTACTCACAGTTGTGCTGGGATGGAACTGGTAAATGGTGAACGGAGGATGATGCTGCAGAGTTGCTGCTCCTGAATAAGTAGCTGTCCTTTCCAAGAACAGTAGAGTTCTAAATATTTTTTCAAGTCAGGGTGTGGGAGAGAGGAAGCAAATATATATGAAATTGTGGTCAGAGAAGAGGATTCCACCCCCCACCAAAAAAAATTAATTTGAAAAAAACTGAAAAGCTCACCAATGGAGAAAAGAGAGCCCTTACCTTGCGTCTTACATTCAGCTCTGCGGATAAGAAAATAAAGAGAGAGAAAAACCCAGTTATTTTCAAAACAAAGGGGGGACAATAATAATGCACGAACAACTTATTCCACAGATTTATTTCAAAGCCACTTACAAGCTCTTGCGGTTTGAAGGAGACATCCTTTGAGGGTCACAGCGCTGAAGCGTTATGGTAACATAGGAGCAGATATTCAGCCGCTTTCCAAGAAGAGAAAACATAGAGTTAATACTACTAACCACTGTAATTAATCATCATCATTTGATACTTTGCGGACCGGCTGAAACACGTAACACAATAATACAAAATATTATTATTTCAACATTTCAAACAACCATCTTGTATAGTAGGACAATTATATTATACGAATGAAATACACAGATTTGCCCACAACAAAAATGGCCACCCCTGGAGGGGGGGGCTTCAACCAGACCCAGTAACTCTCTAATGAATTATAGAAAAGCCCTCCAGTGCCCTCTAGTGGTCCAAAAAATTATTTTTAACTTGGGACAATGGGGAACCCTTGAAATGGGGCCAAATTGCCCCCCCCCAAGTCTTAAAACTAGGAGGGGGACACACACCCTGTTTGGCAACCAGGCCTAGGTCCTGCTTGCCCCCCAAGAGTGGGTGAAGTGAGAATGAAAAGGAAGATTTCCCTCCTCACCATCTGAAGCAGGGTAAAAAAAAAATTCAATGGCTTTTTTTAAAAAAAAATCAAATTGATTTACATCACCCTATAAGGTTTAAAAAATTTAAACCATCAAAAACATCCCATTTAAATAATATTAATAAAATGTGCTTTCAACCGTAGTTGGGATCAACTTCATTTAAATCAGCTCCACCCTGGTCTGAACCCTGGCACAAATTATCATGGAAATCCAGCTCCCCACAGAGATGGAAGGTCTAAATTTTATTTATTTATTTATTTATTGTGCTTGTATCCCACCCATCTTCCAGAGCGGAATTCTGGACGGCTCACAAAATTTAAAACTACACTAAGAAAAACCAAGAAATCAAAAAAGAAAGAGAAAAAAATCCAATAAAACAAGCCAACTTGCATTTTCAATAATAAATAAATAAATAAATAAATAAATAAATAAATAAATAAATAAATAAAAAGTGTGCATGTTGGGGGAGGGACAGGACTAAATTGCAGAAATTCTTATTTTCGAATGTCCAAAATGCCCGTCAGGAATTAATATGGCATCCCAGAAAGGTATATGCTGCAACATAACGCGTGTTCTTGACGCTGAACCTCTTTCATTGCAATGAGGAGCAATCCACCATATGTTAAACCACTTGTTTGCTCCTTGACAAGTTAAGAAAATGGCTGCAGAAATCTGAAGGATGGCCCGTCATGCCCCACCCACTGTCTTTGAGACCCAAGGGGGAGGCCAATAAAAGCTTGCCCATTGCTGGGCAAGGCAAGCTTTCGGGAGAGGGTCTGCTCTACCCTACCCACTACACACAACAGCCATCCCTCCCAGGTGGAACTGAGGAAAAGCGCCTCCCTCCAAGAATCTGTTGCCATGGAACCTGGTAACCAGGTCACATGGCTCATGTGAAACTCTGCCCCCCTCCTGCTAGCCATTATGAGGGAGGCGGGGTCTATCTCCCAGAATTCCCCAGCCAGCTATGCTAAGTGGAGGATTCTGGGAATTTTATTTATTTATTTATTTATTTATTTATTTGATTTATATATCACTGCCATCGGGGGCCCAAAGACCACTCTGGGTGGTACTTCCAAAAAACGACAGAGGGAAAGAGCCCCAAGCTTTGGTTTCAACAGAGACCAAATTATCATGTGGGCCTGGCAGGCATGAGACTGCAAACTAGTAGAGATGTAACATTTTTGAAAAATTTGGAGCCGTGGAAAATAAAATGCAAAAAATTAGGAGGTTGCCCCCTCGCTACAAGTTTCCAGAAAATTCACATCTCTACAAACGAATCAACCATTTTGTGCCGGGGGCAAGTACAAACCCAAGCCACTGTCCTTGTGTAAAGCACTGAAAAGGCTCTAGTCGTGAAAGTGACTTCTTCTGTGTATCAAAATATTGTTTTTATTGATGTTAGTTTTTAATCTTTTGTGTGAACCGCCCAGAGTTCCTTTGGGAAATGGGAGCGGCATATAAATGCAAAAATAATAAATAAATAAATAAATAAATAGACAACGCAAAAATAAAATAATTTTCTTTCTCACTTTTCCGCAGATTCAAACAGCAGCTTTTTGCCAGGTGGGCGGCATAGAAATTGAACAAATAAATAAATAAATCTGAGCTTTTAAGGGTCTGAAAAGTACAATACCCTAATGCAGACATGTCCAAATTTAGGCCCTCCAAATGTTTTGGACTACAACTCCCACAGTCCTTTGTCAGTGGCAGTCTAAGCTTAGAATTCTGGGAGTTGCAGTCCAAAACATCAGCAGGGCCGAAGTTTGGGCATGCCTGCCCTAATGCTTTGCAAGGCCTCCCCTGCACATCTGATTGCCCCACCTCCGTGTTTAAAAACAAAGAGAGCCATGTTATTTAGGCACCAGCTATAGGTTCTATAGGGGTGTGGTGGCTCTGCCTACTAAGGTTCCGAAAACTGTTGGCTGCAAAGTCGGCAGCTCAGCCGTTCAAATCCCGGGTGCCAACGCAGCAGAGCGAGCTCCAGGTGATAACCCCAGCTCCTGCCAACCTAGCAGTTCAAAAGCATGTCAATGCAAGTAGATAAACAGGTACCGCCGTAAAAAGCAGAAAGGTAAAAAAAGTGTTTCCTTGCAGCCATGCCGGCCAGGTGGCCATGGACTTGCACAACACTGGCTCTTCGGCTTGAATACAAAGATGAGCACTGCCCCTAGAGTCGGACACGACTTGCACGCATGTGCAGGGGGAACCTTTATTTTTTTATAGGTTCTCCCAAACACTTGAGAGAGGTTTTGGGGAGGAGAGGGGGGGAAAGCCCCTAGGAGGCTATCTGGGGCCATTTATACAAACTTCTGGATGCCGTCCTTCAAAAACAACCCAAAATCCCACCCCTGCTCGGGCACACTGATTTAACAACGAGGACGTTAATGCACCCGCCAGAGCAACCTACCTAATCTCAAACCTGGCAAGTATTTATAACAGGGATTATATTGCATGCTTGTACCGTCCAGCAACCAAACACTCCCCTTGCTTTTCTCCAGTCAGCAGCCGGGCAACCGAAAGCAAATCTCCACTGGAGAGCAAACAGCCCTGACAGACGCTCCTCCCTTCCGTTATTCTCTCCCAAGGCTCAAGGTCCCCATCAGACCAGCATCCAAGGCAAATTGAAACTAAAAGTGCTGGTTTCAAGCCCCATCCAACGGGGCAGTCAAGAGGAGTGCCTGCGTTTCTGAAAACAGTTGTTTTTTTTTTTACCTCTGT
Source organism: Phrynocephalus versicolor (assembly GCA_023846285.1). Taxonomy (NCBI): domain Eukaryota; kingdom Metazoa; phylum Chordata; class Lepidosauria; order Squamata; family Agamidae; genus Phrynocephalus; species Phrynocephalus versicolor. The sequence goes on along the minus strand of JAHTLZ010000161.1, from coordinate 1,719,773 downwards.
GTGAGGACAAAAGCAGGAGTCAATGCAGTTCTCCTCAAGTTCTTCCTTGAGACAAGCCCTCACTTTCTCGCGTTCGGAGCAAGATGTGTCCTGCATTAGAAGGAGACAAGGAAACATATTGGGGCCACTGACGAACACCCTCTTGGCTTTTTTTAATGGGACGCTGGACCTCGAGAACGCTTGAGTGAACTTTAAAAAAAAAAAATTAAAGCCTTACCCAGACAAGAACACACAAAAACCCTGCAACTTGCATGCTCTTAAGGGAACCGAGGACACTTCCTATTACAGGCTATGACTCATCCAGCCATTTTTCCACGCTCAGTTCTGGTTTGGCTGGTCTGTAATGGAGAAAGCTCCAGACTGCTGCTTGTCAGCTGGAAGCCACTGGAAAAACTGACTTAGCTGCCTTGTCTGAGACTGGAAGCTGCCATTACTCTCACACGCCTATTTTTCCTGCCATAAGGGTTGGAAGTTCGTTTGTCAAACAAACACACCCCACGATTCTTAGGCAGTGAGACTGCTGTGTTTTACACAGCTAGCACAGCGGGTAATCATTTTCTAGTTAAAAAGGAGCCATCTTATGCCTAGCTTCCAGAATTAGTACATTCTGGAAGCGAGGTCGTTTTTGGTAGTATTTATTTCCCATTAGGGAAGTCGAGGTCTGAGGATTAGCTTTATAACTCGGGCTACGTGTTTCTCAAAATTAAATCCGACCACATCCTAAACACATGTAGAAATAACAGGGAATTTTCCCTCTCAATGTGCTGAATAAAGCAAAGTGTTCTGCTTATATACCACCCCACACCACTTCAAGCAGTTTCTGGGTGGTTTACAGTTTTTTTAATTACAATATGCAGACTCCACACCGCCCCCAAGCTAGCTGGGTACACATTTTACCGACCTCGGAAGGATGGAAGGCGGAGTGAACCTTGAGCCGGCTACCTGGGATTGAACCCCAGGTCGTGAGCACAGTTTTACCAGCAGGACAGGCTTTAACCACTGTGCCACGGAGCTCTTGAAATGAAATTATGTAGGGCGGGTATGGGATTTTTGGCAGAGGGAATCCTAACGTCTTGAAAATCCAAGAGGACACCAAAAGCCCTACAAAATGAGAAGAGTGTATCTGTTGTGATAAGAATCCCTAATATTGTGGTTTCTGTTGTTTCTAGTGAAGTCTCTCCAACTCAAGCTGACCCTATGAATGGGTAATCTCCAAAATGTTCTGTCCTCAACTGCCCTCAACGCTTGTAAACTCTACCCTATGGCTTCCTTTAGGGAGTTTGTCCATCTCCTATTTGGCCTTCCTCTTTTCCTGCTACCTTCCACGTTTCCCAGTGCCATTGTTTTTCCCATGGAATCCTGTCTTCCCACGAGGAGCCCAAATTAAGACAACTTCAGTTTAGCCTAGATTTGTTTGATTTGCTCTAGGACCCCCTTGTTGCATCTTTCTGGAGGTCATAGAATCCTAGAGTTGGAAGAGACCTCAAGGGCCATCCAGTCCAACCCCCTGCTATGCAGGAACCCCCATCACAGGACTCCCGACAGATGGCCATCCAGCCTCTGCTGAAAAACCTCCAAAGAAGGAGACTCTACCACCCTCCTTTGGGGCAGCATCTTCCACTGCCAAACAGCTCTAACTGTCACGAAATTCTTCCTAATGTTTAGATTGAATCTCTTCTCCTGTACTGTAGTTTGAAACCATTGCCCCGTGTCCTAGTCTCTGAAGCCATGGAAAACAAACCTGTTCCCTCTTCAATATGACATCCTTTCAAATATTTAAACATAGCTATCATATCCCCCCTCAGCCTTCTTTTTGAAAGGCTAAGCATTCCCAGTTCCCTAAGCCATTCCTCGTAAGACATTTCTTCCAGAACCTCAATCATCCTGGTCGCCCTCCTCTGCACCCGCTCGAGGTTGTTTAAATTGAGATGCACAGAACTGGACACAGTACTCCAGGTGGGGTCTGACCAGAGCAGAATAGAGTGGTACTATCATTTCCCTTGATCTAGACACGATGCTTCTGTTGATGCAACCAAGAATCGCATTGGCTTTCCTGGCTGCTGCATCACACGGCTGACTCATGTTCATTTGTGGTCTACCCAGACTCCCAGATCCCTTTCACATGTACTATTTTCCAGCCAGGTATCTCCAATCCTATATCTGTGCAATTCATTCTTTTTACCTAGATTCAGCACCCTATATTTCCCTCTGTTGAAACCCATTCCGTTAGCTTTGGCCCACCACTGCAATGTGTCAAGGTCATTTTGGATTTTCACCCTATCCTCTAGGAATCAGTATCCCCTCCCAATTTGGTATCATCTGCAAATTTAATTAGCATACTCTCTATTCCCTCCTCCAAGTCATTAATAAAGATATTGAACAGCACAGGACCCAGAACAGAACCCTGGGGCACTCCACTGGTCACGTCTCTCCAAGCTGAAGAGAGGCCATTTATGATCACCCTTTGGGTGCAATTAGTCAACGAATTAAAAATCCAGCTAACAGTAGCACTATCTATCCCACTTTCTACTAACTTCTTAGCAAGAATACCATGGGGAAACCTTATTGAAGGCCTTACTAAAGTCCAGATAAGCAATATCCACAGCATTCCCCTCATCCACCAGGACTGTAATTCTATCAAAGAAAGAGGTCAAATTAGTCTGGCATGACTTGTTTTTAAGAAACCCGTGTTGACTTCTTGTAATGATAGCATTGTTTGTTAAATAATTACAAGCTGCCTGTTTAATAATCTGCTCTAGGATCTTTCCAGGAATTGAAGTCAAGCTGACTGGGCAGTAATTATTTGGGTCCTCTTTTTTTCCCCTTTTTGAAGATGGGGACATTAGCCCTCCTCCAATCGATGGGGACTTCCCCTGCCGTGACTTCCCCTGCACATCTATCACGACCGTTTTGTTTGCATGCACGTGCCTATTGCAGATGCAGGCATGGAAGAGAGCCCCATGCATCAAGGACAAAAAACAGAGAGTTCATTAATGCCCATACAGTATGTTTGGAATTATAAGAGCATGGGTTGCCTTGGTCTCCAGTGACATGGCCTTTAGTCCCATTGAATTGGCAGGACTTAAAAAAGCACTCACTTCACAACTTTGCAACTTCCCGAAAGATCTACTCAAGCTGGGACTAAGCAATGGATGTTTAAGCCATAATTTAAAATAATCAGAAACAAAAAAGGGTAAACGAAGCCAGAAAAATTCAGTAATTGTCACGCAACAAGGATGTGAAGTAACAGTTGTCACGCTACCATCAATCACGCCCGTGGGTAAATGGAAGCAGGGACAGAACCAGGATAAGAGCATGTGACCGCGAACAATGTTATCATGAAACGAACGTAATCTCAGAACGAGGAAGGATGCGAAGTAACCGTCTATAAGTCAGTTCCAACTTGACAGGACGTAACAACAGTTGCCGCTTTGGGGGTATCTTCAGTACCGCAGATTAAAAATCCATAACTTTTTAAAATGCACGGATTTAAATCAAATAGAATTAAAATCATGAATTAAATCTTTAAAATGACTTTTATTTAAATGGTCCCAAAAAAATCTCATTAAAAAAATTAACTTGCAATTTAAATCAGTTCCATCCCAACTTGAGCACTGAAGTCTGAATTTACAAATAAAGGGGGGGAAATCAGAGAATATTTCTCCCCACGTCTCCTGCATATTGCACAATGTGGGCAGTGGACCACACAGGAAGCAGGCCATAAAACGGAAGCCAAGGACGTACTGTACTTCTAGGACTGTGGCTTGGACCTTGAACAATGACTAAGGTAAGAGTGAGGTCACAACAAAAGCCATTCAGAACAGAAGTTGTGAAGTTTGCAGAAGGGACAGCCCTTCCTTTCTGGATCATGATCAGCCTAGAGTAGACTACAGGAAGGGAATCAGCAGGTGTCAAAGATCTCACATGCTAGGACACCCAAGGGAAATACTGAACTTCAGCCATATCCTTGACATCTTAGTTTTCCATGTGCGAGGAAGACTTGTTTCTCGGGGGCAGCATTCGCAAATGTCTCCTCCTGCAAAAACAGTAGCTGCAATCTGTTCACTGACTCACCAGGTGCGACCATCACGATAGAGCACAGTCTTTGCCTAGGACCACATTAAAGGCCTGCTAGAGAGGCCCAACGTTTCATCTCACTCAGGCATAGAAGCCAAATATGTGTTTACATAAGAACGTAAGAAGAGCCGTGCCGGATCAGGCCGAAGGCCCATCTAGTCCAGCTTTCTGTATCTCACAGTGGCCCCACCTGATGCGTCTGGGAGCGCATGAGACTAGATCTCTGTCTCCTGATACCACTCCCCTGCAACTGGCCCTTGAAGGACCCCGGTTTTAAGCCTGGAGATGACACATCTCCATCATGGTTTGTAACCTGTGATGGACTTTTCCTCCAGGAATCTGTCCAATCGCCCTTTGAAGGTATCCAGGCCAGATGCCATCACCACCTCCTGTGGCAGGCAGTTCCACAGACTAACAACACGCTGGGTAAAAAAAAAAATATTTTCCTTTGTCTGTTTCATTCTCCCAACCCTCAATTTGAGTGTATGTCCCCCAGTTCTGGTATTTTGTGAAAGGGAGAAGAGCTTCCCTCTATCCACTTCACTCATGCCTTACATCAGTTTCTGAGAGACCGACAAGACAGAAGTGATGGCAAGGTCATTCCCACTTCCGAAATCAATGTACTGTATACTGCTCCTGCACACAGAAGCTCTACACAGCTCTCACTGGCTATCGCAACAAATTGGGTCATCATCTATGAATCCATCTGACACCTTTTTTAAAAATCACCAATATATATCGAGCTCTCGGAGCACAAATGCAAAAATGGTACAATATTGTCATCAAGATGCATTCAGTTGCAAGGGGGGAGGACACAGACCGTACTGAATATAGAACAGAATAAAATAGAAGTGCTGTACAACAAAAAATAATCCCCCAATGGTTTGCCCCAGCTGCAGACAGACCTATCGAATCAATGCTTCTTACGAAATTCAGTGTACCCAAACCCCACTGATTCCCTGTGCAATGATCTCGCTGTCACCACGGTAAACAGGCTCCATGCTTTTCTAAAGCCCTGAAAAGCAGAAAGTGAAACTGATTCAAAAGAGAAAGAGAAGTGAAACCATTTGGCTCCTTGGCAAGCCAACCGGCCCGAGAGAGGCTGAGAGAAATGACATCAACAAGAAACGCCGCCAATAGCTTCCTGCTTCAAGTGATCCTCCCCGATTATTCACTTCTATATTTGTCGTTCTGCAAAAGAGACAGTGCCTCCTCCATCTTGACGCTGCAAATTACAGAGTTCCGCAGCAAGTCATCTGCTTTGTTTATCTCTTCTACTGTTATTATTACTTGTCTTAATCTCCCCCTGGAAAACCCTGGGATCTCTAACGAATCCAAAGCTGTAAGGGTTCGTTAATCCAGGCAAGCGGATTTATACGGGAACTAGGCCTTCTACGGGACTCCCTAACCTGAAGTGCCAACCCCTGGGAACTAATTGTACTTGCGGGTATCTCTCAAGTACATCTGACGGCTCCAGATGACAAAACATCTCACTTAAGCAGAAAAGCCCAGTAGCCAGCTCTTTGATCTCTGCCACCAGCCAAGGGCTCCCTGTTTGGCAGACACAAAATGTGTCTAGAAATCCTCTTAACTGCATCGGGAACGACACAAAACCCGGGCTGGCTAGTTTCATAATAAACCAAGTGCAGGATCTTCGCCCAGAATCAGACTCCCGGTCCATTACCCACAATGCCATGTTTCTGAGATATCAAGATGGAGTCTCTCTTTCCGGAAATCCTAGGAATTTCCCGGTGGGCTCCCTTTAACCAGCCCTGACCCTGCGGAGTTTCTGAAACCGGGTGTCCTGGATAGCACAAAAACCCCACAAGTACAACTCCAAGGAGCCTTGTTAACTCCGGAGAGGAATTTTTATTTATTTATTTATTAAAGCAGAGTGCTCTGCTTATATACCGCTTATTTATTAAGCTTATTTATTAGGCTACATATTCATAACACTAACAAGAATTAGACCGGGCATCGGTGCAATTGTCTCTTACTTTCATTTTCTGATTAGTTCACTGGTTTCTGAAAGAGAGCTTTCATAATCCAAATGTCTGTGTATATGTGATTTTTTTTTAAGAAAGAGGGGGTCCCAAAAGCTTTGGAGTATTTTCTGTTCGCCTCTCTTGTTTGCTCTTTTCTTCACCTCTGTTCTGTCAAATCATTGTAAATAGATAATTAATCCAGTCAAATAATCCACAAGGACTGCTGTCAGCACTAGGGATGGGCATTTCGTTTCAGAACCAGTAGGAACCAAACTTCCAAACCCTGTACTCTAGCTCACTGAGTTGTTCCTGTTGGAGCTTTTACAACCTCGCATGCTGCTTATTGTTTGAGTGAGTGCGATGGACTTGTCTGGGCTGGGGGGGACTGTCAATCTATCCACCACTAAACAGTTGTTCCCTCCCACCAAAGACTTCAAGGAAAGCCCCGCCTCCCTGCTGACGTTTCCTTTCCCTCTCTTTTAGTCCGATGGAACCAATTTGTTGCTTTGCAAGTTTGCCGCTGGTCTCTTCCCAGCTGTAAGTAGTGGGATGTTTTTATTCTTTCTCCTACAAATGTCTCAGAATGAGTTACTGGGACAGTCAGTGCCAGTTGATGAGAAATGGGGCCACTCTGGGGCCCTGGAAGCTGGTCTCCTCTGTGACTCCCTGTACTTCGGTTGTGTACCAAAGGGAATGGTAGTAGAAATTGAAAACTGCAACAGTTCTGGCAAGAAGCTGTATAACCAGGGCTGCAAGGCACTTCCTGCCATGATGGTGGACTGTCACTGGAGTGAGGCCAACATCACATAAGTTCATCTGCCAACAGGGCCCATTCTGTTGTGCCAGCCAAATGCCACACATGAGCCCTGTCCTGGCAATGGTCAGGCTTTCGGCACCCACATGGAGCCACTGTGGATGCCAGGAGGCTGACCAGCAGACCTGGTGTTAACTGGGTCATTGCTGAAACAAGGGGTCGTAGGTGAGTGGGAAGAGATGGACATTTCATTTCAAAACTAGTAGGTTACGAAACAAACCATGCGAGCCCAGGTGGTCCTCGGAACCAGGTAATACACGCAGGTCCAATTGCTTTACCTTTCCCTGTCTCGCACAGGGTTAAAATCCAACGAGGAAGCATGCTGCGACGTCATCTGTGCTAGATCTCTCATGCTGACCAATCAGGAGCTGTGCAGGGACAGGGATCACCCCGCCTCCCTCTGTGATTGGCCAGCAGCACGAACCAGGAAAGATGACATTGCAGTGTGCTTCCTCATTGGATTTTAACCCTGCACGAGACAGAGGAAGTTAAAGCAACTGGATCTGCGTGTATCAGCTGGTTCAGAGGACCACTTGTGCTCTCGTGGTTCGTTTCGTAACTACTGGTTCCGAAACGAAATGCCCATCCCTAGTCAGCTCCCAACTGGCACTTCCATGAAGGAGGAAAATTTCTGAGCTGTAGAGCAGCCTTGGTTGGTTTTGAACACGGTGAAAAGTATCCTTGACTTCAGTTCTTCTTTTGTCTTTTTTCATCTAGATTTGGGGGCGGGGGGGCTTGGGCGGGAGGATTCTGGCCATCCCGATTTTTTAGGATTATGTTTCCTGCTGCCACTAGACAGCCTGCCCGTGATGCAAGGCTGTCTCCTTGGAATTATTTTTAAGATTTCCTACCCTGATTTTAATGGAATTACCGTATATGCTTGACTATAAGTCGAGTTTTTCAGCCCTAATTTTGGGCTGAAAAAAGGGGCCCTCGACTTATACTCAGGTGTATATGGTAGGTTGATGGGGGGGGGAGAGAAGCGGCAGGTTTTTAAGCCTTTTTTTCTCTCCTGAAGCAAGTGCCAATGTCCGCCAGCACCAGCTTGGGGAAGGCAGCGGAGGGAAATATTGACTCAGGTTATACTCGAGTCAATCAATTTTCCCACTTTTAAAGGCAAAATTAGGAGCCTCGACTGATGACAAACCTAGGCAGCATCGTAAAGAGCAGAGGCATCACTTTGCTGACAAAGGTCCGGATAGTCAAAGCGATGGTTTTTCCAGTAGTGATGTATGAAAGTATGGAAGTGAGAGCTGGACTAGAAAGAAGTCTGATCGCTGCAGAATCGATGCTTTTGAGCTGTGGTGTTGGAGGAGAGTCTTGAGAGTCCCCTGGACTGCAAGGAGATCAAACCTATCCATCCTGAAAGAAATCAAGCTCAAATGTTCACTGGAAGGACAGATTTTGAAGCTGAGGCTCCAGTACTTTGGCCACTTCATGAGGAGAGAGGAGTCCTTGGAAAAGTCCCTGATGTTGGGAAAGATGGAAGGCAAAAGGAAAAGAGGACGGCAGAGAATGAGATGGTTGGACGGTGTCATCGATGCAACCAACATGGATTTGACCAAACTGCCGGGAGGCAGTGGAAGATAGGAAGGCCTGGCGAGCTCTGGTCCACGGGGTCACGAAGAGTCGGACACGACTGAACAACAAAGCCCAGATTTCTTGTCAATTTCCCCAATCTTTCCCCCCACCCTTTCCTTTCATGATGCTGGATTCAAATAAGAGATGAAAAACCAACACCTATATACTGATGGATGTACGTCTCTGCGTGTGTATTGTTGCCTTTATTTGCTTCCTGGTTTCATAGCAAAGGGGGGGGGAGCATGCATTTTTATTTCGCCTTTTCCCCATGTGTGTAGGGGGGAGGGTGTCTTCCTTGATAATTTTTTTAAATGAATTTGAAAATAAAAATTAAAAATTGATTTAAAGAAATTAACTTATACATTATTTGGTTAATGTGCTGTGGATTGCCACCTTGCCTTTTAGAAGATGTTTGGAAGAATGGATGAAAAATGGAAAAGTAGCATGTGGGGTTTTTTTGGGGGGGGGAGGGAAACCTATAAGTGTAAATTGCTTTAGCCAAATCGTTACTGTAGAGGAACAATTTTTTTCAGATTTCTTCAGATATTTTCCAACTCCAAGTCCACCAATGTGGCAAGGTGCAGTAGCAAAATACAGGGGTACTTCAGGTTTTAAAAAATGGTTTTAAGAAAAGAAATTATTGGAAATGGGGATGCCTCGGCTTAAGAAAAAATTTCAATGGAATGCCCCGTTTTATGTTTTGTAAGACATTAAAAGTTGATGTGTGATGTTCACATGATGAAAAGAATAGGGATGGTTCAGTTTAAGAAAAATTTAAATGGAATATTTGCCTTTTTTCTGACCTCCTGAACGGATTAATCCGTTTTCAGTGCATTCTTATGGGACACCACATTTTGATTTATGAATTTTTTGCAATATCAAACAGCTCAAAGAACAAATTAATTACTTAAACCAAGGTACCACTGTAATGGGTTTTTTTTTTTTTGAAAGCTAAAAATGTGACACCGTACAGTAACCATGGCAAACCCATGCAACTGGCATCAATGGGAATGCCACTGTAGGGGAGTCTGCTCCACAAGGGCTCCCCCTTCGCCTCGCTGGGCCTGGAGCCCCTATTCTTTTGTTCACACCCCGAAACCCATCCTGCTCTTCCCACTAGGGAATACTCCACTCGGGTGAATGAGGGCTGGGGGGCAAAGCTAGCAGAAGGATCTCTTGCGCAAAAACCCACTGGCATGAACAGAGAGAGAGAGAGTAGGGGGGTGGGTCATTCCCTTTGGCAGTGTGTGTGTGGGGGGGTTCATTCCCTTTGGCAGCTTTTCCCCCTGGTTTGGTAACATTTTCCCCCAACACATCACCCCGCTGAACTTTTGCGCAGGAGACCAGCCCGGCGTGTATTCTGCGCAAGAGACGCGCTTTTTGCTTCGGTTCCCTTCCGTGCCTCTCCCCATCCCTCGCCAGCCGCAGCCGCGTGCGGGTCGCCTTGGGGGGCCCTCACAGCGCAATCCTGGACACCCTAATCCTATACAGCCCCTCCACAGGACTGCAACATATGCCTCCCTGCTTCAGTCGACGCGCTAGCGTTCCACGGAGACATCTGGGCTTCCTTCCCTCCGGATCGCGCTGCGCACAAATTGCGCGATCCTCCCTCTTTGGGCCTCCATCCCCCCCCTCCGACCCAGCGGGCCTTCCTTTTAGGAAAACGAGCGCAAGAACAGAAGAGACAACGAGAGAGAGAGACGGAGAATTGCTCCGGCCTCTTATTCGGACCGGGCGACACGCGTCCTTCCCTCTCCACAACCGCACTCACCCGTGACAGCTGTCTGAATGCTAGGCCGCTGGCCCCCAGGCTCTCGCATGGTCGCAGAGCAGCGCGGATTTTCCGCGATCCTGAGGAAGCGACCCTTCTTTTCCGCCTCGTTGCGCCGGATCCCCTTCTGGGCTTTTTTATTTTTGGTTAAGTTCCTAAGCGAGCCCGCATTCCTTCACGTCGGAACCGGAGCAACCCGCGTGGCGTTGCCTCCGATCCCCGGCCCTCCGTCTCCTTCCGGGCTTGGGATCGCCCCGAGCAAAACGCGCAGAGCGAGCCGAGCCACCCCAAAAAACAAAACAAAAAAACCCAAACCCCAAAACCAAACCAGGAGCGCAAAGAGGCCGCGCGCAACGCGGAGCAGAGCAAGGGCTTCGTCCAGACAAAGGGATCCAGCGGGGGGGAGGGGGGGAATAATCCGGATCCAACAAGGCAACTTGGGGAGGGGGGTGAAAAAAAAAAAAACACCCAACGGGAGGAAGGCGCCCGTCCTCTCCTTTGTGGGGAGGGGGAGGTCCCTTCAATGCACCCGCCGTGCGCGCGCTCCGCCGTGCGCAATCCTTGCGCCCGGAGAAGGGGGGGCTCCGAGGATCTGGGGCGCGCGCAGGCCAAGGATCGCCCCCGCCGGGGAAGAAGGAGCCGGCCGAGAGCTTTAGAAAAAAAGGGGAAACATGTCCGACCGCTTCGGTCTCCTTTGGGGGTAAAGAAAGGAGGGGGGGAGAGAAAGGCAATGCCTCATCCGCCGACCCCAGGAAGTAAAAAGTCTTTTTTTTAAGTGCCCCCTGCAACCAAAAGCGAGAGCCAGAAAGAAAGTGAAAACTGACCCGGAAAGAATCCGGCCCTTGGCACCGGTTAACTTCCGGCCGAAAATTATATTGCTTTTTTTTTTTTTTTTTTTGCTTTCCCCTCCCCGTTCCCCGATCCGTGCAAGGATGCGTGGCAGGAAGGCACGGGTCGCCCTGCAAAAATAAAAATAAAAAAAGGGGGGATGCCAAGGCGTGTCCTGGATCCAGGAGGAGGGGGCACCCCGGCAGCGTTGGTTGCAGCCGGGAGGTGCAAAGGCTAAAGGAGAGTGGGGGGGGGAACAAAATTTGGGGTTCAAGCCGGCTTAATATTAATGTTTTGATCGATTGGGGTTGCTTTACATTTGTTTGTGTAACTGAACTGTATGGATTTTCTTGGTTGTGAACCGCCCAGGGTTCCTTCGGAAAGTTGGGCGGTATACTGTATAAATAAAAAGCAGCAAAATAATAAATAAATAATACTGGGCAGGCGAGGGCACGCCATCCCCATCTCATGAGGGATGTGGGGGTCTCCTCCCACCCCCAAAAAAAGATTTGGGTGTGCAAGAAGGAGAAAGGGTGGAAGGGGGTGCCCCGGCTTGGCGTGTCTTCCGAAAGGAAAGAGGAAAAAACGAAGCAATGGTGGGACCTTTTGGAGATATTCAGGAGAGAGAGCGGCAGGATTTGGGTTTTTTTCTGGAAAGCGATGGGGGTGAAGAAGAAACGGGAGGGAAGAACGAAAGAAAGGGGGATTATAATTATTATAATTATGTAGACGCGCACATTGAGAATGAAGCTAGAAATGTCACCGTTTACTACTCCCACCTCCTAGCCAGCGGTTGCCGCTTTTCCAAGATTGTTTCCATCAATGAATTAGGAAGCGCCTCCAAACTTGGGAGCCAAGGGTGATTATAACTCCAGCTGCACCTGCTGCCACAGGAATGCTGGGAGCTGTAGTCCAAAACAGCACGCAAACAAACTCACAGACTTGCGCAGCCTTTCGTCCTGTAGTTCCAAACCTTGGGAACCCAGCTGTTCTTGGACAACAACTCCCAGCACAACTAGTGGGGAAGTCTTCTGGGAGTTGTAGTCCAAGAAAAACCTGGGTTGCCAAAGTTGGGAAGCGCTGGGCTAGGTGTAGGTAGGAACAGGACACTGGGCTTTCATGGCAGCTTGTAAACCAGACCCAGCTCATGAGTGGCCATCCACAGCATGGAGGTGTTTTTATTTTGTTACCTGCTGTCCAGAGACACCTCCGACTCCTACAAATGAGCCCTCTCCAAAATGGCTTGTCTTGCTCAGCTCTGGCAGACTCAAGCCCAGGGCTTCCTTAGGAGGTCTGTCCACCTTGTATTGGATCTTCCTCTTTTTCCTGCCGCCTTCCCCAGCATTATTGGCTTTTCCAAAGAATCCTGCCATCTCTCGCCATGTGCTCCAAGTACGACAGCCTCAGTTTCACCATCTTTTTCCTCCAGGGGAGACTTCAGGCTTGATTTGATCTAGGACCCACTTCTTCATCTTTTCTGGCAGTCCAGGGGATCCACAAAGCTCTCCACCAGCACCACCTTTCAAATGAATCAATTTGTTTTTTAATGTCGGCTTTATTCACTCTCCAGTGTTCACACCCCTATATATCATCATCACTGGCATCCTTCAGTCTCGAAAGACTATGGTATCATGCCTGGAGTAGAGATCCTAAAAACAGCACCTAGTGTGACTAAATGGACCAATCCGGGAATGGCAGTCTCTACCGCACTGGGGGCAGATGTATTCTGTTTCTTGCCCGGTCCTCGAGTTTTGTTCTTTCCGTGCCTGCCTCTTTTCCTCTGCCTGTTGGACAAATGCCTCTTCAAATTTATGTAGACCATGCTGTATCTCTTGCCTCCAGACAGTGCGATCGGAGGTCAGGGTTTCCCAGCTGTTGAGGTCCATTCCCAAGGCCTTCAGGTCCCTCTTACAGATATCCTTATACCGCAACTGTGGTCTCCCTCTGGGGCGCTTTCCCTGCATTAGTTCTCCATATAGAAGATCTTTTGGGATCTGGCCGTCATCCATTCTCACAACGTGTCCAAGCCAGCGTAGGCGTCGCTGTTTCAATAAAGTGTACATGCTAGAGATTCCAGCTCGATTCAAGACTATGCTATTTGGAACTTGATCAGGAATATAAGATGATCTTGTTCTCCTGTGACACATCCTTACCCTTGATAATCTTTTCTAATTCCTTCCAAGGTGCCCTTCCGAGGCCTTCCGATTTCTTGGCTCCAGCCTCCATCTGGATGGATGGTTGAGCCCAGGTGTACAAAATCTTTCAATTTCAGTTTCTTCTCTGAACACAGAGCTACTGGCAGTACAGAGTTACTTCCATAGAATTAATATTCCTGAGTCCTTGAAAGCACGTTTCCCTGAATCCTTCTTTTCTTCCCTCTGCCTGCATTGGAAGTGTGGGATAAAAGAGCTCTATTACAGGATTGTCATGCCTCTATGCATGGTGGCTCAGTGGAATAAGGCTCTGAAAACTGTGGGCTGCAAAATCGGCAGCTCAGTGGTTCGAATCCCGGGTGCCATGCAGCGGAGTGAGCTCCCACTGATAACCCCAGCTCCTGCCAACCCAGCAGTTCGAACATATGTAAATGCAAGTAGATAAATGGGTACCGCCATAAAAAGCAGGAAGGTAAAACAGTGTTTCCTTGTTGCCATGCCAGCCACGTGGCCGTGGGTTTCCACAACACTGGCTTATCTTTGGCTTGAATACAGAGATGAGCACCGCCCCTAGAGTCAGACACAACTAGCATGCATGTGCAGGGGGAATCTTTACCTTTACCTTTCTATGCACTAAAAGACCCTGTCTCTCCTCTTGTCCCTTGCAGTATGCAGGAAATAACAAAAAACTACATCTTTACATTTTGTAAAAAATGAAAAAAAAATTACAATTTTAAAAATAAATTAATTAATTTTTTTAAAAAAAAATGCTTAGTGATAAATTGCTTAATATCCATGGAATGTTTTGCTGCTGCCACTGCAGCAACCAATATATTTTCCTTCCCAAACTGTCCTCCAGCCCACCTAAAAAGACCATCACTCCAGATGTCTATCAAAGAATAATGGAACTAAAACTGCCCTCCCTTTGAACCTGTCCCAGTCCAAATGAAGACTTGAAATCCACAGAAAAAAATCACATGTGGAGTCTTGTGTATGTAACATGCCTTTACTCACACAAAATGTCACACAGGCAAAGTTGAGCATTAAACTTAACCATGTCCCCTGTTGCTTCTCCCTCTTTGTGGTAAGGGTCAGTGTCACATCTATCATAAGAGACAGGGGACCCCGTAGAAATCACATACAGTGGTACCTTGTACAGTAGGACTCCAGTATCCTCTGAGGATTGGTTCCAAGCCTTCCCGTGGATAATGAAAACCGTGGGTAAGAGAGAAAGCCAAAATATCCCCAAAACTGCTGTTTTCTGATAGTAACTTGCTTTACAGCTACTGTTTTGCAACAGTAGCTTGCTTTACGGCTGCTGTTTTATGACAGTAGCCTCGTGGCGCAGTGGTTAAATGCCTGTACTGCAGGTAAAACTGTGCTCACGACCTGGGTTCAATCCCCGGTAGCAGGCTCAAGGTTCACTCAGCCTTCCATCCTTCCAAGGTCGGTAAAATGAGTACCCAGCTTGCTGGGGGGGCAATGTGTAGCCTGCACACTGTAATTAAAAATTGTAAACCGCCCAGAGACTACTTGTAGTGGCATGGGGCGGTATATAAGCAGAACACTATGCTTTTGCTTTTGCTTTTTACAGCTGCTCTTTTTCACAGTAGCTTGCTTTGCGGCTACTGAACTACTTTTTTGTTTTTCCTCTGCCAACCGTGGATAACTGAATCAGTGGATAATGAATCAGTGGATACGGGGGTCCTACTGTATAAAGGAATTAATTTGTTCAAAATGAAATTCTGTTAAGCAAAAATTCCTTTATACAAATTTCCATAGGAATGCATTGAAAACAGAGCAATCCCTAATCACGACCATTTTTATGTTGTACGAATTCGCCCCATAGGCGACTCTGTTAAGCAAATTTCCCCCATCTCTGGAATTTTTTATGTTGTACAGATTTTATGTTATACAAACTGTTTGTTATAAGAGGGTCCACTGTATAGTCTGGAATTCTGCATTTAATCTATGTTTCACAGAGACAGCCCTCTCCCTAATTCTTTCTCAACCTTTCTATCAGTATCAACTGAGCCAGCCATACTTGTAGCCAGAGTAACCTAGTGGTCACAGCACCGCCCTTTCTGATGTCAGCTTGATGTTTACTCATTATTTTGTGTCGAGTGGACATCAGTGTCCACAGTGGACGTATGTAAGAACTTTTTAAAAATGGTAACAACCAATCATCTGCTTCAGCACATTTTGTCTACTTGGATACTCACTGGATGACCTGAATGTGACTCTTTTGGAGGCGGGGGGGGGGTTACTCAACACGACAGAAAAGCACAAAGGTAATCCAGTATGTGTAACATTGAGAAAAGAAGACTGATGATAAAGTTCAGAGGGGGGCGGCCAGGATGATCAGGGGGCTGGAAACCAATCCCTTTGCAGAAGGTTTAGCCTTGAGAAAAAGGAGACTCAGGGAGGCTAGGATGACACTTTTCAAAGACTTGAAAGCCTGTCTTACAGAGGGAGGGGCAGGACCTGTCCTTGGTCAACCCAGAACGCAGGACACACAACACTCAAATTCCAGGAAGCCAGATTTAGGCTGAATACCTGGAAAAACTTCCTAACTGTTAGAGCAGCACAACAACGGAACCCATGATCTAAGAGGTGGTGAGTGTTCCGACACCAGAGGCCTTCAAGAGCAGATTGGACCACCATCTCTCAGATTTGGAACTGGATCCCTGCCTTCAGCGGGGGTGGGAGGGGAGGTTGGTCTCGTGGCCTGACCGGTTCCTTCCAACTGAATATTTCTATGGTAAGGAACAGAGGGATGCTGGAGAGCCAATTGAAAAGGATTAACTATCAGGCAAGGCTTCCTCACGCGTACCCACATGCTGCCACTAGTGTCAACAATACTATTGTTGACTTGTAGATACATAAGAATGATACCTGGAATCATTTGCAGCTTGATCTCCCTATTTCTTTACTAACAAACCACTGTCCATTATCTGTACTATATCCCTATCATGGGGTTTTTATGTGTGTGGATAGATAGATAGATAGATAGATAGATAGATAGATAGATAGATAGATAGATAGATAGATAGATAGATAGATAGATAGATAGATAGATAGATAGATAGAT
>JAHTLZ010000161.1:1683031-1703463 GCA_023846285.1 Phrynocephalus versicolor | reverse complement strand
TAGATAGATAGATAGATAGATAGATAGATAGATAGATAGATAGATAGGCAGGCAGGCAGGCAGGTTGTCTGTACAACATAAAAAAATTCCAGAGATATGGGAAATTTGCTTAACAGAATTGCCTATGGGGCAAATCTGTACAACATAAAAATGGTCGTGATGAGGGATTACTCCGTTTCAATGCATTCCTATGGGAAATTTGTATAAGGAAAATTTGCTTAACAGAATTTCATTTAGAACGAATTGATTCCTCTATACAGGTACCACTGTAGGTAGGTAGGTAGGTAGGTGACAGTTTTATAGACCCATTTTAATGTCTGAAGAAGTGCCTTTGAGCCACAAAAACTCACATTAACATAGAGGAGCTAGTCTTTAACGTGCCATATTTTATTTTATTTTGGTTTGATAGTCATATGCAGATTAGAATGACTGCTCCTTCACAAGCAACAACTATAAATGTGCCGCCTCCCCAAAATAACCTCTTGGTACAAAATAATATGGTATGTGGACAATATATCTGAGGGAAAATTTCCTGTTAGAGCAGTAGAACAGCAGGTCCCAAGACTTTAAGAGGCGAATGGGTGGTCCAACGCTGGAGGCATTCAAAATATATATTTGGACAACCACTTGGCAGATATCCTTTGATTTGTATTCCTGCAGGGAGCAAGGGGTTGGACTTAATGGCACTACTCTTATGATGAAAACCCTGGCCTGGGGGGGGGGGGGGGAAGCAGTATTTTAAAATCCCCAGGAGAAAACTACACTTTCTCATAACATTGGCATTCGGCACTGACCTTCAAGTAGCTTTTGTGAAGTTAAAAGAACCTCAGTTCCAGAAGAGAGATTAGAATTCGGCAACATTCGAAAAGTCATCAAAACATTCCCATCCATCTGTACAGATCTGGATCCCAAAGGTTTCCTATTATTACCCGAAAAATGTGTGTTAATTGGCTTCTCCCCTGCCAGGGCACTTGCGTTATCAGCAACAGCTGTTTTGTGAATAGCAACTGTTAGTAATGCAATGATCATCTCATGAAATAGGCCCTAATCCACACCACTCATGTGCTGCTCACTTGTAAGATTCTACAAAACTCTTTGCTGATTATGTGAAGTTATTTCTTTTTATTCATTTCATTATATACTGCCTGATTTGTGTAGCACCCTATTTGGGGCAATTAACGGCTCTGTAAAATACAACCCAGTAAAAAAATAGGGTTATAAATAAAACCAAGGCCATAAAATAAAATACAAGAGGCAAGAAGTGAATGCATGCATGCACATTCAAGGAGCATGAGAAGAAATTATTCTGGTGGATGTAGAAAACGAAATCACTGTGCTGCTGCACCTAATATTCAAAAGGACCTTCAAGAAGTCACATATCTCACCCAGAAAAAACTCTCCAGTTACAATCTACCTTGCAAGGCTGCTGTGAAGTATAAATGTGTTGAAGAACTGCAAAGGTTGCCTTGAGCTGCCTGGAGGAACCTTAGAACAGGGTTCCAAATAATTAGACATAAAGGGCCAGAAAAGGGTCAAAGGTCGGAAGAAACAGGGATTTCTTTGCACTAGAATGCCTAGCCTCCCCAGCTAGATTTGGTAGTTGTAGTCCAATAATAATAATAATAATAAAAGACCTGTTGATTCCCAAACTCAGGTTCAGTGCTTGCAATACAGCAGGACCCCAGTATCTGCTGGGGATTGGTTCCAGGCCTTCCAGCGGATAATGAAACCCGTGGATAAGAGAGAATGTGAAAACCACACCCCAAAACTGCTGTTTTGTGACAGTCGCTTGATTTACAGCTGTTGTTTTGCAACAGTATTAGCTTGCTTTACAGCTGCTGTTTTATGACAGAGCTGAATTATTTATTTAATTTTTCCCTCTGACAACCGTGGATAACTGAATCAATGGATAGTGAATCCATGGATACCCGGGTCCTACTGTACATCTTCATTTTCTTACAGTTTTCGGCCAGCTTCCTCATGGTCTTACCAGGTCCTGCAGCACCCTAGAGCCCTTACGTGTGTGGACTAGAACTCCCAGAATCCCTTGGCTGGGGATTCTGGGAGTTGTAGTCCAAAAAACAGTAACGTCCTTAACCTCTGGCGTCAACAAATGGTAATTCATCAAGCAGAGTCTTCTTATTCCCCACAGACGTGCCTCGAAGGAAGCCGTAGTTCTTCCAAAAGTAACGATTCGGAGGCCGGGAGTATCAACAGTCCCGAACAACCGCGCTTCGTCGGTCGTTTCAGCGCCCGTCGCTCCGCCGCGTTACACGAAGCCCCACCGCAAGCCCGAGGCAGGGCGGGGAAACTACATTTCCCAGTGGCCCTTGCGGCACTGGGGGGGGAGGGCTCGGCCGCCGCGCCATAGATAGAACTTCGCCGCCTCCGCCCCGGTCCTCTCCGCGCCTGCGCCGCCCGCCCGCCCCGGGGGCTGCCGGGAATCGTAGTTTGGAGCGGGGGAGTCATGGATCGGAGGACCATGGCCAGCGGCTCCTTGCTGGGAGAGATCGGTGAGTCGGAGGGGATAGAAAAGAGGGGAAGGCGCTTGGGGTGGGGGTGGGGAACCAGGATGAAGGG
The DNA here is from genome assembly GCA_023846285.1 of Phrynocephalus versicolor. NCBI lineage: Eukaryota > Metazoa > Chordata > Lepidosauria > Squamata > Agamidae > Phrynocephalus > Phrynocephalus versicolor. Next base: position 1,700,883 of record JAHTLZ010000161.1, on the reverse strand, counting down.
GGAGCCCGAGCAACAAAAAAATAAAAAATAAAAAAATGGGGGCTTTCTTTTTAGGGGATGTGCAGCTCCCCCCTCGCTCGCCGCCCGTCGTTTGTTGTGACCATTAGGACTTACAGCCTTCTCATGCTGCTAGACCTCAGCAAGCTCTTGCGGTGGGGGGGGGGAGTCACTGGGCAGGCTCGTTCAGCCTGAAATGCCCAGATGCCACTCTGACCGGGGCAATCGTGGGTCGGGGGGAGATTAAAGGGATTAGAAAAATATGTATATCATGTTTATTAATGTATTATTGGGGGACGGTTGAAGGGGGGATCGTTTCTGGCCCCTCAAATCCTAAATTTCTTTCTTACTTTATGGTAGGGAGATTGCCGCAGCCCGACCTGGCACGCACCCTCTTGGGCAATATTTGTTTATTTATTTTTATATTTATATACTGCCAGATTTTCCCAAATATGCTGTTTGTGTGTGTGTGTGTGTGTGTGTGTGTGTTTGTCACACACACACACACACACACACACACAAACAGAGGCAGATCCTTGGACTGGTAAACAAGATATCTTCAGAAAGACACAAATAAGTCCATTACAAAACTTGTGGCCAAATTCCTTCTCTCCGCCCAAAAAACACAAAAGAAAGAGAATTCTGGTGCTCCACTAATTTTAACTTTCCTTTAATTATTGGAATGTATACTGGTTGGAATGTATACTGTATTCTATCAGCCCTTTGGTTGTCAAATAAAATTGATTGCTTGACACAGTATATATAATATATTTCGTCAGCATAGGATGGGTTTGGTTGTTGTTTTTTTCCTTTACTGATTTGTCATTTTTTTTTGGCAAGGAAAGGCACAGTCCAGCTGCCAGGTTTAGCCCTGCAATGGAGGACACTTCCCTTCCTGCTGAAGTCCACCCCAGAGGTGCATTGGACCCTCTGTTTACAGCTGAAGGGTTATGTAAGGGCGCATGCTCTCTTGAGCAGCAGGGAATTTACTTCTGGGAAAATGTGCAGGACATCCGTGTGCCTGTGGGTAAGAGGAGGCCTCGGACTCCCTCCTCCCTCTTCCCCAGCCCCACACGGCTGCCTAATCATACATTGCATTTAGAAAACCGATCTGCATTTCCGACCGTCCCCATGTCCTAATATGCCCTCCCTTGAGTTTACAGCAGGAGGAATGACATGGGGTGGGACTTAGGTCTTGGAAATGTTTTTAACTGTGTGTGTTGTGTCGTTACAGTCGTTACCAACTCTTCGTGACTCCGTGTCCATGGAGTTTTCTTGGCAGGAATACTGGAGTGGTTTGCCAGTTCCTACTCCAGGCGCCTACAGCACGTGGTATTCCCTGGTGGTCTCCCATCCAAGTACTAACCAGGGCCGACCCTGCTTAGCTTCCGAAATCAGGCGAGATCGGATGTGCTTAGGGCATCAAGGCAGCTTTGTTTTTAACTACATATCCCCAAATCCCCCAGCCAGCCATACCAAGCCGGTTAGGGGGATTGCGGGAGTACTATATACATATTTTTAAAGGAATTTTTCTGAACCCTATTTAGATTTCTGGGGGCCCTGGCATAGGGTGACGTGTCTTTTCTGCTCATAAGGACTCTTAGGGGGGGAAAGTTAACCTCATTGAACTATAAGTGGAAATTACATCTCAGGAAGCAGACCGAGGGATCCCAGATTAATCACTGACTGGTGTTTTTATTCCCTTCTGCACTTGGATTGGTCTTGTAATTGTTTATTAACCCATGTCACGCGCCGTGGTGCCAAACTGTGTGCCAATATTTTAGGGAACTGACGCCACCCCGCAGATCCGATGCTGAGGAGACAGATTTCCCTGCAGCGAGAAATATAAAACCATACCGAGCTGAGGACTCAGTGCTGTGGTTGACTAATTTCACAACTTGAAGGAGTCCTGTGTTAACAAACTAGTATCATTTTGTCTTCTCTCTGCACAGCTGGACATGAATCTCCCTACCGTAGAATAAATATAGTGTATGTTTATTTTATTTTTATTTATTTATTAGTATTTTTACACACACACCCTTTCTCCTTGGAAAAGGTCCCTAGGCATCTTACAGTACTGAGGGACAATATGCAGCCCGGTACATTTAAAGCTAAAAGAGAATGTGAGTAGTTAAAGAAACGAATTTTAAAAATACATTATGAGGGATGGATCTAACATTGACAACACAGGTGTACTGTAGTTATGAAGTCAGTCAATATAATCATGTAAGGTAGACCATCTAAAGTTATGAGGGATGGAAACTAAACATTGAAAACATACTGTTCAATGCAATCATACGAGAGGTAGAAACAAAGTTATAAGTGATTATAAACACAACGTCTGTGTAGTCATACGTGGTTGATTCATATAAAATGACAGCTCTGCTCCATTTCTCCCCATCCTGCTCCGCTCCAGGATTTTGGGCCGACCGAACTCCAGTTCACGAAGCAGCCCGGAGCGGAGAGACCCTGCAGCTGCTGCAGCTCATTGAGAACGGAGCGTGTGTCAACCTGGTCACCTACGATTCCATCACGCCCTTGCACGAGGCCAGCCTGCGTGGGCAGACCCAGTGCGTCAAAATCCTCCTGGCTGCGGGAGCCCAGGTGAGCAGCTCAGAGTGGCACGGCTCAGGCGCAGAGGGTTCCACTCTGCCATTCCTTCCACGTTTCCTGAAAAGTGCTTCCCTAACTTGCAAGCACAGTAACTGGTGACGTTACCTGTAACTGATTAACTCATGGGCTCTGAGTTATCCGTGATGGATCAGGAAGGAGATCTTGGAGTGCTGGTGGACAGCTCCACGAAGGTGTCTACCCAGTGTGTGGCAGCGGTGAAGAAGTCCAATTCCATGCTAGGGATTATCAAAAGGGGATTGAAAATAAAGCAGCCAACATTATAATGCCATTGTACAAGACAATAGTAAGGCCGCACCTGGAGTATTGTGTACAATTCTGGTCACCGCATCTCAAGAAAGACATAGTGGAACTGGAAAAGGTGCAAAAGAGAGCGACTAAAATGATTACTGGGCTGGGGCACCTCCCTTATGAGGAAAGGCTAAAACATTTGGGGCTCTTCAGTCTGGAAAAAAGGCGCCTGAGGGGGGATATGATTGAGACGCACAAAATAATGCAGGGCATGAGTCAAGTGGATAGAGGGACGTTCTTCTCCCTCTCACAAAATACTATACCAGAACTAGGGGACATCCACTCAAACTGAGGAGTGGGAGAGTGAGAACAGACAAAATATTTTTTTTTCACCCACCGCGTTGTTATTCTATGGAACTCCCTGCCACAGGAGGTGGTGATGGCATCTGGCCTGGATGCCTTCAATAGGGGATTGGACAGATTCTTGGTGGAAAACTCCATCACAGGTTACAAACCATGATGGAGATGTGTCATGTCCAGGCTTAAAACCGGGGTCCTTCAAGGGCCAGATAAAGGGGAGTGGTATCAGAGGACAGAGATCTAGTCTTATGCGCTCCCAGAGGCATTTGGTGGGGCCACTGTGAGATACAGGAAGCTGGACTAGATGGGCCTTTGGCCTGATCCAGCACAGCTCTTCTTAGGTTCTTAGGTTCTTATGATTACTTCTTGGGAAATCAAGGGGGTAACTAGGTTACCTTTCAAAAGCAAAATAATGGGCCTTACAAAGGAAAGTTCTGCCCCATGAATTAGGTTGTCTGGTCACTTTCAAACGTTACTTTGGGTGGCCTCGTTGGCTCTTCAGAGGCCTTTTGGCAAGGAGTTTTCATGTTTTATGCCCTTTCCTTATCAGTTCCTGCTGGTCCCTTCCTTCACCCAGATGGAGCTAATTCTCCCAGTCCTGTACAGATCATGGTCATCATCACCATCATCGCAGACCCGCAGATCTCGAAATGACCCTCTGGATTAGAGATGGGCACGAAATGAACAATTTTTTGTTTCCATTTTTGTTTTTTTATTTTGTTACGTAACGAAACGACAAATGAATTTTGTCTCAAAAATGAAACAAAATGAACAGAAACACCGGAAATTTTGTCGTGCGTTTCGTTTCCGTTACTGCAATATGAGTGAATTGCTTAAAATCCTAAAAAAATCACAAAAAATGAAATAAATGGTAACGAAATGGTAACGAAACAAACGAAAATGATTTTTTTGCAAAAATTCGCGAAAAATGGAAACAAACCGAAACGGACCCTCCAAATGACAAACGAAATGCCATTTTTTTATTCGTGCCCATCTCTACTCTGGATCATGGAGTCCCGCCTCCTGTCAAAGAGCCCCACTGGGGAATCGAACTCCCAACCGCTGGCTCTGCGAACAGAGACCTGAACCGCTCAGCTGTGCAGCAGTTCGCTGCTGGTGATTGTCACCGTCTCGGCCCCAAGCGCTCCTTGGCGCACTGACGGGTTTGTTTTCTCACTCCTCAGGTGGATGCCCGAAACATCGATGGCAGCACCCCTCTCTGCGACGCCTGTGCCTCTGGGAGCGTGGAGTGTGTGAAGGTCCTGCTCTCCCACGGGGCCAAGGTCAACCCGCCCCTCTACACGGCGTCGCCTCTCCACGAGGCCTGCATGAATGGTGAGCAGAGAGGGGCACAAAACGAAAAAACGACACGCAGTTTCGTTCTCGTCACTTTACGAAACAGCAGGCCGTAGGGCAGACCTGTCCAACAGGTAGACCGCGGGCTACTGGTAGCCCGTGAAGGGTTCAAAAGTAGCCTGCCAGCCATCAATTAAAAAAAAGTGAGGGGATATGTTCTCCACCCCTGGCTCCCCCATCCCAAGGACCACCACTGCCCCTGCAAAGTTCTGGGTCTGCCAGCCCACTGTCTCAGCCGAGAAGGGCAGTTCAAGGGCCATGGCACATTGAAATCTGTTCCCTCCAGAATGGATTAATTGGTTTTCAATGCATTCCTATGGGAAACTGCTGCTCTACTTACAGAAGTTTTTACTTATGAGCATGTGCTCAGAACAGATGAAATTTGTAAGCAGAGGTTTTAGTATAGTAGCCCTCAGGTACTTTGGGCCAGAAAAAGTAGACCTTGGCCTGTTCAAAGTTGAACAGCCCTGCCATAGGGAAACGAAATGCACCACTTTTTTTCAGTTCGGAAGACGAACCGAGGGAGCCACTGGATCTGGCTTCAGGCAAGGGGCTGTGGCCAGGATCAAAGCTGCTGCCAGCCCTCCTTCACCCGGGTCTCTGTGAGCAAAGGAGGCATGACAGCAGGTTTGATCCTCGCTTTCCAGATCAAGCTAGCTGGCTGGCTTCCACCTAGGCCAGGGAAGGGGCCTGCTAGCCCTCCCAGCAGCCGCTCTCTCGTTGCCACCACCACCACTGACACCCAGCTGTTTTTTTTTTTTTTACAGTTCAGGCTGTGGGGAGGAGGGGTGGCCCCCCTCCCCACTGCCCAACCTGTCAATTAAAAAAAGACAGCTGGGTGCCGGTGGCGGCAACAAGAGAGCTGAGTAGGCGGTGCCAAATTGAAAACCCTGCTCCAATCTCCTGTTCTCGCCGCTGCCACCCAGCTGGTTTTGACAGACCTGTCAAACCCAGCTGGGTGGCGGCAACTTCCATTTCATTGTTCATTTGGTTTTGTTACAATTTTTTTTAAAAAAATAGTTCGTTAATTACAAAATGAAACAAAACGCAATGAGCAATGAAACAAAACAATATTTTTCTGTTTCATGCCCATCTCTGACTATAAGACCACAGCTACCATGTTCAACCTGGAGAGGGCACAGAGGACCACCCAGCTGCAGGATTGTGGGTCAAATCACAACCTGACGACCCTTTTACATTTCTTGCTAACTCAGTCGGGCCATGGTGGAGTGCCGGACAAGAAGATTATGTTGGAAGTGGTATTGAATTTCGGTGAAATTAATCAGACAGATATTAAATATTCCTGGTTGTGTTGGAGAACTTGTCAGAAAATGGGTACTTATTTTCATGTGCACTAGGAATGTGAAAATATATTGGAAAGTTGGCTCTTGGTTTTTAAGAGAAAAAGGAAACAACTAATTTAAATTTAGGGATTTGTCCTGAATTAGCCCTTTTATAGGAGAGCAAAATCGACCATTTTCATAACATACCGAAGATTTTCCTGAGATCCAAGTGCCAGTTTTTAAATCGAGGCCATTCTCCCTCGATTGGGCCTCCTCTCTCTTTCCTTTTCCCCAAAGGCAGTGCTGAGTGCGTCCGCCTCCTGATCGACGTCGGGGCGAACCTGGAAGCTCACGACTGTCACTTCGGGACCCCTTTGCACGTGGCGTGTGCCCGGGAGCACCTGGACTGCGTGAAGCTGCTGCTCAATGCAGGTACGGGGACCGGCGAGGGCGCCTTCACTCCCGTCTCCTATAGCCCGCAGTGGGTAAAGCAAGGAGGAGAAAGTAGACGCCTTTCCCCCCTTCCTCAGTGAAGAACCTGCGTTGATGCCACCAAACCACAGGGGTTTCTTGGTGCAACAATATTTGTTTGTTTGTTTGTTTGTTTGAAGAGCCTCGTGGTGCAGGGCTTAAATGCCTGTACTGCAGGTAAGAACTGTGCTCACGACCTGGGGGTTCAGTCCCAGGGAGCAGGCTCAAGGTTGACTCATCCTTCCATCCTTCCGAGGTTGTTAAAATGAGTACCCAGCTTACTGGGGTTGGGGGTGGGGGGGGCAATGTGTAGCCTGCATACTGTAATTTAAAAAAATTGTAAACCGCCCAGAGACTACTTGTAGTGGTATGGGGCGGTATATAAGCAAAACACTTTGCTTTATTTATTTATTTATTTATTTATTTATTTAGCTTGTATGCCACCCACTACCCAAAGGCCTCTGGGCAGCTCACAAACAAAGTAAACAATTCAGATAATTAAAATGTCAAATTGCAATAAAATTAAAACAATAAAACATTTAAATACAATATATTAAAATACAACACAATCAAAGTAAGCAATTCAGATAATTAAAACATCAAATTGCAATAAATTTAAAACAATAAAACATTTAAATACAATATATTAAAATACAACACAATCAGAGTAAACAGTTCAGAAAATTAAAACATCAAATTGCAATAAAATTAAAACAATAAAACATTTAAATACAATATATTAAAATACAACACTAAAATCGCCATCAGGACCCGCAATAATCATCGGCAGTGTTTTTGGAAAGCCTGCTTGGTGTTGGCGGAAAGAGAAACCCTTTTAAAAGGTAAAGGTTGCTCCCCCTCCCCAAGCAAATGCATGCTAGTCATGTCCAACTCTACGGGCGGTGCTCATCTCCGTTTTAAAGCCATAGAGCAGTGATGGTGAACCTTTGGCACTCCAGGTGTTTTGGACCACAACTCCCAGAATTCCAAGCCCGTACTGCCAAGGACAAAGGACTGTGGGAGTTGTGGTCCAAAACATCTGGAGCGCCGAAGGTTCACCACCACTGCCATAGAGCCAATGTAGTGCAAGTCCATGCCGTGCGGCCGGCATGGCTGAACGCATTTCTGCACACGGAACACTGTTTACCTTCCCGCTTTTTATGGTGGTACCTATTTATCTACCGTACTTGCATTTACATGCTTTCGAAGTGCGAAGTTGGCAGGCGCTGGGAATAGCAGCAGGAGCTCACTCTGCTCCGTGCCACCCAGGATTTGAACCCCCAAGCTGCCGACTTTGCAGACGACAGTTTCAGTGCTGAGCCACCACCCCTTTAATTAAAGAGAAACCCTTTAATTACCTCTAATTACAGCCTTCTTCCCTCTGTGTTTCTCTTCTGGTTGTTCTTCACAGTGCCAACTTCTGTTAACGTGCATCTCAGGGGACCTGGAACAGAAGTGGTGACATAATCTTGAAGGAATACAAATTATTGTTTTCATTGCAATAATTACATAAGCTCCAACGGGCTGGTGTTGGAGATTTTATTTCTTAACATTAAGGAATGTTACTGTAATAAAATACAAAGTGGATGTGTATGTATGAATAGTAGGACTCCCATATCTGCAGGGTTCCACCTCCACCCCTCTGTGAATGTTGAAAAACACAGATTATTGAAAACTCTATACATAACATGGTCTCTGACTCCCTCCAGTGGCCAGTTGTGGCAACGACATTGCAGAAATGCATTTCTCTAGCAAGAGCAATGCATTCCATGGCCTTTTGCTCCCTCTAATGGTCAGTTCTGGTAACTTTATTAGTAGACATGCATATTTCTGGGATTTTTCTTTTAATATTTTCAGGCTGTGGATAAGTGAATCAGCAAATACAGTGGCACACCGACTTAAGAGCAAATCGACTTAAGAGCAAATCGACTTAAGAGTGGAAAACTGTTGGCGTTTTAACAAATTTTAGATATGGTCTGCTCGATTTAGAAATATTTTGTTTCATTTTGCTTTATTTTTTAACTTATTTTTTCAATTTTTAGATAGGTACCCCGACTTAAGAGTAGTTTGACTTAAGAGCATGCATTCAGAACAGTTAAAATTTGTAAGTTGAGGTACCACTGTATTGGTTCCATCAATAAGGGGGTCCTGTGGTACACACCAACAGAACAGTGTCTCCAAAGTACAAATAGCCTCCACACAATCCACTTTGTTTGATATATATATATATATAATTTATCACTTCTTCCTTTTCCTGAACTTCAGGTGCCAACGTGAACGCCGCCAAGCTGCACGAGACGGCCCTCCATCACGCTGCCAAGGTGAAAAACGCCGACCTGGTGGAGATGTTGGTGGAATTTGGGGGAAACATTTACGCCAGGGACAACCGTGGCAAGAAGCCGGCAGACTACACCTGGAGCAGCAGCCGAGCGGCCAAGTGCTTTGAGTATTATGAAAGTGAGTGAGGTCCCGGGAGGCTGCTGAGACTCTGAGTCTGAGTCCCTGTGGAAAAAAATAGCTTTCTCTCCCTCCCCCCCAATGAAAGGAGTGTTGTTAGTCTGTGGAACTCCCTGTCACAGGAGGTAGTGATGGCCTCTGGCCTGTATGCCTTCAAAAGGGGATTGGACAGATTCCTGGAGGAAAAGTCCATCCCAGGTGACAAACCATGATGGAGATGTGTCATCTCCAGGCTTAAAACCAGGGTCCTTCGAGGGCCAGATGCAGGGGAGTGGTATCAGGAGACAGAGATCTAGTCTTGTGCACTCCCAGATGCATCTGGTGGGGCCACTGTGAGATACAGGAAGCTGGACTAGATGGGCCTTTGGCCTGAGCCAGCAGGGCTCTTCTTGTGTTCTTAATAGGACAAAAATATTCCCACCCACAGCTATAAAAGCCCAACACACACACTTTACACCAGAACTAGGGGACATCCACACAAACTGAGGTCTGGGAGAGTAAGAACAGACAAAAGAAAATGTTTTTTTCAACCAGTGTGTTGTTAGCCTGTGGAACTCCCTGCCACAGGAGGTGGTGATGGCATCTGGCCTGGATGCCTTCAAAAAGGGATTGGACAGATTCCTGGAGGAAAAGTCCATCCCAGGTGACAAACCATGATGGAGATGTGTAATCTTCAGGTTTAAAACTGGGGTCCTTCAAGGGCCAGATGCAGGGGAGTGGTATCAGGAGACAGAGATCTAGTCTCATGTGCTCCCAAACGCATCTGGTGGGGCCGCTGTGAGATACAGGAAGCTGGACTAGATGGGCCTTTGGCCTGATCCAGCACGACTCTTCTTATGAGGGGGGGCAGTTTCTAAGCCACCAGCTGCTTTCTCCGCTCATCCCTTTCCTTCTTTTCCCTTCCAGAAACGCCGCTGAGTTTGTCTCAGCTCTGCCGACTGAGCCTGAGGAGGGCTTTTGGCCAGCGTGCCCTGGAGAAAATTGCCCAGCTTCACATTCCTCCACGATTAATTGAGTTTCTCTCCTATAAATGATCAGCCGCCGGAGGCAGCAACAGCTCCTCCAGAACTGGTGGAGGAGCACGGATCATGTTGATCTCAGGCAACTTCTCCCCTTGAAGCAGTGGTTTTAATTTCATGGAATGCATGTAAATACTATTTATGCGAAGCCTGTAGTTGAAAGAATTACCAGCAGCATTCCCACCCCGCACCTTGGCTGCCGGTTCCTAGGACGTAGGGATCTTTCCAATGCCGTTCTGAGCACGTGGAAGGCTGCGTACATGCTTTGCAGTCACCTTGTACAGTCTTTGCCCCTCTGCATCCCAGTTTGGGAGCCACCAACCTCAGGATATGCCAAGCCTACCCTTCCATCTGGCTGCTCAGGGGGCTGGTGGGGAGCTGATGGCCCACCCCAACCAGAGATGTGGTGGTATACTGGGGTGTACAGGTGGTGCTTATGACCTTGTAGCCGACTCACTCAATAGAGTCCAATGCTGGCTCGTTCCACGTCACGACCCGCAGAGCGCGTCTTTTGTAGAGCCAATGGCTCTTAATTGCCCATTCAATACCAAGCCACCTTCAAATACTTCGGAGTACAGCGAGAATGGCTCACAACAATATATGATCCCTGGGGAAAATCTATTTCTCTCTCAGCTGCTGTGAGGATTCCAGCTAGCTCAGAGGGAACGCAAAAGCGGGAGGTGGGTGGGATGGCACTTGAGGTCTTGACGACTCAGAAAGTCCCAGAGCTGCAGCCATCCCTGTGATCCATAGCACTACTATACCCCTGCCACCTGATATTCATAGATACACCATTGTTTTCATCTGAGCTGTGCTGGATGCCTGCCATTCCACCATGTTAGCCATTAGTCACATTTGGTCACAGGAGGAAAAAAAAGTAGTCCTCTGGTGCCTACCTCTCTGAGGATCGACATAGAAGGTCCTATGCGTTATTGCACGTAGGTAAAAATAAATCTCAGATCTTATTTTAGTTCCAGTGGTGTCTTTAGTGGTACGGCACGGCCCCCGTATCCACGGGGTCAGCATTCACAATTTTACTTATCGAAAGCCTGAAAATATTAAAGACATGAAGAGAAAATATCCAGGAAAAACTATTTTCACATGTGTCTGTGAAGATTCTCAGTCATCCAAGGGGAGGTTATCTGGGAGTTTGAGCCATGGCAACTGGACTTCCATTCTTGAGAGAGAGAAACGTTTAACTGCTCATCCAGGCAGCTTCGTCAGTCTGAGGAAAGTCGGTGGTGAGTCCTCCAATTTATAGCTCACCTTGATTTCACATCATCCTCGTTTGAATAGGCTTGTTTGATGGACAGTGGCCTAAATCGGCTCATTAGATGGACAATGACCGGGGGTGCATGAAAGTCCCATCTCTGCAACCCTTCCCAACATCCATTAAGTATGGGTTGTTAGCTGTGGCCTTGCTGGTGGAGGTGTGAAGTGTTTCTGATTTGTTGGGGGATTGATGAAAGGGCAGCTCGATAAACAGGAGACAGATGGTGCCTGAGGCACCCACCTCTGTTGAGAGAGGTGTTGGGAAGGGTTGCATAGAATGAATAGCGAAACGTTTTGATCTCTCAAGAAAAGAAGTCCAGTTGCTATGACTTAACTTCCAGAGGTTTTTCACAGGTATTACTAGAACCGGCCACTTGAGGGCAATGAATTCTTGTTAGCGAAGACTGCATAACATGTCTGGAAGTTGAGTCATGGCTACTGGACTTCTTTTTGAGAGATAGAAACGTTTCTGTCCAAACGAAGTCCAGTAGCCATGACTCAACTTCCAGATAAACTCACCTGGATGACTGAGAATCTTCACAGGCACTGCATAACATGGTCTTTACCACCCACTAGTGGCTGGTTCTGATATACACATTAAAATCTTTCTTAAAAAATATCATTTTAGCATGCTCTATAAAGAGAGTTCACTATTATCCATGGTTTTCAGTATCCATGGGAGTGCTTTGAACCAATCCCCGATGGTGTATCTCTTCTCAGTGGAACATCCTCCTCCAGAAGATTATCATTTGGAGCTCCTGGGCCTGTCTAGTTCTTCAGCAAGCTTAGCAAATAGAGATGGGCACGAATCAAAAAAATGGCATTTCATTTGTCGTTTGGAGGGTCCGTTTCGGTTCGTTTCCGTTTTTCGTGAATTTTTGCAAAAAAATCGTTTTCATTTTCGTTCATTTGTTACCATTTTGTTGCCATTTATTTCATTTTTTGTGATTTTTTTAGGGTTTTAAGCAATTCACTCATATTGCAGTAACGGAAACGAAACACACGACAAAATTTCCGGTGTTTCTGTTCGTTTCGTTTTATTTTAGAGACAAAATTTGTCGTTTCGTTACGTAATGAAACAAAAAACGAAAACGGAAATGAAAAATTGTTCATTTCATGCCCATCTCTATTAGCAAAGGTACTTGGGGGGGGTACTACAACTCCCAGAAGTCTTGGCACCATCTGCCTTCTGCATGAAACCCCAGAACCCCCTGCTGCCTGGCCAATAGCAAAAGAGATCTGGAACCAGAAGACCAAGTGTTGAATTGATGCTCTGTACAACCAGTGGGGAAAATGACTCACTGGCATTTACCACCTTCTGCACCAGTGAACCCCATCTATTAATGATGTGTACTTATTTATTTATCTATTTTAGAGTATTTTTACCCCCATCTTTCTCCTTGGAAAAAGGACCCAAGGTGGCTTACAGAATGAGGGATAATATACAGTCCAGTTCAATTAAGACATGTTCAAATATTGAGAACAGGAAATTGAGGGACATCTTACAGTACTTACAACATTAATAAACAACATTACATTAAAGCTACAAGAGAATGTGAGCAGTTAAAGGGGAGTAAAGTTCCATGTCAAAGTTATGAGTGATGGAAACTAACATTACCAAAAACATAGTACCAATGTAAACCCATAAGGTTATAATTACCAGTGGTCCCTTGTATAAAGGAATTAATTCGTTCCCAATGGAATTATGTTAAGCAAATTTTCCTTTATACAAATTTCCCATAGGAATGCATTGAGAACAGAGTGATCTCATTTTTATGTTGTACAGATTTGCCCCATAGGCGATCATGTTAAGCAAACTTCCCCTATCTCCAGAATTTTTTATGCTGTACAAATGTTATGTTATACAAACTGTTACACAAGGGTCCACTGTAGTTATAAACACACAGTCTATGTGATCCTGTAGATTCATATAAAAGACATGTAATCGGTAGACCCTCATTCAGTGAAAGCTTGCCTGTTTCCCTCATTCAGGGAAAGCTTTGCCTGTTTCCGGAAGGACAACAGAGATGAGGCAGTCCTGAAATAAAATTTTGGTTGTGAATCTGCTTCTTGACAAAACGACCAGGTTTCCCTTCTTTCTCTGTGCCCTCATTTCATCTGCCCCCTATCCATGGTCTGAAAATACTGTACTTATTTAAAAAATGAAAGAAATACGTATTTCCACAGTGTTTTTTACCAGTACTGGCCAGCAGAGGGAGCCAGAGACCATAATATAGAGCAGTGGTGGGAAACCTTTGGCACTCCAGATGTTTTGGACCACAACTCCCACAGTCCTTTGTCACTGGCAATACAGGCTTTGAATTCTGGGAGTTGTGGTCCAAAACATCTGGACTGCCGAGGTCTGCCACCATCGCTAATATAGTCTTGCTATTGAAGAATACATGGCATGTGTTCTGGTTCCCTCCTAGTGGCCAATTTTGGCAATACATGTGAAAATAATTTTTCTTGGATTTTTTAAAAACCATGCCCTCTATACTATAGTGTTCGCTATTACCTGCGGTTTTCAGCATCCACAGGGTGGGCGGGCTTGGAATCAGTCCTCTGCAGATACTGAGACCCTCTTGTATTTGCAGACCAATTGCCTCATGAGTCTCTCACCCACCACGAGGTCAGCAAGGGGAAAGAGGAAGAAATTGCACAAGCTGAGACCTCAAAACGGGAGGGAACAGTTGGGCCTTGGAGAAGAACACACACTCCCGGTACCCAACCCTTTCCTTTTTGCAGCGTCTTCATGGACCAAGCTTCAGAATAAAACAGGAATTGATTTTATTTATTTAAATATTTTAACCTGCTTTTCTCCTTAAAAGGACCCAAGACTGGGAGTTTGGTTACCCACTGTGTCTCCTCGCCAGGGGCTAGACTCAAGGACCCACAGGGGCCCTTCCATCTCTGCAGTCTTAAAACAATTTGAGTTAAAACAAGGTGCTTTTTGTAGGTTCCGTGCTGAGAGATGTCCTGCCCATACCTGTCAAGTGTCCCATATTGCCCAGGAAAATCCTGGTTTTTACTCCTCTTTCCTGCCGTCTTCCCAGATTATTATTTTCCTGGAAATGTCCCATATATTTTTTTATCTGGTACCCGCCAGGCAAACCATTCACAGTTGGCAGATTAGTTTTTTTAATTGTTGTAAAACTTCGCTCCCAAAACCTGGAAAACAGCTTTAGAAATGTAGATCTCTGGCTGCCTCTGTCAGAGAAGGGCAGTTGTTTAATCTGCCTATGTAACAAAAGGAACAACCTGAGAAGGGAGGGGGGGGGAACGAAGTACCCTCTTTGACTAAGAAGGAGTGGGGGAGGAATTGAGCCTCCCTTACCTAGACAAAGGCTATCTCCTTTGAACTCTGCTGATGCTCAGAGATTTAAAAAAATTATTACAGAGAAACAGCAGATGATATGGACATATGTTTGCGACCGAAAGAATAAAAGATTATAGCACATAGCTATAATCTTTTATTTTATAGCAATAAGAACATTGTAAGCCCTGTAAGGAGAAGAGCAGAATTTAGCTACAGCTTCCTGTTGAATTTATATCACATCAGGTTTCTTTATGTACTTACGTACAGTATTCAGATAGTTTGTACGCCTATCTTAAAATGTACGAGATACTGGAGCTTGGTTGTGGTGGTGGGATGGCTCGCGGCAGGTGTCGGAAAATTCCCCTTATTTTCAAATCCAAAACTTGACAGGTATGGTCCTAACCTGTCAGCAGTCCCTAGCAGGAAAGATCTGCTTTAGTTAGCCCACACTGTACACACAAAATGGTCTCAGTGGGCTTTCTCTCTGCCTAAGTGCTCGGTTGTAATTGCTTTCAGGCCTGCTCTGTGCGTCCACCTTGCCCCCACCGTACCCCACCCCATCAGCCGGCCTCTTCCGGAAACCAATCCTTGAACGATCCCCCCCCTCCCCGTCCTCTCCCTTAACTGGTTCCATCTGCAAATACCACTCTTTGTTTAATTTGGACGCTTTCGAGGCGCTGAGCCTGGGAGTGTTGGGGCTGGACGTATTTTCCGGTTTATAGCTGAAACTCCTCGGTTTGTCGTACAGTAAAGGAGCTGTTTGCGTGCCAAGATTTAGGCCCTGGGGTACCTAAGCTTCTAAATCTCCTGCCCAGGGTGGAGTGGGGTATGCTTCACAGTGTTTGAGTTTTCTTGGAAGTTAACACAACAACCTTGTGCAAGACACACCTGCCCTCCCTCCTGCCCTGCTTTGCGTTTGAAGGTTTCTCCTCCCGCAGGGTCAAGGCTGATTTCCGATCAACTACCCCAGAAGGATCAGCCCTGTCGGGAGGCAGAGTGCCAAAAACCTTGAACGATGGAGCACTGGTGCCACTCTACACAACAGCACAAGCAAGGAAGCGTACGAAACAAGTAGCCAGGATATCAGCAGGGAGGTCGGGAGAGTCTGGAAAAAAAGGGATATGATGAGGGATATGATTGAGACGTACAAAATAATGCAGGGCATGAGTAAAGTGGATAGAGGGAAGCTCTTCTCCCTCTCCCAAAATACCAGAACTAGGGGACATCCACTCAAATTGAGGGTTGGGAGAGTGAGAATAGACAAAAGAAAAAAAAAATTCTCCCAGCGCGTTGTTAGTCTGTGGAACTTCCCTGCCACAGGATGTGGTGATGGCATCTGGCCTGGATGCCTTCAAAAGGGGATTGGACCGATTCCTGGAGGAAAAGTCCATCACAAGTTACAAACCATGATGGAGATGTGTCAACTCAAGGCTTAGAACTGGGGTACTTCAAGGGCCAGATGCAGGGAAGTGGTATCAGGAGACACAGATCTAGTCTCCTGCGCTCTCAGAGGCATCTGGTGGGGCCACTATGAGATACAGGAAGCTGGACTAGATGGGCCTTTGGCCTGATCCAGCATACCTATTCTTATGTTCTTATGTTCTTATGTTAAATATTGGAAGTAAAAAAAAACTCACAGCAGCTATTAATTTTCAAAATGTCAGAAGCATCTGTCTGCTTGGTGTGCCTCCTCTATATAATTTAAAATAATAAAATAGGATTATTGAAATGGTAACGTACTAAATCGAACATGTTATTTCCAAGTTCTGCCTGATTCCTTACATGGGTAGGTAGGTAGAAACATCTGGACGGCTGCAGCTGCTGACCTCTGCTCTACATAGGTGACCACCATGAAACATTACAGAGAGGGGGCCTGTGGGCTACAGGGGTGGTAGGATTAGCATTCGTGTCCTCCCTGGCCATTGGGGCAGGTTGATGGGCACAGAAGCAGCATAGCATTTGAAGGGCCACTGTCTCCACCACCACCTAATTTCTGGCCACAGTGACACAGAGTAAAGTGGATAGAGGGAAGTTCTTCTCCCTCTCCCAAAATACCAGAACTAAGGGACACCCACTCAAATTGAGGGCTGGCAGAGTAAGAACAGACAAAAGAAAAGATTTTTTCATTCAGCGCGTTGTTAGTCTGCGGAATTCCCTGCCACAGGATGTGGTGATGGCATCTGGCCTGGATACCTTCAAAAGGGGATTGGACAGATTCCTGGAGGAAAAATCCATCACAGGTTTCAAACCATGATGGAGATGTGTAATCTCCAGTCTTAAAACCGGGGTACTTCAAGGGCCAGATGCCGGGGAGTGATATCACGAAACAGATACCTAGTCTCGTGCACTCCCAGACGCATCTGGTGGGGCCACTGTGAGATACAGGAAGCTGGACTAGATGGGCCGTTGGCCTGATCCAGCATTGCTCTTCTTATGTTCTTATATGTATGTTCTTATGTCTCAGTTCAGTGGTGGTGAACCTTCGGCACTCCAGATGTTTTGGACTACAACTCCCAGAATTTCAAGCCTAGATTGCCAATGACAAAGGACTGTGGGAGTTGTGGTCCAAAACATCTGGAGTGCCAAAAGTTCGCCACCACTGCCTTAGTTATATCCCAGCTGGATTACTGTAACACACTCTATGTGGGGCTGCCCATGAAATGTCAAAACACATCAACTGATCCAAAAACAGCCAGATTACTGCCTGGGCTGTCCACAGGGATCACAGCGCCCGTCCTGTCACAGTAGCTTCACTGCTGGGCTAAATTCAAGGCGCTGGTTCTAACTTTATTGTCTGTGAAGATTCTCCTTCATCCAGGTGAGTTTACCTGGGAGTTGAGTCATGGCAACTGGATTTCTTGAGAGATCAAAATGTTTGCTGCTCATCCAAGCATAACAAGCAGCATCTGGAAGTGGAGTCAAGGCAACTGGACTTCTTTTTCTTGAGAGATGGAAACGTTTCGCTGCAAGCCCTCCATTTTATAGCTCACTTTGACCTCATGTCACCCTGGTCTGAAATAGACTCATACGCTGAACAATGGCCTGAATAGGCTTGTTAGGTAGACAATTCAGGCCATTGTTCATCTTATGAGCCTATTTCGGACCAGGGTGGCATGAGGTCAAAGAGAGCTATAAAATGGAGGACTCGCCACTAGCTTTCCTCAGAATGACAAAGCTGTTTGGATGAGCAGCAAAATGTTTCAGTCTCTCAAGGAAAAGAAGCCCAGTTGCCATGACTCAACTTCCAGATAAACTCACCTGGAGGAGTGAGAATCTTCACAGACATCATGAGCAGCAAAACATTTTGATCTCTCAAGAAAAAAATGTCCAGTTGCCATGACTCAGCTTCCAAATTCTAACATTCTTCTTTCTAACCTTTTCCATCAGGTGCCGGGTCCACTCTTTGGATCCCTAAAGACCTCTTTGCCCGACTGACCACACCTTCAGGGCACAGGCCAA
>JAHTLZ010000161.1:1670525-1682991 GCA_023846285.1 Phrynocephalus versicolor | reverse complement strand
GAAGAAGAAGAAGAAGAAGAAGAAGAAGAAGAAGAAGAAGAAGAGGAGCAGGAGCAGGAGCAGGAGCAGGAGCAGGAGGAGAACCTATTATCTGTATTTTTTGTACTAGATGAAGACAGAGATAAGCAAAGACGAACATGATATTGATGGAAAAATATTAGAACAATATTAATATTTAGTAAATATGGAAATTTAGAAACAATCTTATTTAATATGAGAAGAGAATTATGAAATAACTAGACCGATATATTGGGGAAAACTTCTGATATATGTAACATTGGCAGGAGGTAAGCAATGTACAATATCTGTTTTTACTTTCTTTGTTTTAAAAAGAAGAAGAAGAAGAAGACTTGGAGCACATTTGAGACTTTGTGGAATGGCCGAAGCATTTTCCGGAATATTATTATTGCAACATTCCAAACAGTCTTGTATGGTAGGCCAGTTTTCTAACCCCATTAGAAGCTGAAATACGGGGATTAGCCCAGAACAGAGGGCAATAATCATCTGTGCCCCATGGAACAGTGGTTAAATGCCTGTATTGCAGCTAAAACTGTGCTCCCATCCCGGGATTCAATCCCAGGGGTAGCAGGCTCATGGTTGACTCTGCCTTCCATCCTTCCGAGGTTGGTAAAATG
Organism: Phrynocephalus versicolor; assembly: GCA_023846285.1. NCBI lineage: Eukaryota > Metazoa > Chordata > Lepidosauria > Squamata > Agamidae > Phrynocephalus > Phrynocephalus versicolor. Next base: position 1,682,356 of record JAHTLZ010000161.1, on the reverse strand, counting down.
AGTACCCAGCTTGCGGGGGGGCGGGCGGAATGTGTAGCCTGCATAGAGTAATTAAAACTGTAAACCGCCCAGAGACTACTTGAAGTGGTATGGGGGCAGTATATGAGCAGAACACTTTGCTTTGCTTTTGAAACTACAGGGCTGGATGTGGGACCGTCCAGTCCACCCCGTGTCAAGGGGGCCCAGTGGGGAATCGAACTCCATCCTCTGGCTCCATAGCTAGAGACCTCAACCACGGAGCAACCACACTGGAGTTCTACACACACCAGGACTATCTTGTGTCCTCTTTTTGGCAGGGGGGGCTGTGAATAAAAGGGCCACCCTACTCTTTTCCCCATCATGTGCTTTCTGATCGGATCACATCCCTGCTGCAATTCCGGGGGGTGGCGGTGAGGGGGCTGTGTGTGAATCACACCAACGATCCTTCACAGCCTTGCTTCCGCCCTGGCGCTGCTCCAGACGGGGTAATTGCCCAGAGAAGCAGGGAGTTACCTTTGGGAGCTTGCCAAAATAACCTCAAGGTATCCGTTGTTTATTCAAGGGCATCCCTGATCTCAGAGCAGCTCCCTGTTCACACCACTCCTTCTCGCCTCTTTCTTCTTCTGGACCCCCCCCCCTTCTGTCCAAGTTCCCCCTGCATCTCATCCAGCTTCTAAGGGCCCGGCATTGGTTCTGCTTGGTTTTTGACCCCGGTTTTGCTGCTTAGTTCGGGGATGGAGGGGGGACAATGGCTCCTTGGCCTGGATTTGCACCCGAGCTGGTTTTCCGAGTGAAGAGCAGGCAATGAACCCTGCAAGCGAGCTGCCATGGCACCTAAAAGCGAACCTCTTGCCAAACCTATAACGAGAGCTTCGCTGGGTATTTATTCATTATTTTTTATTTATGTATTTTGATTTGTGTACCGCTTTTTAAAATCTGCAAAACCCAAGGTGGTTAACAGACATCTGATACGGGACAAGACACAAAATAAGTCTGTCTGGGTTGGAGGTTTTCACAACACCAACCCCAAATTACCTAAATCTATATGATAGAGCAAGGGTCCTCAAACTTTTTAAACAGGGGGCTGGTTCACTGTCCCTCAGGACTGTTGGGGGCCAGGTGATGGTAACGGCAGTGGGGGTGTGTGTGCTAAGGGAACTTAGGGGAGGAAGGGTTGGGACAAGTGGTGGGGGTGTGTGCGCCGGGGGGGGTCTGCAGTTGCTCCTATAGGCCGTATTCATGACCCTGGGGAGCCGAATCTACCCCAGGGGTTGTAGTTTGAGGACCCCTGTTATAAAAAATATCCAAACAATATACAGTAGACCCTTGTATAACAGACAACTTGTATAACATAAAATTTGTACAACATAAAAAATTCCGGAGATAGGGGAAATTTGCTTAACATAATCGCCTATGGGGAAAATCCGTACAACATAAAAATGGTATTACTCCGTTTTCAATGCATTCCTATGGGAATTTGTATAAAGGAAAATTTGCATAACACAATTTCATTTGGAACGAATTAATTCCTTTATACAAGGTACCACTGTAAAATATATAATGGTCATAATGGGAAATCACTAGGTCAGGAAGGCCTGCTGAAATAAATGAGTTTTCAAATTCTGCCTGGAGAATTCTGGGAGGATCTATACAATAGTGAAGTTGGAAGAGGTCTCTAAGGGCATCACGTCCAACCCCCTGATCAAAGCAGGAATACAAATCAAAGTAGACCTGACAGATGGTTGTCCGCTTTTCTACTGAATCCCTCCGCAGCTCTGGAGCGCTGGCCAGCGTCTAGGTCATGGGTTCCATTGTCATACTACTGATCTAACAGTTAAGAAGTTTTTCCTGATGTCCAGTCAAAATCTGGCTCCTTGTGGCTTGAGCCCATTATTAGGTGTCCTGCAGTCTGGAAAGACTGGGGACAGATCCTGCTCCTCCCCTGTACGACAGCCTCTCAGGTCTTTGACAAGTCTTCTTTTCTCAGGGCTTAATATGCCCAGTGCTTTCCGTCTTTCCTCCTAGGGTTTGGTTTCCTTAGAATTCCAAAGGGTTAAAAAAAGAAAACGACGTGTCATATCTTTAAAAGTTACACCGTTGTTAAGAATTAAGAGTTCTCGGAACCATCGTACAAAAAGCAGAACCTTTCTCTGCACCTATACAGATGTAAAAAGGTAAAGGCCGATGAAGCTGTTTGGATGAACAGCGAAACGTTTCTATCTCTCAAAAAAGAAGTCCAGTAGCCATGACTCAACTCCCAGTTAAACGCACCTGGATGACTGAGAATCTTCACAGACGTAAAGGTAAATGTTCCCCCCCCCCGCACATGCGTGCGAGTCATGTCCGACTCTAGGGGCAGTGCTCATCTCCGTATTCAAGCCGAAGCGCCAGTGTTGTGCAAATCCATGGCCACATGGACGGCATGGCTGCAAGGAAACACTGTTTTACCTTCCCCACTTTTTATGGTGGTACCTATTTATCTACTTGCATTGACATGCTTTCGAACTGCTAGGTTGGCAGGAGCTGGGGTTATCAGCGGGAGCTCGCTCAGCTGCGTGGCACCCGGGATTCGAACTGCCAAGCTGCTGACTTGGCAGCCCACAGTTTCGGAAGCCTTAGTCCACTGAGCCACCCATGCCTCCTGCTACAGAAGTCGACAACCATCATTCAGAGGAAGCCCTGCAATTCTGGAGAACCTCGCTTTTGCTGGAACAGTGGTGGGTGGAGGTGGCGGTCTCTTTTGGCAGAAGGACAAATACTGTCGAATCTCTCCCGAAGACAGTGAGATTTTGGCCTGTGCAGGGAATCAGAAAGTGATGACAAATATACAGCTGGCTGTCTTCCCTCTGAAGTCTGTTCATCTGTGGTGGTGAGTAGAGATGGGCACGAATAAAAAAAGGGTGTTTCATTTGTCGTTTGTCTTTTGGGGGTCTGTTTCGGTTTGTTTCTGTTTTTCGCAAATTTTTGCAAAAAAATGTTTTCGTTTTCGTTCATTTGTTACCGTTTTGTTACAATTTATTTCAATTTTGTGTGATTTTTTTTAGCTTTTAAAGCAGTTCAATGTATTGCCGTAACGAAAACGAAACGGACGACAAAATTTCTGGTGTTTCTGTTCGTTTCGTTTCATTTTAGAGATAAAATTCGTTTGTCGTTTCATTGCGTAACGAAACGAAAAAACAGAAACAGAAACGAAAAATTGTTCATTTCGTGCTAATCTCTAGTGGTGAGGTTTCAGTCCCCTCCCCCCCGTGAGTTCAGGACACGATTTGCTTTAGGAGATTTTCAACTGCCGCACAACTGGTTTGGAAAGAAGAGGAAAGGCAGACATCTCAGCCAGAGACTTTAAACAAAGGAAGTTTGATTTACAGGGGAGGCTTAGGCCTGTGGGGCAGAAGGATTGGGTTCTGTTGGGGGTCAAGGGAACTCTTACATAACAGGCTGGAGAGAAGCGCAAGTTGTTCTTAGGAAGACAGTTTAAGCTTTACACTTTGCAGAGATTAGAAGCCTTCCATTGCAAGAGAAGGAGCAAATTTTGCACCATCGTAATTTCATCTGACACTCAAAAAAGGGTTTTTGTCTTGTTGCCTTATATTGTGTCAGAAACGCAATGCACTTTTCATTTTGTTGCCTTGCTTTGTATTAGAGATCTGCTGATTTTCCTTTGACTCCTTTCACGTTGACAGTTACTTCATGTCCTTCCTCGTTCCGAGATTACGTTCATTCGTGGTCACGTGGTCTTGTCCCGGTTCTGTCCCTGTTTCCGTTTAGTCACGGGTGTGATTGATGGTATTGTGACGAGACTGTTACTTCACGTCTTGTTTTGTGACAATATCGGTACTTCCCCGCCTTCATTTTCCCTTTTTCTTTAATCCAACCTTCCGTTTTTCGATATTTCAATTCTACGTAACTTTGCCTTTCATGCATTAAGCAGCAAAGTTCGAAGTTTTACGCCTTCTTATCTCTCTGTGATGCATTGTTTACGCCATTGGGACTGTACTGGAGAATGCAACTTCGCACTCCTGCCACCAGGTGGAGAATGCGTACGTTGCGTGATGAGCCTTACTTCACAGGCTCTCGTCTCGAAATGAGAACCGAGACAAGAAGATTCCCAAGGCCAGGGAGAGATATGGCTCATCACGCTTAAATCCCAGTTCAGGAGACGTGGTCGGGACGAACTCCAGCCATCACGCAACAGACGTGGAGTAACTTTTTTTCGTACCGGTCCCAAGTGGGACAGCGAACCGCGATGAGAGGGACGTGAAGTAACCGTTGTTGTGTCTTCATTGCACGGATCTGACTTAGGTGCCGTGATTTAAATAAATCTTCAGATTAATTGCTCCGGTGGATAGCCTCGGATCATCTCCGGTTATACCCTTTCGCCCGCTGAGCCAAATCAAGGGTCTTGTTTTCACCAGCTAGCTGCAGAAAAGCCCTGGCTTGGTCACGCTCAAGGACAGCAAACTCGGGATTCTGCACGTGCGGGAGAGAGGACGTAACAGCCGATTCCTGTATCGTCTTGCTCATTCTGGGATGTCTGGTGATCCTGCAAGGCAAGGCAAGGCAGTCGGAGAACTGGCTGCACAACTCTTTCATTTTCGCCTGGCTGCCAGCTTTCATGATGTAATCCTTGCTTATGTCTGGGGACATCAAAAAAATACGAGGTTGGTCAGGGTCCAGTCTCCACTCCACTGGGGTGCCGTTGTTTGTAAAGGGAACCATTTTCCCTGGGTTTGCCGCACTCACATCTGTCCTCCAGCTTTTTCCCTTGGACGCGTCCTAAAAAGAAAGCCTGTCGTTCATTTTAGCAGAAACCTTCCGCCTCCAGGCTAGGCTGAACAATTATTTTTAGAAACTTACCCCCTCTCTCCTCTCCTCGGCTTGGTGAAGACCCACCCCAGGCTCACGATGGATCCCACAAGTTGGAAAAAGCACATTTCATATAAGAACATAAGAACCTAAGAAGAGCCCTGCTGGATCAGGCCAAAGGCCCATCTAGTCCAGCTTCCTGCATCTCACAGTGGCCCCACCAGATGCGTTTGGGAGCGCATGAGACTAGATCTCTGTCTCCTGACACCACTCCCCTGCATCTGGTCCTTGAAGTACCCTGGTTTTAAGCCTGGAGGTGACACATCTCCATCCTGGTTTGTAACCTGTGATGGACTTCTCCTCCAGGAATCTGTCCAATCCCCTTTTGAAGGCATCCAAGCCAGATGCCATCACCACCTCCTGTGGCAGAGAGTTCCACAGACTAACAACGCACTGGGTGAAAAAATATTTTCTTTTGTCTGTTCTCACTCTCCCAACCCACAGTTTATTAGAAATGCCCTGGGTGTCCTTGTCATCCATAAAAGAACAATTGTCTCACCCCCATCTCTAGGATCAAACTCTCCTGAAATGCAAGGCGGGTTTGACCCCCTCTGGTTCCAATGACCAATTTGTAATGCCAGAGAACCATCATTGTATTTTCTGAGATATTTCACGTTTAAAAAAAAAGAAACACAGATGCCAGAGGACACGCGTCAGCCACGGCATCAAGGAGAGTAGAAGCTGAAGGGTTCAAGTCCCCTGGTCTCAGGATCTGATTGCCATTGAGGTATTCAGACTTTATCTGCCCTCAAAGTTTGGACCTAAAACCCGAGGGGACAAGATGCTCCCAACTTGATAACCCTAGATTTTGAGATTCATCCCCATGGCTTCCACATGTGCTCTTTGGACATGCGCAGGAGCAGCCTTGCCTTTGCCATTAACTTTCATGCGCCTGAGCAGTGGTTCCAAACCTTGCTTGTATTTATTATGTGTTTATTTAAAATAGTTTTACCCCACTTTTCTCCTTAAAAGTTCCCAAGAAGGCTTACATCATTAAAAAGACAATATTGGGTCCCTTTGGGGAGAAAGGCGGCACAGAAATAAAGTTGTTGTTGTTGTTGTTGTTGTTGTTGTTGTTGTTGTTGTTGTTGTTGTTGTTGTTGTTGTTGTTGTTGTTGTTGTTAATTAATTAATTAATTAATTAAACAGCTAAAACAGTAAGTATACAAATATTGCAAAAGGATAAAACAAGTACAGTACTGTATTATATTAAAAACAGTGGGTACTGAAACACTTTAAAAAACAACAGAGCACAACAATTCAGTTTTTTACAAACCCTCTCGCATGGTCAGTCCCTAGTTATCCAGATGTTCTTGTTCTGGGACTACAATTCCCAGAAACCCTGGCCTGTTACTCGTAATGGTATCTGGGAGTTGCAGTCCAATAACATCTGGAGACTCAAGGTTCTTCCCTCTTGCCAAACCTAATGAGATTTTGAATTCAAAAAGAGCTTCTCCTCTCTGCTGAATATCCCTTTCTTCCTCTTTTGTCTGCAGTTGTTTGTTTGCTGTTGATCTGCTCAGTTGGTTTCTAAGCGCGCGTACAGCAAAGAAGCAGCACACACAAGCCTATAATTTCCAGCAACTGTGTGTAAGGATTTTTTGTTGTTCTTTTTCGTACAAAGGTGTCAGGGTGAGTCACTTGGTGAGAAAGGGGTGGACTCAGGAGAGCCTATAGCTATTCTCCTCCTGTGGATTTCTGTACCTCTACTGCGAAGCAAAAGGAGCTTTACCTGAAATTCAAAACTCTGCAACAGTCAGCAAAGCCTTACTGGGTGGGGATAATGGGAAGGCGGGTTGATAATGTTCCCAAGTAATGCCCCTTTCTGTCTGTGTGTGGCTGGGTGGTCGCCATTGCTTACCTGGTGGGATTTGATCCTGGCGCAACCTGCTTGAAACATCCACAATGCAACCAAAATCCACTTAAGAGGGAATAACATGGTTACCATTGCAATGCACAATTTTTCCTGCTCAACTTGTTTGGTACGATCCTGGTACATCAACTTCTGTTCATGTTCTCCTTGACCTTCAGGAGAATCGGCCTGTTTACATTCCTTTCCTTTCAAACACAGCTCGGTTGAAGGGAGGTGAGTCAAGTTTACACCAAGAAGATGGGTTGTTATAACAGAGAAGCCTTCTCCATCAGCAGCCGGAACAGGGAGAGTACAATCGTTTTCATCTGGGATTCTGGATCCGTTCAAGACGAGGTTCTCGCCTGCATTCCTCCTGGTTACATCCTCAGGGTATTTGTACACGACCCCTAAACTCCGCGCAAATGGCTCCCAGCTCCGGAGCTTAAAATTGTTTCCCCACCAGCTCCGGAGTTTACAGATAATTAAGTGCGGCCATGCCCACCTAAGCGTGTCCCAGCGCACTTTTCAGGTACCTGCTCTCCGGAGGTGAAAATTCCTGATGCGGATCTAACGTAGTGACTGCCGGGCTCTCCTTGCTTCTGTTTGTTCTTTTTTTGCCCCCCGCCCCTTTAAGAGATCTGAATGCAGTGCCGGGACGGCAGAACGAGGTGAGCGGCATTCTTTTCTTCCTTTGTTTTCTCCCTCCCCTCACGCAGCCAGCATGCCAGGAGTGCGGAGAGTGGGAACGCAGGAACAGCGACAAACCCCTAAGATCTCTGGTCCGAATTTAAGTGGCCAGCGGATCTTAGGGGTCGTGTGAAAGTGTGATCCTTCTAAGGCACAACAAGGCAAAGAGGAGCCAATTTGCCCCTCCACCAAGCCTGATGCTGTCTGGATGGCACCTCTCATCCCCCATCCAGCAGGGCCAATGACTGCACAGGATATGGATGCTGGGAGTGTTGTAGTTTGATACCTTTGGAGAACTGATCAGGAGTAACAGCAAGTACTGTAGAGTTTAGAACAGACATGTCTAAACTTAGGCCCTCCAGATGTTCTGGACCACAACTCCCACAGTCCTTTGCCAGTGGAAATACATGCTTGGAATTCTGGGCGTTGTGGTCCAAAACATCAGGAGGGCTTAGAGTTTGGACACGCCTGGTTTAGAATTTCCGCAGAAGCCATAGAACAGAACAGCTTCAAGTTTTCCACATTAGTCCACTCCTCATTAATCGGCTCTTACAGTCTCAGTAACTCACTCTGTGACATTAGTAGTAGAAATATTAAAAAAAGGTTTCATTTACCTACACCTGAGCAGATCAAAGAGCAAACTGATAAACACGTCTGCTTTCAGCAGCAGACTTCAACATAGAGTACAGTATTCTTCATTTCCAACACACTGAAGAGAGGGAAACAGACACGGAGCAGAGAGGCGGGGCTCTCTTTCAGGGAAGGAATGATTGGTTAATGCTTGGTTGATTGACAGTCAACGCAACGTAGAAAGGCCCCTGCCAGCCAAGCCTGTTAGAGGTAGCATGCAGGGTTGTAAAAACTTCGGCAGCATCCAGAGAGACTGTAACAGCCACGCTTAACAATTTAGCTTGAGTCCCTGTAAGAAGCTGAAAGAGGGGCATCAGTGGCACTCGCTGGTGGGCGGGAGAACACGGAAGCAGGAAGAAAACTCTGTCCCAGAAGAAGCCAAAAAGTAAGAGAGGGTAGGATCATTAAGAGACAGCTGCTCACACTGGGCAATAGGTCCAGGATCGTATAGGTGTGCAAATAAGTCATTTTTGTGGAAACCCTTTCTTTTACACCAAATACTCTTGAGTCCCGATGGTCATACAGAGAAACACAGGACACCAGCCAGCTCTTTTGGTTCATCTTCTCCTGTCTTTTCTCTTTCACCTGTTGCAAGCAGTGCACGTTTGCTAGTTCGCTGTTGACCTGTTCCCAACTGTAAGTAAGTCATGAAGTGCTTTAATTCTTTCTCCTACACATGACTCAAAGTAAATTAATAAGAGTGCAGGTGCCAGTCAGCATGACTCTTTCTCCGGGGTTTCTAAGAGCCCTTTTACACGACCCCTAAAATCCGCTGCAAAACACTTGCAGATCCAGAGCATAAAAAAAAGTACGTCCATGCCCACTTAAGCGCGCCCCAGCACACTTTACAAGTACCTGGTCTCCGAAGGTAAAAAAAAATTCCGATTAAGATTGTAAAGCTGTGGATGCCGGGCTCCCCTCGCCTTCTGTTTGTTTTTCTTGTCCCCGCCGCCCCTTTAACAGACAGGAATCCCTACAGGGCTACTCCTATGGCAGATGGAGGTGAGCGGAGGTGAGCCTGCATTTTCCCCTCCCTTTTCCCCTCCCTTCCCTCACTGCAGACAGAAGCAACAGAGTGCGGAAGAATGGGAATACAGGAAGAGGAACAAAAACCACATGATATCTGGCTGGGGGGTGGTGGAGGAAATCAGAATTTAAGCTACCAGTGGATCTTAGGGGTCGTGTAAAAGGGCTCTAAGAGAAGTTTCTCTGGCCCTCCCTGGAGGAGCTGTGACTGGAAAGGGGCACCTGGGGCATGCATCGCAAACCATGGGCTCTGCCCATAAGCCACACTCCCTCCCCAGAGCCAGGTGCCACCGGTTCAGGCCCACTAGCCTAGCCTGACAGCCACGCTGCACCCGAATAGACGATTAGGAACCCAGACACATTGCCTCTCCGCTCTGTTTTGAAGCCGCTGCCACATGGATTAAATCGGTTCTCTCTGCTGACTCTCTGCCCAAGATACGTTTAAAAAAACAACAACCAAGTTGCAAGTCTCAAAAACCCATATGGTTCCTGTAAAAATAAAGGGCATCTGATTACTGAACTTATCAGGGTACAGAAGGAGAGACAGCCCAATGGGAATTCCGATTATAGAACTTCGTTAGAAGAACCTTTTCTGGTTTATTGGCTTCTTGTTCCTACGGCTCAAAACAGTTTGACCTTTTTGCTTTCTGGTCCTGAGGTGCTGTTAAAGCAAAATGGCATTCTCCTTGCCGTCAATTGTGCATATGACATTTCTCAGGTTCTGATCCTGTTTATATATATATATAAAAACAAGGCCGCCTTCAGCTTTTCACAAGCGCATGGGGTGGGCTGAAAGAAAACAGAGACTCCTGGAAAAGACCCAACTTCTTAAAGTATCCGGGGATATTTAGAAGAGTGAGGACAGGCAGTTCTATTTCAGGGGATTAAATGCACTGTTCAAATACAACCAAAGACTTAAACAATACATTAATGGTGCCACGTTGGATGAGACCAGAAGTGCCTCTGATTCATCACCATCTGGAGCGAAGATCATCCTAATATAAACCCTGTCTTTTATCCTCCATGTTGTTGAGAAGTTTTGAAAATCCGGCTCTAAAATGTAATTCCCTTTCATTATGCAGTAGAAATACAGAGACTCGCAGAGGAGAATAGCTATAAGTTCTTCAAATAGTCCACCCTTTTCTCATGGGCTACCGCCTACCATCTCAATAACTCACTCCGAGACATCAGCAGGAGAGACAATAAGAATGCTCCCTTTACTTACAGTTGTGGATGGATCAACAGCAAACTAACAAACATACACTGCTTTCAACAGGCGAAAGAGATGAGGAGGAGCTTTTTTTAAATTCAGGTTAGTGCTGGACAGACTGACAGTCACCTCTGCCGAAAAAGGTCCCTTCCAAGCAAACTCCTAGTTGCGACCTTGACAATCAGAAGCCGACCTCCACTGTTTCGGGCCGGTTTCTTGAAATCTACCAGGAGAATCTGGGAACTGAAACTGGGTCTCAGGGACTGAAAGGCACCTACCCTGTTTCCCTGAAAGTAAGACATCCCCTGAAAATAAGACCTACTTACAGTTTTGCCTCTCGCTGAAATATAAAGGCACCCCCGAAAATAAGACCTCTCCCAAACATAAAGTTTTGCCTCTTGCTGAAATATAAGACATCCCCTGAAAATAAGACCTACTGCATCTTTGGGAGCAAAATTAATATAATACACTGTCTTATTTTCAGGGGAACAGGGAATCACTTTGCATCATCTCTGGAGCACATAAAGCCTTGGGTGTCTCCGAGGATAAAGGCAGGACATAAATATTTTAAATAAATAAACAGAATGCAATTTCAGTTTAACCCATTCCATTTCCAAATGGGACCAGTTATTTATTCAATTTTTTAAAAAGGAATCCGGGGGGCAATTGTAGTCCTCTCAATATTGCTTGACCATAGCTTTCATAGCCAAATGGGATGGTAAATATTGGTGTTTTTGCAACCTTGTATGCAGCATTTAAGAGGTTTGGCTGATAGGGATCCTTCTGGGTTGGGGGGGGTGGCCTATCAATCTATCCAGCACTCACCAATTGGAGGACCCCGGTATCCGCTGGGGATTGGTTCCAGGCCTTCCTGTGGATAATGAAAACCGTGGATAAGAGAGAATACCTGCCCACCCACCCCCAAACTGCTGTTTCCTGGCAGTAGCTTGCTTTTTGACTGCTGTTTTGAGACAGTAGCTTGCTTTATGGCCACTGTTTGTGACAGTAGCTTGCTTTACAGATGCTATTTGTGACAATAGCTTGCTTTGTGGCTGAAGAATTATTTAATTTTTTCCTCTGCCAACCGTGGATAACTGAATCAGTGGATAATGGATAAGTGGATATGGGGACCCTACTGTATTCTCTTTTCAACTGGTGTCTTGGACTGATTTGTTGAGAGTGCCAGGGCCAGTCGATGAGCATGGGGTGGACTAATCTGGGGGGACTTGAAGCTATTCTGCTCTATGAATCCCTGCATTCTCCTGCCTGTGCAGCTAGAGGAAATGAACCCAACATTCAAAGCCTTGCAACAGGAAATGGCCACCCAGTAACATTTAGCAGGTCATTGTTGTCACAGCTATAATTGGCAAGTTTGACCGGAGAAGGGGGAATCAATCGGTGTGGTCAGTCTCACCCACTGTGCCCTCTTGTGTGGACAGGAGGCCTCATCAAGAAAACAACGAGGAAGTGAATGTGGTGCTCATTATAGAAAGAAAACATTTATTCTAAGAAGGAAAGGAGGGAGGGAGGGAGGGATAGATAGATAGATAGATAGATAGATAGATAGATAGATAGATAGAT
>JAHTLZ010000161.1:1634496-1668551 GCA_023846285.1 Phrynocephalus versicolor | reverse complement strand
TTTTACGTTTCGCAATACGAAACGGCCCAGAGAGCAAATTCGTTACTTAAACCAAGGTAGTGCTGTATTTGAAAGGCTGTTATACAGAGAAGGAGCTGAATATGTTCTCAGTAAGGAAAGAGATCTTGATGTGCTGGTGGGCAGCCCTTATGAGGAAAGGCTAAAACATTTGGGGCTCTTTAGTCTGGAAAAAAGGCGCCTGAGGGGGGATATGATTGAGATGTACAAAATAATGCAGGGCATGAGTCAAGTGGATAGAGGGAAGCTCTTCTCCCTCTCACAAAATACCAGGACTAGGGGACATCCACTCAAATTGAGGGCTGGGAGAGTGAGAACAGACAAAATAAAATATTTTTTCACCCAGCGTGTTGTTAGTCTCTGTGGAACTGGATGCCTTCAGAAGGGGATTGGACAGATTCCTGGAGGAAAAGTCGCTCACAGGTTACAAACCATGATGTAGGTGTGTAATCTCCAGGCTTTAAACCAGGGTACTTCAAGAGCCAGATGCAGGGGAATGGTATCAGGAGACAGATATCTTGTCTTGTGCGCTCCCAAAGGAATCTGGTGGGGCCACTGTGAGATTCAGGAAGCTGGACTAGATGGGCCTTTGGCCTGATTCAGCATGGCTGTTCTTATGTTCTTTATGTTAGGTCCTAGTGCTTAACATGCAACTATGGGTTAAAGCTACTGGAAGCCAGATTTGGGCTGAATATCAGAAAAATCTTCTTAACTGTTAGAGCAGTACGACAGCGGAATCAATCATGTCAAGAGGTGGTGAGCTCTCCAATACTGGAGGCATTCAAGAGAAATTTAGACAACCACGTGGCTGATATCCTTTGGTTTGTATTCTTCCCTTGAGCAGGGAGTGGATTTGATGGTCTTCGAGGCCCATTCTGACTGCATCATTCTGTGCTACTATGAATCTACAATAAATTGCATTCCTGTAAATGATGCATCAATTACATTTCTCCACAGTCACAGAAACTTTGTTCTTGATCCAAGTCGCGTCATTTCAAATGAATATTCTTTGATCTTCCTATTTCACTTCAAAGCCTATCAAGTGACTTCCCGATGGGTCCAGCTAGAGCAGGGGTCCTCAAAGTTTTCAAACAGCGGGCTGGTCCACTACCACCCAGACACCACAAAAACAAACAAACAAAAAGGCCGCCATTTTAAATTGCCCCACTTGACTGCAGCTGGTGCCTCGACCATCTGGGCGGCGGGTGGGGGGAGCGGGAGACCTTGCTGTGGCCCTCCCACTTTGAACTGCCCCGCCAGCCAGCATGCCGATCATCTGGGCGGTGGGTGGGGGAGTGGCGGAAGCGACATAGCCCACCGCTTTGAACTGCCTCAGCAATAAAAGCAGCTGCGGAGTCTGGCTTGCTTACGAAGCAGGGGGTAAGTGGGAGGGGGTCTGCAATTGGTCCAGGTGGCTGGATTCAGGAACCTGGGGGGCCACATCCGGTCCCCGGGCCTTGGGTTGAGGACCCCTGAGCTACAGTCTGGTCTTCGTGGGAGACCCTTGTCAGCATTCATTTATTGGCAAGGTCTGTTGTTTTTCTTCTCCACAGATCTAGCTTAGCCTCTTCTGGTTTAAACTGCAGAAATATGGAGTACTTAGAGAACTTTTCCTTGGCTTTAGCCATCAATGTAGGAACGTTTAACACTGAGGGGAGACATGATAGCCATCTTCCAATACCTGAGGGGTTGCCACAGGGAGGAGGGCATGGATTTATTCTCAGTTGCACCTGAGGATGTGACAAGAACCAGTGGGTGGAAACTCATCAGGGGAAGAGCCAACCTGGAAATAAGGAGAATTTTCCTGATGGTGAGAGCCATTCAACAGTGGCATAGCTGGACGCCCATTGTTGTGGGTGCCCCATCGCTGGAGGCTTTCAAGAAAAGATGGGACATCCATCCGACTGAGATGATATGAGGTCTCCTGCCTTGGGCAGAGGGTTGGGATAGAAGACCTCCAATGTCCCTTCCAACCCTACAATGATTCTATGATTCTATGAGTGCTTCCCAATCTTGGGTCCTCTGACATTCTTGGACTACAACTCCCGGACATCCTGGGCAGCACAGCTAGTGGTGAAGGCTTCTGGGAGTTGTAGTCCATGAACACCCAAGTTACCCATGAACACCCAGGTTACCGCCATCCATAGCCTATTTTTAGTGTACTTCGCCTCACGTTATTGGCGATCCTGGGGCGCGAAATCGTTTTAATTGGTTTTAAACTGCATTAATTAAATAAATAAAACTCCAGATGTTTTGGATCACAACTCCCGGAATTCCCAGCCTGTATTGACAAAGGACTGTGGGAGTTGTGGTCCAAAAGCATCTGGTGTGCCGAAGGTTCGCCACCACTGGTCTAGGGGTTGGTGTCCATGACGTGCCGGGGTTTGGTGCTTATTTTCTTGCGCTACGGTTCCCAGAATCCTTTAGATCCAGAACTGTACGCCTACCGTTTGCTGAAGTATTTCACAACTTTCTTTTCCGGATCTAGGGGTTATACTGCAGACGTATAACTTTTCCTAGCTTAGATTCCCAAAGGATGGAGGCCCAGAATCACGCCTTCGATTGCCCAGAGGTTTTCCGTAAATGACACGAGGCCAAAAGATCAAAACAGCTTGTAAACAGCAGCCTGTCCAACTCCACTGCGGGCGCCTCAAAAATCTGTCTGACAGCTAAGGAACGCTACCAAACGTGGCTAGATAGGAGCCGTCCCTCACCAATTTTGGCACCTTTTTTACGTGAAAACAGCTGGAAAGATCTCCACCCCCCCACACACCCCCGGCAAGGATCACCACGCACACCGTTATGGCCACCTCTGTCCCCATACCCCCTCAGGGACCGTGTAGACCTGGCGCATGAGGGGCAAAGACAGGCCCGGCTTCCACCAGGCAACCCGCCAGATCAGAGTTGAGGAGGAGTTGGGGGGGGGAGTCGGCATTAAAAAGGGTGTGTGAAGTCATGGAGCTGTATTCCGTTTCTGGTCGTTCCAAGTCCCCAGGACTCCGGCAGGCTCCGGGGCTCAACTTTCAAGGAAAGACAACACCAGAAAAAAAGAGCTTCTCTGCCAGCAGACGTGTGAGGCCCACTGGCGTCTGACATCACCTGCCGGGAGCTACCTTGGCCCCCTGCCAAGCCCTATTCCCGGAGACCCAAGGTTTACAACCCCCTAGTCAAGGCTCACCGTCTCCGACCAAGTGGCAGAAATGTCTGTGGGGCATAGTTGCCTTTCCTCCCCCCACCCTCCCCTTTCCAATCCGTGGCAGAATATCCTCCTCCGCACCATTCTGAATTGAGATTCTGCAACTCTGGTCAACGCATAAGAACATAAGAACCTAAGAAGAGCCCTGCTGGATCAGGCCAAAGGCCCATCTAGTCCAGCTTCCTGTATCTCACAGTGGCCCCACCAGATGCGTCTGGGAAAGAACGAGACTAGATATCTGTCTGGAAAAAAGGCGCCTGAGGAGGGATATGATTGAGACGTACAAAATAATGCAGGACGTGAGTAAAGTGGATAGAGGGAAGCTCTTCTCCCTCTCACAAAATACCAGAACTAGGGGACATCCACTCAAATTGAGGGCTGGCAGAGTAAGAACAGACAAAAGAAAAGATTTTTTTCACCCAATGCGTTGTTAGTCTGTGGAACTCCCTGCCACAGGATGTGGTGATGGCATCTGGCCTGGATGCCTTCAAAAGAGGATTGGACAGATTCCTGGAGGAAAAGGCCATCACAGGTTACAAACCATGATGGAGATGTGTAATCTCCAGGCTTAAAACCAGGGTACTTCAAGGGCCAGATGCAGGGGAGTGGTATCAGGAGACAGAGATCTAGTTTCATGCGCTCCTAAACGCATCTGGTGGGGCCACTGTGAGATACAGGAAGCTGGACTAGAGGGGCTGTTGGCCTGATCTAGCATGGCTCTTCTTATGTTCTTATGTTATGAATCAGGCGTCTCTGGTCGCACGCTAGCACGGAACCCCTTCGTCACACCAGTAAGACACTAAGCGATCGTTAATGCCTGGAAAAAGAAATGTGTGTGACAACTGCAGAGAGGGTCAGTCACTCTCTCGTCTTCTCTGATTTCATGATCCTAGGGTGATGTGCCCACCGGAGTGCGCAGTTTCTCGTAGCCTGCTAACAGCTGTGCCCCGTTTAACATTTGCTAGCAGGTGGGAGCCTGGCCTTTGTGGCCCGTTCCGCCTCCGTTTAGTTATGGCTAAAGAGCGCTGCTTCCGGCATGTCACGCCGTTCAGCCCCGGGGCTGAAGGGCGATTTGGCATTTTGACCTGGGAACTGCGCTCTCTTCCGTCCTTCTTCATGTCCGTGAAAGACGTCCTTTGTGCAAGGGAGGGGATGAGCCTCGAGAAATGCCGAGGCAGGTGCCAGCAGGGCTCTCAGACCGGCTTCTTTGGGACGGCCAGTCACGCGGAAAGCCACTGCAGTAGATTCCAGCTCCGGACGGAGACCTTCAGCTGCTTTGAACACTTGTGGGCCTTGACGAACTCGGAGCCGGTTTCCTGGGGATGTCATAAGAACATAAGAACATAAGAAGAGCCATACTGGATCAGGCCAAAGGCCCATCTAGTCCAGCTTCCTGAATCTCACAGTGGCCCCACCAGATACCTCTGGGAGTGCACAAGACTAGATCTCTATCTCCTGATACCACTCCCCTGCATCTGGCCCTTGAAGTACCCTGGTTTTAAGCCTGGAGATTACACATCTCCATCATGGTTTGTAACCTGTGATGGACTTTTCCTCCAGGAATCTCTCCAATCCCCTTTTGAAGGCATCCAGGCCAGATGCCATCACCACATCCTGTGGCAGGGAGTTCCATAGACTTACAACGCGCTGGGTGAAAAAATATTTTCTTTTGTCAGTTTTTACTCTCCCAGCCCTCAGTTTGAGTGTATGTCCCCTAGTTCTGGTATTTTGGGAGAGGGAGAAGAGCTTCCCTCTATCCACTTTACTCATCTGAACGGCTGCACAAACTGAAGACAGCCTTACTGGGGGCTGGGGGGGGCATGGACATACAAAAAGACTTTGGATGGCTTACATTTGCTCCAATCTTTATTATTATTATTATTAAGCAAAACTTCAGAGCAGGAGACGGGATGGCAGCTTCACAGTTAGAGACGAAGCTGCCTTAAGGAGGAAAGGCATTTGTTTATAATTTACTGAAGCTTTGCAGTATCGGTGCACATTGCAAATCGGTTTGCCTTTTTGTTTTTATATGATTAGACATCGGAATGTTATGCAAACCGCCGGCATTCTTCATATGCTGTTTGTGCAAACTTGAAGAATCTATAACGGGAGCAATCAGGTTTTATCAGCCGCTTCTATGCCTAGGAGACCAAAGCAGAAGATGTGAGAAAAGCGTACAAAGATTGCACTTTAGGGGTGAGACTCTGTGGGAATGTACATAGGCAGGTGAAGTGAAGCTCTGGAGTCATATGGGCTAGGATCATAGTGTTAAAAATATAATTAAAAGTAAGGGCTCAGATTAAATATGCAGCATGCAATTTAATAAGCCGGAATTCTTTGCATTGCAGTGGAAGTCTGCACAACTCTACCCTAGATCATCATTTCCTCTTTTTTTGTGTTAAAGTAAGTGTACACACCTTTGATTTGGACCAGGGCCCTCAGGTACAAGTGAGAGATGTTTATACCTTGCCCTGATCTGTTTTCCCTCCCAGTTTTTCCACCCTCAGGGGGCTTTGATGCACCACGCGTGCTAGTGGAGGTTTCTGGAACTGGAGTTCAGGACAAGACCAGGGAAAGCTGGGATCAAAGGCAACAGCACCATCTTTGATGTGTGTGGACACAAAGTACTACTGTATGGTTACAGCTCCAGCGAAAACACAGCAACAGAAAGGGCTGAGTTTAGGAGCCCGATGAGACTAATACTGCCCGCGTGAACAATCCGGCTTGCAAATGAAGGCCATGGTTGCTTCTCGATGGCCAATCAGAAAACAGAGCAAGCGAGGGGGTGGGGAAGATGACGCTAAGAGAACCAAATGCCCTTTAGCACTTAAGGAATTCCTGCTTGCAACAACTGGCTGTGTATGTTGTCTCCTTTCTGCCTCTCTTGCTAAAAGTGCAGAGAAAAGAACCATGTCATCTCTGGGGCTTCCTCTACAGAATACCAATTTTGACTAGAGAATGTACCCATTTTTCCTGGAAGCATCCTCCAGAGCAGTGGTTCTCAACCTGTGGGTCCCCAGATGTTCCTGGACTTGAAGGGAGCCAGCCCTTAAAGGGTGCGGTCAGAAAGAACGGGAGTCCGGAGACTGATATCTGGTGCAGAAAGATAGAGGCAGTTCTCTCGTGCGCACCCCCACGGCAACTTATTTTATTGTATATCAAAGTAGGTCACAACACGTATGCATGAAGCCACATTCAGCTGCTATCATTGGCTAAGACAGAGATAATTAAAACAATAGCCCTGTATATGCCTAGAGCATGCGCAGAGTATAACCATGACCTAAACACCTTGGCATGGCACCTTGGCATGGCAAGCCTTGCTGATAATGGTAGCTGCAAGCTAGCTTATGAAACCGTTAACCCATTAACTTCTGTTCACCTACACCTGGACTGCAACTCCCAGAAATCCTTCCAGCATAGCGAACGGTGGAGGCTTCTGGGAGTTGCAATCCAGGAACATCTGGGGACCCACAGGTTGAGAACCACTGCTCCAGAGAGAGAGGGGCTGTATCGCCTCCTTCACAACAGAGATGGAGCCTTCCACGTGGAGAAGTGTCAGCAGGCAATCAACCCTCGTTTTGAGGGAACAGGATGGGGGAAATCAGGGACCTTAAAGGTACCCATTGTCCACAGATTGCCTCACCTGGACCCCCAACGCGGCTTGAGGAACACCAGCCACCTGGAAATGTCCTCCCTCACTAGGACGATATGCTGCAATTCCGTTTAAACTGTACCTGGCAAAAAGAAAATGATAACAAAGAAATAACAACAACAAAAATGTCGTGGTGCCTTAAAGACTTGCTGCTTATTTATTTATGTGTTCGATTTATATGCCACCAATCTAACCAAAGGCCACTCTGGGCGGTTCACAACATAGAGCAAACGGTTACAATAAAAAATAATACAAGAACATAATACATAAGAACATAAGAACATAAGAACATAAGAACATCAGAAGAGCCCTGCTGGATCAGGCCAAAGGCCCATCTAGTCCAGCTTCCTGTATCTCACAGCGGCCCCACCAGATGCGTTTGGGAGCACATGAGACTAGATATCTGTCTCCTGATACCACTCCCCTGCATCTGGCCATTGAAGTACGCCGGTTTAAAGCCTGGAGATTACACATCTCCATCATGGTTTGTAACCTGTGATGGACTTTTCCTCCAGGAATCTGTCCAATCCCCTTTTGAAGGCATCCAGGCCAGATGCCATCACCACATCCTGTGGTAGGGAGTTCCATAGACTTACAACGCGCTGGGTGAAAAAATATTTTCTTTTGTCAGTTCTTACTCTCCCAGCCCTCAATTTGAGTGTATGTCCCCTAGTTCTGGTATTTTGGGAGAGAGAGAAGAGCTTCCCTCTATCCACTTTACTCATACCCTGCATTATTTTGTATGTCTCAATCATATCCCCCCTCAAGAGCCTTTTTTCCAGACTAAAGAGGCCCAAATGTTTTAGCCTTTCTTCATAAGGGAGGTGCCCCAGCCCGGTAATCATTTTAGTCGCTCTCTTCTGCACCTTTTCCAGTTCCACTATGTCTTTCTTGAGATGCGGTGACCAGAATTGTACACAATACTCCATGTGCGGCCTTACTATTGCTTTGTATAATGGCATTATAATCTTGGCTGTTTTATTTTCAATCCCCTTTTTGATCATCCCTAGCATGGAATTGGCCTTCTTCACCGCTGCCGCACATTGGGGAGACACCTTCATGGAGCTGTCCACCAACACACCAAGATATCTTTCCTGATCCGTCATGGATAACTCAGAGCCCATGAGTTGATAGATGAAGTTTGGATTTTTTGCCCCAATATGCATTACTTTACATTTGGTTACATTAAAACGCATTTGCCATTTCTCAGCCCATTCCCCCAGTTTGGAGAGATCCTTCTGGAGCTCTTCACAATCTTCTCTGGTTTTTACCACACGGAAAAGTTTTGTGTCATCTGCAAACTTGGCCACCTCACTGTTTATCCCTGTCTCCAGGTCATTTATGAACAGATTGAAAAGCACCGGTTCCAGGACAGAGCCCTGGGGCACACCGCTTTTCACTTCTCTCCGTTGTGAAAATTTCCCATTGACACCTACTCTTTGTTTCCGGGATCTCAACCAGTTCTCGATCCATAAGAGGACCTGCCCTCTTATCCCCTGACTGTGCAATTTTCTCAGCAGCCTTTGGTGAGGGACTGTGTCAAAAGCCTTTTGAAAATCCAAATAGACTATATCCACCGGTTCACCCAAATCCACGTGCCTGTTGACCTTTTCAAAAAATTCCAAAAGGTTTGTCAGATAAGATTTACCCTTACAGAAGCCATGCTGATTTTCTCTCAGCAAGGTTTGTTCTTCTATGTGTTTTAAGATTTTCTCTTGGATGAGGCTTTCCACCATCTTCCCTGGGACAGATGTAAGGCTAACTGGCCTGTAGTTTCCCGGGTCCCCTCTCCTTCCTTTTAAAAAAATTGGTTTGACATCTGCTATCCTCCAGTCCTCCGGCACTGTGGCCGTTTTAAGAGACAAGTTGCATATAACCGTTAAGAGATCTGCAATTTCATTTCTCAGTTCCCTAATAACCCTTGGGTGGATGCCATCTGGGCCCGGTGACTTGTTAATCCTCAATTTGTCAATTAGTCCTAAAACTTCCTCTCTTTTAACCTGTATTTGATTTAATTCTTTAGTCAAGAGGGGCGGCTCAGGCAGCGGAATCCGCTCAAGGTCCTCTGTCGTGAAGACAGACGCAACTAAAAGTAATGCAAATAAAAACCTAATTACATCAACACCATTCCTAACATCAAAAGTGAATAGGATGGGAGCTTTCGTGGATCAAATCCACATTTATGGATCAAGTCTGAGGAAGTGGACTTGTCCACAAAATATCACAGTAAAATAGAGTCTTTAAGGCCCCACTACTTTTTTTTTGTCTTCTTTGTTTTTCATTCTTCTTTCGTTTTGGCCTGATACTCCAGTTCTTCTAACACTACTATGTTGTTTAGACTGTGCATTTTAAAAAAAAATTCCTTTGGCATCTGGGCATGTGCATCATAAGATGGGGTGTTACACTTAATCAGACTTTTCTTTCTCTTCCTTAAAAAAAAAATTGGTGAACCATAGGTGTCTGCTCTATCCAGAGAGTTCGCATACTGAATAATCCCCTGCCAGTCTGTTTTCGCCTCTCCTCCATGTGGCCAGCAGACTGGAGGGGGCCCTCGTAGGAATTCAGCCGTGCGCACACATCCAGCCGTCCGTCCGTCTCTGCCTGCGGATCTGTGCCAGGCGCCGTCCGTGACGGCTGAGCAGCCCAAGTGTCAGCAGCACCGCCAGGGCCCCGATGGAACTCGCCTGACACCCGAGCTGTGGTGGAACTCAGCGCAGGACCGGTTTGGGCCAGAGGGTTATTAATAAACCTTCCGATTCTGTCCTCTTTTGTCAGCCAGGCTGACGGTGATGAACGGTGGTCTGGTCAGGAGGATATATTGCTATCTCTGCAAAGCAGATGCTTCCAATCTAAACTGCCCTGGCTCTGCTCCTCTCAGTGGGATAGAGAGTCATATAGAGTTGGAAGAGACCTCAAGGGCCATCCAGTCCAACCCCCTGCCATGCAGGAACCCCCCATCTCATTGACTCCCTGCAGTGACCACTAGGGAAACAAACCATGATGGAGATGTGTCATGTTGTTGTTGTTGTTGTGTCGTTACAGCCATGACCGACCCTTCGTGACCCCATGTCCATGGAGTTTTCTTGGCAGGAATACTGGAATGGCTTGCCAGTTCTTACTCCAGGCACCTACAGCACCTGGTATTCCCTGGTGGTCGCCCATCCAAGTACTAACCAGGGCTGACCCTGCTTAGCTTCCGAAATCAGGCGAGATCGGATGAGCTTAGGGCATCTAGGCAGCTGGAGATGTGTCATCTCCAGGCCTAAAACCGGGATCCTTCAAGGGTCAGAGGCAGGGGAGTGGGATCAGGAGACAGATATCTAGTCTTGTGCACTCCCAGAGGCATCTGGTGGGGCCACTGTGAGATACAGGAAGCTGGACTAGATGGGCCTTTGGCCTGATCCAGCAGGGCTCTTCTTAGGTTCTTATGTTAGGGACGGATCCCGCAAATGTCCTTCCATCCTAGCTTTACCAGGGTTTCTTCATTCATTTTCAGTGGCCTGTTTATTTATTTTGTTTTGTTTTTTATTTTTGCATATGTTGGTGATTAAAATAAATTAAAATAATAAAAAGGGGGAATTTTAATATTCATTTATTTTCTTTGCATTTAATAATTACGGCATTCACTGCAATGTTTAGTTACATTGTTCCTGAGGGATGCCTTGGTGCATTTCTCTCTATTAGAAATGTCTTCCTATCAGAATTTAACAAAAAATATTGCTTTTTCTTATTTAAATTGTCCAAAAATGGAATTCTGTTTCCAGTCAGCTTTTTCATCCATTTTTATGATCCATGTCCGTTGATTTAAATAAGGCTGCCAGATCTAAATCTGCTCCATTCTTTATTTTATAAAATATTTGTTATTGTTTTTTGTTGCTAACCTCATCGGCGTCACCATCATTTCTTAGATAAGAAGTTTAGAACTCAAGGCATTCTTAAAGCAGTTGAAATCCTTCTCTTCTTACCCCGGGCTGACTTGTTAAAAACATATTTTCCTATTTAATTCTTTAATTTCCCTTTTAGGTTCACAGTGCCCCTCATAAGGGGTTGAGTTCATGGTCACATCTGTCATACTGTATTTACAGCCGTATTTGTTCTTTACTTGGCTGGTTTATGTGTCAAAGCACACCTGCGTTGTTTTAACTTCAGAAGAGTGTTAATTAGTGAGAAAAAATGGGTTCCCCCCCCCAACACACACACACATGAAAAGACAGCTGTACCAATAATTGAGGTGGCTCAGTGAACTTAAGGCTTCTGAAAACTGTTGGCTGCAAAGTCGGCAACTCGGCGGTTCGAATCCCGGGTGCCACGCAGTGGAGCGAGCTCCCGCTGTTCACCCCAGCTCCTGCCAACCTAGCAGTTCGAAAGCATGGAAATGCAGGTAGATAAACCGGTACCGCTGTCAAAAGTGGGAAGGTCGAACAGTGTTTCCTTACAGCCATGCCGGCCACGTGGCCATGGACTTGCACAACACTGACTCTTTCGGCTTGAATATGGAGATGAGCATTGCCCCTAGAGTTGGACACAACTAGTACACATGTGCAGGGGGAACCTTTGCCTTTACCTTTAAGAAATATTATGTCCTGTTCAACTGGAGAACCACTGAGCCAACACTCTAGCTGCCTGATCTGGGGCCAGGCATGCTCTCTGAGCACTGATCTACCTCGCAGGGTTGTTGTGTTGGATCAAGTCGGAGGGTTATGCACAATGGGCATGGATGAGAAATAAATTATTATTATTTTTAAAGCAGACTTAATGACCCAAGTCCTGTTGTAGACTAGGAATGATGTCAACACTACAGCCGGCTTCTTTTTCTTCTTAAAGACTTTTTCTGATTTCTGGGTCTACACAGCTCAGATACAAGAAGCCCACATAGTGTGCACCACTAAAATCGCGAAATGATGTCTCTAACCAGTGGGCATCTGCCATGAACAAAACAATGCCATCTCCACTTTGCACCCAGAATGGCCCCAACAGGACTTCAGTCAACATGTCATTAGATTTTAGTATTTATTTTCCTGACTGCATCGCATTCAGAGCATTGCAGCAATCCACTGGAATTTTCTCAAGGGGACTAGTATCCCCCCCCCCACAAAAAAAAACCCCACAAAATTCTGTACCTTCACTAAAACCTGTGCATTGGCAGAACCTCATTCACTGTGATACATCTGGGGGTGGGGTAGCCTCCTTGGTACCCAGAATTAGAAGATTACAAGACAAAGCATGGAAAAGTTTCTCTCTCTTTTTGGACTATAACTCCCAGCATGTCTCAGTGCACATGGCTAGTGTCCGCTTGATGGACTGGCCGTGTTGGGTGGCGATTCTGGGAACGTGACCTCTAGCTGTTATGCTTTAACAATGGCATGCCCTTTAAAAAAGAAATTTTAAACAAAGAAAGTCTGGAGTTGCAGACACCCAAAAATCCAGCCCTGTTTATCTGCCCGTCGCAATGACTTATCATGATATTTATATGCCCTTTTGTGCTTTAAAAAAACACTTTTTGTGCCATGCTACGAGGGGACAGCCATTTTACGGTGCACTTCCTGTGGAACCTTTTGTGTTCCACAAGCATTTGCGTGCGTCACACATGCCACCAAAGACAGAATCCCGATGACAGGGGGTGATGACAGGGAGGTGAACAAACAAAGACGGCCATCATGTATTTGTAGGTCACTCTTTAATGCAACAACGCATGCCAACCTAGCAGTTCGTAAGCCTGTAAATACAAGTAGATAAATAGGTACCACCGTAATGCGTTCAGTCATGCTGGCCACATGGCCACGGACTTGCACAACACTGGCTCTTTGGCTTGGAAACAGTGATGAGCACCGCCCCCTAGAGTCAGACACAAATAGCATGCTGGGCATGTGGGAGGGGGGACCTTTTTTTTAAAATGCAACATGGCGGCATGAGTGACAGTGTTTACGGATGCAATGGTGTCGTCATTTTATCAGGTGCTGTAGCACAAACCAAGCCAGGGAGGGACTACAGTGGTACCTTGTATAAAGGACTTAATATGTTCCAAATGAAATTATGTTAAGCAAATTTACCCTTATACAAATTTCCCTAAGGAATGCATTGAAAATGGAGTAATCCCATTTTATGTTGTACGGATTTGCCCCACGGGCGATTCTGTTAAGCAGATTTCCCCTATCTCTGGAATATTTTATGTTGTACAAATTTTATGTTATACAAACTGTTTGTTATACAAGGGTCCACTGTACTTGGATCCCATATGACAGGAAAAAGGTACCAAGAACTGAGATGGAACAAGAAATCTGTCCCAAATACTTTACAACAGGAGAACTACTGAGCCAACTCACCAGCTACACAATCTGGGGACAGGCATGCTTGCCAAACCTTATTCCGCCTGAGAGGGTTGTTATGTCGATAAAGTGGGAGGCGTGTGCAACTCCCTCTGATTTGTGGGCATGGATGGTTTGGGAACCGTTGATTTCCTCTCTGAACATTGTAACCCACAATAACAAGGGGCTTCTCTAGCATTGCTATGAGCCAGAACAAATGGGTTTGAAGGAGCCTCGTGGTGCAGTGTGGTTAAATGCCTGTACTGCGGATAAAACTGTGCTCACGACCTGGGGTTCAATCCCAGGTAGCATGTTCGTGGTTGACTCAGCCTTCCATCCTTCCGAGGTCGGTAAAATGAGTACCCAGCTTGCTTGGGGGGAGGGGGGGCAATGTGTAGCCTGCATACTGTAATTAAAATTGTAAACTGCCCCAGAGACTACTTGAAGTGGTATGGGGCGGTATATAAGCAGAACACTTTGCTTTGCTTTCAAAAAAGCCACGTCGCACACTCTGTAATTTCATTTTGTGTGATCTCTTTCGCAATTCATGAATCCGCTCCGGATTACGAAAGCAGGGGACGGTGCCTGTGATGATGACTGAAAACACTCTAGGAAATGTCCTGGCTTGACCTGGTGGTGCCCACATTGCCCACAGGGGGGGGACCCCAAACAAACAAAGAGTTTTGGTTTAGTTCTGTCAGGCCTAGCTTCCCCATCCGGGGACCCCAGGCAGCCAACCCTCACCACCATTGTCCCCCTCTCCTCCTTGCACTTCTCCTGACCTCCCCTCCTTCCAGGCTGCTGGCTCACATCTTGTGCCTCACTTAAAAAGATCTACTCTGAGACCCGCACTTCCTTTTCACCTTTTTTTCCATAGGGGTCTAGTTTCAGCTGTTGCTGAAATCGGAGCTCTGCTTTCACCTTCCACCTGTGGGCTGCTGAGTTCAGCCTGCACCCAAAGGCAGTGGGAGAGAGGATGGCAAACGCCTTAGCAGAGATAAAAGAGGGCCTTGCTTCTAGTTACCATGACCCATCATGCTGACAACAAAGGGGAAAAAAAACTATTATAGGCACCCTTCCCTGGGGAAAGCAGCAGGGCATTCAGATGGGGTACCAACTCAGAAGGTATGCACACATGGCATTCAGAACAGGTTGATATAAATGTAATGGCTATGGTTCCAATCCTAGCGAATACTGGGAATTCCAAACCACAGTCAAGAATTCCTTTTTAAGTCTCTGGCTGTGGAGCTAGAGGTCATAGAATCATAGAATCCTAGAGTTGGAAGAGACCTCAAGGGCCATCTAGTCCAACCCCCTGCAATGCAGGAACCCCATCACAGGACTCCTGACAGGTGGCCATCCAGCCTCTGCTTAAAAACCTCCAAAGAAGGAGACTCCGCCACCCTCCTTTGTGGCAGCATATTATTCCACTGCCGAACAACTGTAACCATCAGGAAGTTCTTCCGAATTTTCAAATGGAATCTCTTTTCCTGTAGTTTGAAACCACTGCCCCATGTCCTAGTCTCTGAAGCCACGGGAAACAAACCTGTTCCCTCTTCAATATGACATCCTTTCAAATATTTGAAAGTTCGATACCCCATGATGCGTCCAGGGAGAAGAGCCAGCCTGGGTGGCCTTGGGAATCGTGCACACGAGTCCCAGGCTGCTCCCCAGAAGAAGGAAATGGGAAGCCCCTTTTGAGTTTTCTCAAGAACTGGACACAGGACTTAAAAGGTGGCTTAACTTGCGCCAAACAGAGGAGACCTAGTTCTTTGCAGGATTTGGTCACTATATTTCGATCACAAACAGTAGACCAATCCCAGTCAACAGACTGAAAAGCCCTATAAAATTTCAGGAGCTTAGCTTCCAAAGAAAGAACTTTTTAAAAAATTAATGCACACTAAATATACTTCTAATCTCAGTGCCTCTCTCCCCACAGGGATTTGTCTTTAAACAGGATCAGTGGCAACACCTCCAAAATATTTATCCAAACGAAAACTTTGAGGAACTCTTCCCTGAGTAAACCATCATTAAGATTGCGCCAGGAGAGAGCGATTCAGGCTCTCCATGGGCCAGCTGCTTGTTTTAATTCAAAGAAGTCAAACGACAGGTGATCCTGCCAGCAGGCACCCTTGCAAACCTGTTGCCCTCTCTTCAAAACGGCTTGTCAAAAGCCGGAAAGCTCATCAAAAAGTCAGCGGGTTTTTAGAAAGGTCATTGAAATCAGACTTCTCCCTTATTGCTGCTCTGGCTGAGATCATCATTTTCCTGCTTGTGACAGCGTGAATGTAAAGGAGGTTCTGCTCCACTGGTTCCCAGGGTCCTTGAGTTCCAACTTGCTTGTTAACCAAATGAACTCAAAACTCTCCACCAGTATCAGTGTCATCCATCCTCCCCCTTGCCTCCTGCCTCAGGCCTTTAGCCTGTCTCTTTTAGCTTTAAGTTCAGCTGCAGCGACATAAGAAGTCAATATAATTGATAGGACCTACTCCTGAAGGGGAAAGGGAAGAAATGGAGGCAATGACAGAGTTTATTTTCTTGGGCTCCTTGATCACTGCAGATGGTGACTGCAGCAACGAAATAAAAAGACGCCTGCTTCTTGGAAGGAAAGCAATGGCAGACCTAGGTAGCATCCTAAAGAGCAGAGACATCACTTTGCCAACTAAGGTCAGGACAGTCAAAGCTATGGTTTTTCCAGTAGTGATGTATGGAAGTGAAAGCTGGACCATAAAGAGGGCTGATTGTTGCAGAATTGATGCTTTTGAGCTGTGTTGCTGGACGAGAGTCTTGAGAGTCCCCTGGACTGCAAGGAGATCAAACCTATCCATCCTGAAAGAAATCAACCCTGAATCAACCTTCTTTTTGTAAGATTAAACATTCCCAGCTCCCTAAGCTGCTCCTCATAAGAGATTTCTTCCAGATCTTCAACCATCCTGTCAACATCCTCTGTAAAATTGAGGTGCACAGAACTGGACACAGTTCTTGGAAGAACTGGAGGTGGTACCCGGCAGAATTCAAAGAACCAAAACAAAACACAAAAGCATGTCAGAGAAATGGGGGTGGGAGCGAAGGGAGACCACGTGACCACCACGTGACCACCTCCGAATTCAAATCGAAGGCAAGGTCGATTCGAAGCGAGGCACCTCGTGAAGTAACGGCCTATAAGGTGCTATTTTGTTTTGTTTTGTGTCTTTGAATTCTTCCTTAAAGAGACAGTCTGGGGGCTCTTGTTTGCCCAGAGCTGAGGTGGGGAACCTCTGGCCCTCCAGATGATTTGGACTGCCACTCCCAGAATTCCAAGCCTGTATTGCCAATGACAGAGGACGGTGGGAGTTGTGGTCCAAAACATCTGGAGGGCTAAAGGTCCCCCTCCCATGGCCTAGACAGAGAGAGAAGAAGGCTGCACTCAGATACGATGCCAAACCTGGATTTCTTAAAATCAGCCCCTTGGGCAAAAATAAGAGAATGGCTTGATACACTGAGTGATACCTCTTAAAAAGGAAGAGGACTATTGCTTTGCTTTAGTAACTCTGCAGAAAACAGAATATCAAAAGGCATAGCACTGAATTATTCCTTCCTTTCGAGGGCTTGGAATCCCCCTCAACAGATCAGAGGTTTTTAGACATTTCAAGCCAAGCATCCCAAAGACCTTGCTTAAATAACTACAGATCCCAGAATTCCTTAGGAGAGAACCTCTCATTAGCCTGCGTTTCCCTTTGCTGGCTTGTTTGCTTGAATATTTAAATACCCTCTTGACTGCTTTTCTTTAGCTTTTGATTGGGCCAGAAGGCCGTCAATCTAACCCAAAGGGGTTTTGTGTGTGTGTGTGTGTGTGTGTGTGTGTGTGTGTGTGTGTCCGCCTACTTTGGAGATGTGTGAATGATACAGAGTTGTAAGAATTTAGCAGGAGTTGAACCTGCACAGAAAGTTTATTTGGCTCTCAGTATTTATGTCTACTAGGGTGGAACAGTATACATATTTTGTCTTTTTCTCCTGTGTCCACTCTTGAATTATTTTGTATTTTGTTCGCTAAGGCGAACAACCTTGGTGTTGTTTTTTGTTGTTGTTGTTGATGTTTTGTCTTGCCTCAAAGAGACTTCAGATATCGCCTTCAGGTATGTTTTATGCCTTGAGATAAAGCAGTGAGGTGCCAAATATAATCGTGGAAACTTGCTCTGGTTGGTGATAAAAAATATTTGTATTGAGTGTTTCTAAGGAGAAAGGAGAAGGAATAAAATAAAACAAAATAAAACAAAATAAAATATCCCCAAATGAGAGAGGCTTTCCCACAGCCATCCTCTGAAGTTACTAGAAAGGAAAAAAAATTAAATCAGAGACTTGGGGAATTGTTTGTATAGAACCAGAGATTTGAGAGGGCCTCAGAAGTCATCTCTCTCCTAATTTGGGGCAGGAATTCTTTTGCACATCCTCTCAACAACAAGGGATGCTTGAGATGATAGCTAAAAGTGATCTGCCTGGGCAAGCTTGACTTAGATTTTGTTTTAACTTTCCCCCCCCCCTATTTGTTTCCTGTTAAAAATGTGGGGTCCCTTTAAAGATTTCGTTCTCGAAGGAAACACAAAACAGGTGGAGTGTTTTTGTTTTGTTTTGTTTTAAGCAAAAAGGCAGCTTGAATGTGGTGGGGGGGTATCTTATGTTTGCTGCTGTTTCTAAGGGGTATTAAATTCTCAACTCTTGTTTCTGGGAAATACTCTTATTTTTGGAAGCTTTTTCGAGTTTGCATCTGCCTCTTGAGATCTTTGTGGGATAAAAGAATGGCTGTTTGTAAAGGACTGAAGTACTTTTATTTGCTGTTGCTAATGCTTTTAAACCCGCGAGCTCTGTAAATATTTCAAGATGATATGCCTCCTTTTCTTACCCGCTTTCTAATTTTATTCATTTAGTAACTGGCGTCATTAGGCTGAGAGACAGTGTTCATCTGAGTGGGAATTTTAAACTTAGGTTGTCCTAGCCCCAGTTCATTACACTATCTACTCTACCACACTGCCTCTGGGTTAAATGGTGTATGTATGCAGTAAAGTACAATAGCTGGAAGAATCCAGTCCTGCCTATATGGAAAACATTAGCATCACTTTTCAAGCATGTGTGTGTACCTATCTCCTGTGTGCTCTTTCTCCTCAGCCCATCCTCTAACAGAGCTTGGAATGTTACATTTTAAAAGTAACTTGTTCCATTATTCATTACTTCTCCGCAGCCTGGTTATCCCTATCACTATGGTAGCTCCTATGCCAATTTGTAGTGTTGCTGGCCCATAGGCCAGGAAAAGTTCATGGAAAATCTCTCTGGTTCCTCCTAGTGGCCAACTCTGATATTGGATCTTGTATATAATCCTAAAAATGTAACCTGCAGAACATACATTGCACTTAGGATGGATAAAAGAATGCTGTGATGTCTGGAACATTCTTGCCAAACTACCACTAAAAAGCTGTCTAAAATTTACCAGGGAGTAGCTATGTGTTATTTATTATCCCTAGGTAATTTTTAATCAGTTACTTGTATCTAAAAAGTAATGTGGTAACTACTAGTTATATTTGATAACAAAAACTAGTTATATTTTAGTTAATTGTAATTAGTCACTTCTAAGCTCTGCCTCTATCTCATTTAAAGTTATAAACTTTCAAATTTCCCCATCTCAAGCTTCTGAGTAATTTCTGTTCTGTTCTTGTTCAGGTCTCGCTCCCTCCCCACTGTGGGGTTGTTAAATGTGACACACACACACACACCCTTGGTCTTCAACAACATCATGGCAGCAGTCGTCCTGACAAAAGCCAAGAGTTTTCAGAAGGCAAAGCAGTATCAAAGGTGAGTTTACTTATGGCTGGGAGGTGATGTTTACTTTTCCTGGACTTTAAGAAAGCCAATTTTTGTAAACTCAGGGAGATATTGGCTGTAATTCCATGGACCGAGGCACTGAAAGAGAAGGGAGTCCAAGATGGATGGGAGTTCCTTAAAAGTGAGATATTAAATGCACAATCTAAAACAGTTCCAACAAGAAGAAAAAATGGGAGAAGTCTAAGGCAACCGCAATGATTGACTTAAGATATTTCAAGTCAGCTAAATATTTAAAAAAACATGTACAGGAAACGGAAAAATAGGGAATGCAACAACAAGGAATTCAGTGGTACCTCTACTAACAAATTTATTCTGTTCCGAATGCATGCTCTTAAGTCAGGCATGTCCAAACTTTGGCCCTCCAGATGTTTTGGACCTCAACTCCCACAGTCCTTTGCCATTGGCAATCTAAGCTTAGAATTCTGGGAGTTGTGGTCCAAAAACATTAGGAGGGCCAAAGTTTGGACATACCTGTCTTAAGTTGAACAGTTCTTAAGTAGAGGTACCGTATCTGAAAACACCAAAATAAATAAATAAAATAATAAAAAATGGGGAAAAAATGTAAGTACAGCAGACCGCATCTAAAATTTGTAAGGTGGCAGTTAAAATGCCAGTGGTTTTCCACTCTTAAGTTGAATTGTTCTTAAGTAGAGCTACTCTTAAGTAGAGGTACCACTGTATAAGCAAATAGCCAGTATGTGCAGGGGGGTGGTAAGAAAAGCTAAAGCACAGAATGAATTTAAGACTTGCCAGAGAGATTAAAGATAGTAAAAAGGTTTTGGTTTTTTTTAGTTATGTCCAGAGCAAAAGGAAAAATAAGGAAAGGAGAGGGTCTCTGCGTGGTGGTGATAGCCAGTTAATAACAGGAGACAGGAAAAAGAAGAACGAAAGGGTAACCCATTTCTCAGGGCAGGAAGCCCCCATAACTTGCAGACGGACAAGTTCCAAGTCCATCTGCAGTTGCTGGAAAACACACATTACAGCAGACACTATTTGAACAGCTAACCCTATCTCTAGCATGGTCTCTAGCTCCCTCTAGGGGTCAGTTCTGGCAATTTCATCTTTAGACATAGATGCTTCTGGGAATTTTTTTTCTTTTAATATTTTTAATGTTTTCAGATCGTGGGTAAGTGAATTGCCAGGTACTCGGCCCACGGAGAAGCATTGCCATGAGTCAGAACTGATTTGAGGGTACATCATCCCCTCCATCAGTTATCTCTACCGTTCAGTCAGCCTGGCAAATGCTATCAGGGTTACACTCCGTTCTTGTCTTTCATTCCGTTCATTTCTTCATCTGCCATGACTCTCAGCCTAGAATCCTGCTGCGTGATACTCGATTTGTCCTTTGGCCTGGCAATGCCTCGTTCTTTCTTCTGGAATAGGAATTGTAATTGTAATAGGAATAGGAATAGGAATAGGAATAAGGAATCTTTATTGTCATTGCCCCCTTGCAGGAATAACGAAATTTCACAGTTGCTATATTCAACTCATATAAAACATTCCACGTAGATTTAAAAACAGCTACAACACATAAAATATGACATATAAAATAAGCTGGCTTCAAAGTCCAGAACTTCTGTTTAAGGCCAATATTGCTCTAAAAAAGAAGCTCGTTTTGAGACAGTTTGTTCTCGCCCTCAGTACTCTATATCTCTGTCCTGATGGCAGCAACTCGAAGAGGTGATGACCAGGATGTGATGGATCTCTTAATATATCTAATGCTTTACAGCGGCAGCTGGTAGTATAAATTTGTCCTAGGGTGGGCAGTGAACAGCCCACAATACTCTCTGCAATTCTTATGATTCTGTGCAACACTGTCCTATCCCGATGGGTACAACTTCCATACCACACTCATAACCCATAACTTAGCACATTCTCAATTGCACAGTGATAGAAGGCCAGCAGCAGCTTTTGTGGAAGATGGTTTTTCCTTAAAGTTCTCAAGAAAAATAGAGCCTTTGTAGACGACCCCTAAACTCTGCAGCAAATGGCTGCAAGCTCCGGAGCTTACAATTGTTTCCCCACCAGCTCCGGAGTTTGCAGGAAATTAAGTGCGACCACGCCCACCTAAGCGCGTCCCAGCGCACTTTTCTTGTACCTGCTCGAGGAGGGTGAAAATCCCCAGGTCTGGATTTAATCTGGTCAGTGCGGGGCTCTCCTCGCTTCTGTTTTTTTTTTTTTTGCCTCCTGCCCCTTTAAGAGAAGGGGCGGGAGGGAAAAAAAGCAAACAGAAGAGAAAGAATTAGGACGACGGAGCTCCGGGCAGCTTCGGAGGTGAGCCTGCATTTTTCCTCTCTTTCTTCCTCCCTCCCCTCACGCAGACAGGAGCAAGGAAGTGCGGAGTGGTGGGGAAGAAGGAAGAGCAACGAACCCCTAAGATCTCTGGTCTGAATTTAAGTGGCCAGCGGATCTTAGGGGTCGTGTGAAAAGGCCCTTAGTCTCTCCTGAGCCTTTGTTTGAGAATGGTGTGAAAAATCCAGTTCTCGTCCTTCTTCTGAATGATCCGATGGCAATGATTGTCTTTTGCAGCCAAGTCCCCCAGACTGGATCTCCCAAAGGCCAAGGTCCAGAGTACGACCTCCAGCCCGGTGAACGCCAGGAAGGATGCGTCGGAGAGGTAGAGGAGAAGTTGGTGACCCTGGCCTTGGGCGAAGAACCAGCCGAAGAAGGAGATGAATATGTGAATGTGTGCCGGAGTGGGATGATGATCTACAAAGAGCTCCATGACAAGCTGTTTGAGCACCAGAAAGAGGGCGTGGCCTTCCTCTACCGCCTGTACCACGAAGGTCGGAGGGGTGGCATCCTTGCCGACGACATGGGTCTGGGGAAAACCATCCAGATCATCGCTTTTCTTTCAGGAATGTTTGACGCCGATCTCGTTCGGTCCGTTCTGCTGATCATGCCGGTGACTCTCGTCAACAACTGGATGCAAGAGTTTCTCCACTGGGCGCCAGGAATACGGGTGAAGGTCTTCCACGGAACCAGCAGGAAGGAGCGCGATCACAACCTCGAGTGCGTCCAGAGGAAAAACGGCGTCTTGCTCACATCCTACCAGATGGTCCTCTCCAACTGGGAGCAGCTCAGGAGGCTGGACCAAGAGAGCTTCGTGTGGGACTACATCATCCTGGACGAAGCGCACAAAATAAAAACGCCATCGGCAAAGACCACCAAATCGGTATACGCCATCCCTGCCAAAAACCGCATCCTCCTGACGGGGACGCCCGTGCAGAACAATCTACGAGAACTCTGGTCTCTCTTTGATTTTGCTTGCCAGGGAGCCTTGCTCGGCACGGCCAAAACCTTCCGGATGGAATACGAGAACCCCATCACGAAGGCAAGAGAGAAGGATGCTACTCCGGGAGAGAAGGCCCTTGGCCTGAAGATCTCAGAGAACCTCATGAGTATCATCCAGCCGTATTTCCTGCGGCGAAGTAAAGACGAAATCCTGAAGATGAAATCTGAAGGACACCACGGTCTACCTGGCATGGAAAGAGACTACGTCCCTCTAGAAATGCCTTCTCTCCCGAGAAAAAACGACTTCATCGTTTGGGTCTACTTGGCGCCCTTGCAAGAAGAGATCTATCGAAACTTTCTCTCTCTGGATCATATCAAAGAGCTGCTCATGACCACCCGCTCTCCGTTGGCCGAACTGACCGTCCTGAAGAAACTCTGTGATCACCCCAGGCTCTTGTCCGCTCAAGCTTGCGTCCAGCTCGGCTTGGAGGTTTCGGACTATTCCGAGCCAACGGACGAGGGAGAAGGAACGGGTTCCTCCATGTCGCAAGCCATCAAGAAGGTCTCCTCTCAGACGCTGATCGAGGAGTCGGGAAAGCTCACGTTCCTCGTAGCCTTGTTGGAAAAGCTGCAGGAAGAAGGGCACCAAACACTCGTCTTCTCCCAGTCGAGAAAGATGCTGGATATCGTAGAACACATCCTGACTCAGCGGGGCTTTAGGGTGATGCGCATCGACGGGACGGTGACCTGTTTAGCAGAAAGGGAGAAGAGGGTGGGGGACTTTCAGAAGAACAAAGGCTACTCCGTCTTCCTCCTCACCACCCAGGTCGGAGGCGTGGGGCTGACTCTTACGGCAGCCACCCGGGTGGTCATCTTTGACCCCAGCTGGAATCCGGCCACGGATGCGCAAGCCGTAGACCGGGCCTACAGGATTGGACAAAAGGAGAATGTCGTGATCTACCGGCTTATCACCTGTGGGACGGTGGAAGAGAAGATCTACAGGCGGCAAGTCTTCAAGGATTCGTTGATTCGACAAAGCACCGGCGATAAGAAAAACCCGTACCGGTACTTCAGCAAGCAGGAATTGAGGGAGCTTTTTGCCCTGGAGGAGACCAGGAGCTCCGCGACGCAAATCCAGCTCCAGTCTTTGCACGCACGTCAGAGGAATTCGGACGAGCAGCTGGACGCCCACATTGCGTATCTCCACACGCTGGAGATGTTTGGCATTTCCGACCACGACCTCATGTACACGCGCGAGACGGGCCATGAGGACCAAGCGGAGGATGACGAGGCCCATCGTTACATCGAGCACCGGGTTCAGAAAGCCCAAGAGCTGGTCCAGTTAGAATCGCAGCTCACAAACAACCAATACCTGAAATCCAGCTTCTCCTGAGAACCTCCCGGTCGACTTCCCAGCTGATCAGGACCCGCAGAATAAAGTTCTGTTCCTGGAACCGCAACGACCATGCCGTCTTCTCAAGACGGAGTTATTTACAACGGCTCTCCAGCCCGAGATGGGAACTTTCTGTTTTCTCTTTGTTTCCTCCAGTGAGGAAGACCACCTTTTCTACCTCTTAAACTCCTGGCAGGGCCTCACACACAGAACACATGCTATGATCGTGATGCTGCTGCTCCCAATATTCCCCACCTGGATCTGCTTACAGGCCCCGTTTGCACGGGGGGAAAAAAGAAAACAGAGGAGGCAAGGTGTAAGTCTCTCTGTTCTCCTGGTCAAAGCAGGTTATTAGGCGGAGAGCGACAAGTGGTATTCCAACTACCTGCAAGAGATCACTTGCTCACAGACTTCGAAGCCAAGCACCCCAAAATAGCTGCTACTCGCCGTAAAGAAGTGATGTTAGAAAGAAGACCCGCAGCTGACACTCAACCCTGTACCGAAACCGTACGGGATGCAGGGGAAGACCTTAAGCCAAAGACATGATGAAGCACACGGCGGTTTAATGTTATCTTTCTCTTCCATTTAGGGAGGAAATCAGCGAAAGCGAACCCAGGAAGGAAGGAATCCTTGCTCTCAGGAACTGTCTGTCTTTCTTTCTTGCACTTTGCCTGGAGAAAATGAAGCACTCCTATGAAGTCAACATGTTTTTACTGTTCTTTCTTGTGCTAGTAAAGTTTTTTTTCTGTCTCTCTCTTTAAAAAGCTCACATCTGTTCTCAGGCTTTTTTTTTTAATGTTGTCGGAACCCAGTTGCCTTAGATCAGTGGTTCCCAACCTGGGGGTTGAATGACCATTTTACAGGGGTCTGCATGAGCCAGTGCAGGAAAAGGCACAAACGGCTTGGGTCTGGAGGAGGAGGGGGGAAGGGAGGGAAGAGTGAGTTACAGCTTGATAGGTTGGAGGGGATGTCAGTCAAGGGCACCGGAGGCTGCAATTGGCTGAGGGTGCCTATAGAGGGAAGTTCTCTATGGCACTTGCAGCAGTGGCCTGACAAAGGGGGTTTGTGGCCTCTTCCAAGCAGGGCACGGGGGGTCCCCACCACATGAGGAACTGTATTAAAGGGTCGTGGAATTGGGAAGGTTGGGAACCACTGCCTTAGATAGAGAGGGAGGTTTTGATAAGGGCCATTTGGATTGTATGTCCCCCTCCCGAAATGCAGATTTCCTGGGGTCTGCCCCTTATTATGGCCTCTCAAGCTGTGCGTAGGATGTAGGGCAGTGGTTCTGAACCTGTGGGTCCCCAGATGTTCCTGGACTGCAACTCCCAGAAGTCCCAACTGGGAGTTGCAGTCCAGGAACATCTAGGGACCCACAGGTTGAAAACCACTACTGTAGGGTCTAATTGGGGCCTTCGAGATCAATGCATTCTCAGAGGGCCATTGGAATTGCAGTTGAACCTGGAAGGTTCTAGCCCAGTGGTAACCTGGTAACCCGGTTCTTGGACTGCATTTCCCAGAAGCCTTCACTACCAGCTGTGCTGCCTGGGGTTTCTGGGAGTTGCAGTCCAAGAACACCCGGGTGACCCAAGGTCGGGAACCACACCTCTAGAATCTTGACTGTGTTTGTGTGTGTGTGTTGCGTCGTTACAGTCGTGAGTGACCAACCCTGCGTGACCCCATGTCCATGGAGTTTTTCTTGGCAGGAATACTGGAGTGGCTTGCCAGTTCCTACTCCAGGCGCCTACAGCACCTGGTACAGTAGGACCCCACTATCCACCTATTCATTACCCACTGATTCAGTTGCCCACGGTTGGCAGAGAAAAAATTAAATAAACAATTCAGCAGCCAAACAGCAAGTTACTGCCTCAAAACTACAGCCATAAAGCAAGGTACTGTCACAAAACAGCAGTTTTGGGGATTTTAGGGGGTGTTCTCTCTTATCCACAATTTTCATTATCCACGGGAAGGCCTGGAAACCAATCCCCAGCAGATACTGGGGTGCTACTGTATTCCCTCTTGGTGTTCCATCCAAGTACTAACTAGGGTTGACCCTGCGTAGCTTCCGAAATCAGGCAAGATTGGATGTGCTTAGGGCACCTAGGCAGCTCTGTCTTGACTGTACCATTGTCCAAATGTATCTTGAATGCCTCCAACATTGGAGTGCTCCCCACCTACTGAGGTCATGGGTTCCATTGCCGTACTGTTGAGGCTTCATGCCATTAAAAAATCCAGAACATAAATTGTAGGACAGCAGGGAGAAAAAAAATTCTTTGCTAGTTTTCTGCTTGCAGGGAAGAAGAAAAAATCATTGTAGGGTGAAATGGGATGCCCCCTTGTTGCCTGCAAACATGCTACATCATGCTGCTATGTGCAAAAACAACAACAAACAAACCAAAAAACAGCCCAATTCCAAGCTCATTTTGAGTGAGTAGTCATGGGTACAGAAAAGAAGCAGTGATGTGTAGTGGGTAGAGTGCTAGGCTTATAACCAACATTCAGATCCCCACTCGGACACGCAATATATGGGATGAACATTGGCAGTTGCTGTTTCTTAACCTGTCCTACCTCACAGGGTGGTTGTGCAAATGTGGAGGAGATGTCCGCCACCTTGAGACCACTGGAGGAAAAGCAGCGTCCACCACCTGATACTAAAATGAATGGGAAACATGAAACATATACTGTAAGAGCATTCATGTTGCTTTTGGTAGGCAAGGGCTCCCTGGATCCCATCTGTAGGATACAAACAATACAACCTCCCTTCCTCCCCCCACCCCCTTGACAGAAGAATCCATTGGATAACAAATTGGTTTCCCAGCCTCCACGGTTCGCTTTTTTTGGCCAGGAGCAAGGAACAATGGTCCAAGAGTGTGCCAGGAAATTCTAATAAATGGGATGGACCTATCTCAAAGAGATATTTTTATTTTCACAAAAAATAAAGCAATTCAGCATGAGAGTAAAGGCTAAATGAGGAGGTGAAGAGGAGAGGGTACCCAGAAGACCCTGCCCCAGCTTCATTGGCAGGAAGGAAAACAAATGTGAACTATTCCAGACCCACTGAGCTACCCATAGGAAGTTAGAAAAAAATACAGAAAAGGAAAATTTCCATACTTCTCATCAATTTTCCCCACAGTGTTCCATTCTTCAACCAAAACCCCAACATGCCGGGTTCCTATTCAGAGATACATACCCTAAAGTGGGGCTTGACCCACAGATAGGGCTGGGTTTTTTTTTATTAAATTCATCTAGCTAGGGGTGGGATTCACGGAGTAGAATATTTATTTATTTATTTATTATTGTATTTATACCCCGCTTATCTTTCATACGAAACTCTAAGCGGCTTACACAGGGCGTACAAGCACCAGTAAACACAAACAATAATTATATAATATACAACAAGAATAATTAAAATATAAGAATAGTGTTATATTCCGCAGAGTAGGCCACTCCTTTTTTCATTAACGGGCGCGCCTTCTAGTCTCAGCATTTGTAACAGACGAAATAAAAAAAAAATATCTTTACTTACTGTTGTGAACAACTCACAAGAGGGGCAGAGGAGCTGAATAAGCCATCAAAGACATGACAGGAGGGCGAGGGGGTGGTAGACGGAGGGTGGGTGGGGAAGGGAGGGGCAGACAGACAACCAGCAGGAAATCCAATGATCTCTGGAGATGTTGAGTGCTCCAAACGTTGGAGGCCTTCAAGAGAAAACTGGACAACCACAGGGCAGATAACCTTTGGTTTTTATTCCTGCCTTTGAATCATAGAATCAGAGTTGGAAGAGACCTCAAGGGCCATCCAGTCCAACCCCCTGCCATGCAGGAACCCCCGTCACAGTATTTTCAACAGATGGCCATCCAGCCTCTGCTTAAAAACATCTAAAGGGGGAGACTCCACCACCCTCCTTTGGAGCAGCAGATTCCACTGCCAAACAGCTCTAACCGTCATGAAATTCTTCCTAATGTTTAAATTGTATCTCTTTTCCTGTAGTTTGAGACCACTGCCCTGCGTCCTAGTCTCTGAAGCCATGGAAAACAAACCTTTCAAATATGATGTATTTAAACATAGCTATTAGCTAGCTATCATATCCCCTTCTTTTAGAAAGGCTAAACATTCCCAGCTCCGGCTTAATGGCCCTTTCCAACTCAGTTATTCTGAGATACTATGATCCTTTAAAAGGGGTGGTCTCGTACTGTCGGAAATTGTGGAATAAAATAACTGGGGAAGCAAAGAGTGAACTGGATGCCATTTTGTATCATTTGTGTGGGGTTTGGGGTGTGGGGTGCTGTGACGGGAGTCACTGTGGATTCGATCCAGCTTTTCTGGAGAGTATTGTCTCGACCACCATCTCTCGGAATCTTTTTTTCACAAAAGGATCTGAAGCACAGAAATATTCAGCTCCAAATGGCCAACCTTAATGCCTTAGACTAGAGCCTTTTCACACGACCCCTAAGATCCGCTGGCCACTTAAATTCGGACCAGAGATCTTAGAGGTTTGTCGCTGTTCCTGCGTTCCCACCCCCTCCGCTCTCCTGGCTGCTGGCTGCGTGAGGGGAGGGAGAAAAAAAGGAAGAAAAGAATGCCGCTCACCTCTGTTCTGCCGTCCTGGCACTGCATTCAGATCTCTTAAAGGGGTGGGGGGCAAAAAAAAGAACAAACAGAAGCAAGGAGAGTCCGGCAGTCACAACGTTATATCCGCATCAGGAATTTTCACCTCCGGAGAGCAGGTACCTGAAAAGTGCGCTGGGACGTGCTTAGGTGGGCGTGGTCGCACTTAATTATCTTTAAACTCCGGAGCTGGTGGGGAAACAATTTTAAGCTCCGGAGCTGGGAGCCATTTGCCGCAGAGTTTAGGGGTCGTGTACAAATACCCTTAGACTACATTACAAAGACCGGAATGAAGACACAATTCTACTGAGGAATCTCCTGCTGCATGCCTGTAACTCAAGATGATTAGAGCCTAACTCCGTTTCGGAGGGAAATATCAGGGCTTTTCATTTCCAGCTGACAATTCTTAGGATCGAAACTTTCCTCAATAGTTTCCCATTCGTGGAGCTAAATTATCCATAGGAGTTTAATTTCCAACTTGGACCCAGGACTTGTTGGTAGCAAAGACATGGACTTGGGACTTGGTCAAAAGACTTGGATTTGGTACTAAAGACTTGGACACCCAAACACCACCACTACCACCCCAGCAGCAACCACTTTGATGGAGAGGACAGCTCAGGGTGGAGTTTTCCACTGAAAGCTCGGGCATCCTTGTGCTTTCCTGCGCCTGGGAGGATTCAGTAATGCCCGCCATCACCCTCCGCTCCCAATTTTTCCACACATGGAAAGCACAACGTTTTCCTGCTGGGCATGCTGCTGAGAGGAAGCACGGGGTGTGGCGTGTTTAAAAGTGTAAAAACATGTCAATGTGTTCAGCAAGCTGATAGTACGTGGGTGTGATTCTCTGGTACATTTTCAGGAAATGTTAATTCAGATGTCTCTTTCTCTGTGGGAAATAATTCAGCATGCCTTGATGCAGGGGGATTGTGACTCTTCGAGTTGACTTGGTTTTCCTCTTAGTACAGTAGGACCACCGTTATACGCTGGGGATTGGTTCCACGCCTTCCCGTGGATAATGAAAACCATGGATAAGAGAGAACGCCTGCCCACCCACCCCAAAACTGCTGTTTCGTGACAGTAGCTTGCTTTATAACTGCTGTTTTGAGACAGTAGCTTGCTTTATGGCCACTGTTTTGAGACAGTAGCTTGCTTTATGGCCACTGTTTGTGACAGTAGCTTGCTCTACGGATGCTATTTATTTATTTATTTATTTATTATTATATTTGTACCCCGCTTATCTTCGATTCGGAACTCTAAGCGGCTTACACTGTGCAACAAGTGCCAATTAATACAATTCAACAATAAAATAAAAAACAAGAAACATAAGACAAACAGTTAAAACCTAATGCATCCAACGAACCGACAGTACAAGACTGTCAACCCAAGCGAGTCTAACTAAGCAAACCACCCCATTAAAGAAATAAACAATCCTCGCTGGGTATAAGATGGCGGGACCCGTGGGGGGAAAAAAAAAAAAGAAAAAAAAAATCAGGGCTCACCAAAGGCCTCTCGAAATAGATAAGTTTTTACAGCTTTTCGAAAGGCCAGCAGGGACTCTGCAGAGCGCACTTCGCTAGGGATGGAGTTCCATAAGGAAGGGGCTGCCACCGAGATAGCCCGGTTCCGGGTAGCCGACTTCCGGGCCTCTCGCGGGGTGGCAACCCGCAGCGAGTGCGCTCGCACCTGCCGAACAGGTCGGGCCGAGGTGGATTGCTGAGCGATACGCTC
This sequence comes from Phrynocephalus versicolor, assembly GCA_023846285.1. NCBI lineage: Eukaryota > Metazoa > Chordata > Lepidosauria > Squamata > Agamidae > Phrynocephalus > Phrynocephalus versicolor. Next base: position 1,638,567 of record JAHTLZ010000161.1, on the reverse strand, counting down.
TGCCAGGTAGTCCGGTCCCAAGCCATGGAGGGTTTTATAAACTAAAACCAAGACCTTGAATCTAATCCGGGCCGCAACGGGCAACCAGTGCAGACGAGCCAGGACTGGGGTAATGCGGTCGTAACGACGGCCACCCACCACCAGCCTGGCCGCCGCATTCTGGACCCGCTGCAGACGCCGGAGAAGGTTCAAGGGCAACCCCATGTAGAGGGCGTTGCAGTAGTCCAACCTCGAGATCACCAGTGCTTGGACCACTGTTCTCAGAGAGTCAGCATCCAGGTACGGGCGGATCTGGGCGATCTGGCGTAGATGGTAATACGCGGCCCTGGTCACCGACGCCACCTGGGCCTCCATGGTGAGCGCCGGGTCCAGGACCACGCCCAGATTCCGCGCCCTCTCCACAGTCCGGAGGGAAACTCCCCCCAGAGATGGAAAAGGGCCACCGTACCCAGATGGCGAGCCCCCAAAGAACATTACCTCCGTCTTCTCGGGGTTGAGCTTAAGCCTGTTCGCCCCGGTCCAAGTCAGCACGGCATCCAGGCACCCATCGAGGATCTTCACAGCTTCCACTGCAGAGGTGGAAAAGGAGAGATAGAGCTGCGTGTCATCAGCGTACTGATGACAGCACACTCCAAAACTCCTAATGACCCCTGCCAACGGCCTTACATAGATGTTAAACAGCATGGGAGAGAGCGACGACCCCTGCGGGACACCACAAGGGAGAACCCACGGAGCCGACAACTCCCCCCCATACTGAACATACTGGGGACGGCCCTCCAGGAAGGATCGGAGCCAACTGCAAGCAGTGCCCCCGATTCCAACCTCAGAGAGCCGATCCAGCAGGATACCGTGGTCGACGGTATCAAAGGCCGCTGACAGATCCAGGAGAACCAACAGGGTAGAACAACCCCTGTCGGCCGCCCGGAGCAGGTAATCTTGCAGGGCGACCAAAGCTGTTTCAGTCCCCCGACGAGGCCTGAACCCTGACTGGCATGGGTCGAGGCACTGCCGATCCTCAAGGTATGACTGCAGCCGAACCGCCGCCACCCTCTCGATCACCTTGCCCATAAACGGGACATTAGCGATCGGACGATAATTACTCAAATTGTCCGCCGCAAGGCCTGGTTTCTTCAGAATGGGCTTAACCACCGTCTCCTTCAGACGAGAGGGAAATACCCCCTCGCTGAAGGAGGCGGTGGCGATGGCAGAAGCCATGGTCCCGCTGGCAGCTTTAATGAGCCAGGAAGGGCAAGGGTCGAAAGGAGTAGACGCCGGTCGGCAATGCGCCATAGCCCTAGAGGCCTCGACTTTGTGACAATAGCTTGTTTTACAGATACAATTTGTGACAATAGCTTACTTTACAGCTGCTATTTGTGACAACAGCTTGCTTTGCGGCTGCTGAATTATTTAATTTTTTCATCTGCCAACCGTGGATAAATGAATCAGTGGATACGGGGGTCCTACTGAATCCACCCAATACTGTATAATGATAAGTTGATCAAATTTCAATATATTTGCATACATATGATTAACAGCAATATGGGCTCTTTCACACGACCACTAAAATCCAGAACACGAACACATAAAATCGTTTTCCCACGAGCAGCAGACTTTTAAAAAAATAAAGTGTGACCATGCCCACTTAAGCGCGACCCCGCACATTTTACAAGTACCTGGTCTCGAGGTGGTAAAATCCTTGTCGCTGTTCCGATGCGGATTTTAATCCGTTGCTCGAGTCTATGGGAACACGGAAAATTCGCACCAAAACCTTTTCACCCCCATTATGGTGCCTTCGCTGCAGTTCTCAGTCGTGGGATCAGAATGGTTTCGGGTTTTCAAAATGCAACCATGGGAACATCCAATCCGTGACATCAACCACGTAACCGTTCAGGGAGGTGATTCGGATCAAAGTTTGCTGCGGATTTTAGTGGTCATCTGAAAGCAGCCCAGTTCCTTCCTTAACTCTTATGTTATGCGAAACGAATGATGTAACTGTTTTCCCTTCTGTCATAGAATCATAGAATCATGGTAGGGTTGGAAGGGACCTTAGCGGTGATCTAATCTAGTCCAACCCCCTGCCCAAGGCAGGAGACCTCATACCATCCCGGACAGATAACCAGCACACATCACTAAAACTAGTTTAGCGTTTGCAAAAGTTACTTTTTTGTGCTAGGTCTCCCAGAATTCCCCCAGCCATTACGCCAGGTCACCATGTTAGCTTGCTTGGCGGTGGTCTGGCAGTTGCAGGCCAGAAGAGAAACCTCTCCAAAATCTGCTTGAAGCCAACATTTGGCTGTGTATCCGTGGTGTTTCCATAGTGGCTTAGTTTGATTCCCCCTTGGTGCCTCTCTGAAGGAGAGCCAGCCTGGGTGGCCTTGGGCAAGCTGCATTGTCCCAGGGCACCCCCGGAAGATGGGAATGAGAAGCCACTTCTGAGTATTCTGTACTTGGAGAACCCTGGAATTTCGCAGTAAGTCAGAATTAACTTGGCAGCACATGGTTATTATATTAAGCTCAGTGGTACTGTACAGGTTTTGGGCTAGCAAGATTGAGGTAGGGAGTTTTATTCCTCCACTGAGCCTCCTGGGAGAATAGCCAGCCTGGGTGGCCTGGGGCAAGCTGCAGAGTTGTCCCAATGATAGCCTGGAAGTTGAGTACTGGACTTCTTTTTCTTGAGAGGTAGAAATGTTTCTCTGCCAATCCAAACAGCTTCATGATGAGCAGCGAAACGTTTCTGTCTCTCAAGAAAAAGAAGTCCAGTAGCCATGACTCAACTTCCAGGTAAACTCACCTGGAGGACTGAGAATCTTCACAGACATATCCCAATGGTAGCCACGTTCTGAGTACTCTCTGCCTAGAACACCCTGGAAAAGGTCGTCATAAGTCCTAATTGTTTTGGTGGCACACAATGATGATGAAGATGCTTATTTTATCTGTTGGCCAACCCGGAGGATGTGTGTGTGTGTTGTATTGTTACAGTCATGACCGACTCTTCGTGACTCCATGTCCATGGAGTTTTCTTGGCAGTAATACTGAAGTGGCTTGCCAGTTCCTACTCCAGACGCCTACAGCACCTGGTATTCCCTGGTGGTCTCCCATCCAAGTACTAACCAGGGCCGACCCTGCTTAGTTTCCGAAATCAGGCGAGATCGGATGTGCTTAGGGCATCTAGGCAGCTTAACCAGGAGGATCTCAGCGGCCATTTCCATGGAAAACCTGTGGTTGGTGAGTGTATGCCTTTTGGTGGCTGACTGTGAAAATTAAGAAGCTTTCCCACGCCGTCCTGATGTTTTGGACTACAACACCCATCACCTCTGCCCTCCCCAGCCATTATTTTGGTGGTGACAGGTGTTGCAATCCACTGGAAAGGTGCAGGAAGGCTGAACAGACCTAGGGTGTCTTTTAGACCAGCAGAGCGCCCAGAGAAGTGTGTGCATTTGGCCTCATAGCGTGTCTGGTCGCTTCTGCAGGTTTTCCTCAAAGCAAGATACATCTCATTAATTTCTCACTAATTTAATCAGCTGTTCTCTACGTGGCTTCTTTAGCTTCCTTGCGAGCACGTACTGGTGTCACGGCACTCTGCCGGTCCTACTTAATTAACTTTAATTGGGGAAGGGGAAGGAGATAATTCATTTATCTATTCTCAGGCTCTTGTCTGATAAGACTGTTGTGGAAGCAGCAAAGATGGAAGAGATAACGGCTACCACCCAGGATGTACCAAAATCAGAACGCAGATTGCCCCAAATGTAGGGAACTAGAGGCAGAATGTTTTGCAACCACTTCCGGCCATCCTGGTTAGGAAATGCAATAATATCTGAATAAATGGGTAAAAATTAGGGGTGTGGGGGTGTCTCCAACCTCCTGAATTCTCCAAGAATTAATTCCCCAGGCAGAATTCTTGGAATTTATTATTAATTCTTTAGATTAGATTAGATTAGATTAGATTAGATTAGATTTATTTGTCATGTATAGGCCACCTTTTTAATAATAATTTATTATCATTGTGTGTATATACACAGTATACACATACAATGAAATTCAGACACCCAGAGACCAGATTCAAAACACACA
>JAHTLZ010000161.1:1624076-1634486 GCA_023846285.1 Phrynocephalus versicolor | reverse complement strand
CACACACACACACACACACACACACACACACACACACACACACACACCTCCCCTCAACACACACACACATTAAAAAATCCCCACCCACCAACCCCCCTAAAAACACAAGCATCTACACAGCATGCTGGGTAATAGTGCGCACTGCTGGTGGTCCTTAAGTTCATTATTAAGTGCAATTATAGCTCTGGGATAAAAACTGTTCAGAAGACGTGTGGTCCGAGTTTTAATTGTTCTGTATCTTCTGCCAGAAGGCAACAGTTCAAAGAAATTGTGAGCAGGATGAGTAGAGTCCCTCAGAATGTTGTGTGACTTCCTCAAACAGCGAGATGTGAAGATGTCATCCAGGGTTGTTAGCTGGAGCCCGGTAACATTCTGGGCAATTTTAATTATTCTCTGTAGAGCTTTTTTGTCTCCTGATAAAGGAACTCAAGTTCCTTTTTTCAGCTTTTAGTATTTTGTTTTTGATTATGTACGTTGCCTTGGGTCCTTTTTTAGGAGGACAAAGAAAAAAGGCTGGGTGAAAATATTTTAAATAAAATAAATAAAAATAAAAATATGTCCCATATCCTGTCGCTCTACTGCGCCCCTAGTTGCAAAGGGGCAAAATGCAGACACAGACAGACAGAGCAAGGGAAGTAGCGCCCATTCACACGCACGCACTGGCACGGAGGCCGCCCTGTGTCTAGTCAGGGGCCAACCATGGCTAGTTGAGGGGACCTTGAGCTTGAGATGGGAGCATGAGTGCTAGGGGGATAATGGACATTGCAGTCCAATAAGTGACTTTCCTGATCTATGCATAACAATATGCATAGACCTCTTGGTAGTGGGGGCAGCTAAAAAATCTGGTAAATAAATAAATAAATAAATAAATAAATAAATAAATAAATAAATATCAGTTGCTGGTCTGGGTGGTGGGGCTGCCAGATGCCCCCATATTTTGCCTTTCCAGTCTTGACGATGACCCATGTGGCTTCTGCTCCTGATTGGTCATTCCGCTTGCCTTCCGATTGGCTGGTTGAACCCTATATAAACGTCCCCACCTGAGAGGCCAGCCTCAGTCTGGCCGATTCTCCCAACGATGTGCAGTTAACGTTCATTCTCTTGTGGCAACCAGTGCCAGGTCATAGATCTCTCTGCAGTATGTTTCCTGGAGTCTAATCGAGTTAATCCATCTACAAAAGAATAATAAACAAAAGCAGCAGGAGGTTTGGGTCATCATGGGTGAAATCTTCCCCCGTTCTGCAGGAAGGTTAAAAATAAACATAGGAGGAGTAAAAATGCTTTAATCTTACCCTTCGACCTGGAAACGTCTCAGAAAAGAAAAGTTTCTCTCTGTGTTTGTGTGTGATTCTGATCTCAGAACATTCACCCTATTTTGGGGGGGGGGGGGGCGGGGGGGGGGGGGAAAATGCAGGAGCCAGGGCAGGCTTCAATTTTACCTGTTGCTACTGGGCAGGTTCCTACGTTTTACCATTTCCCTGGAGATCCCATGTTCACCTTCCATGCATGCATCTTGTTCAAACATCCATCTTTGATCGGCTACAGAGGTGCTGGACTACATGTTCCATAATCCCCAGCCAACCTGGCTAACAGGGGATGATGGAGGCCATAGCCCATTGCCTCTGGAGGAAGGCCCAGGGGAGTGAGAGAGACTGCTGCAAGTGCTCTAGAAATAATATTTATTTATATTTTATTTATATATTTATAATTATTTATTTTTATATTTCTATACAGCCCGTCTTCCAATGGAACTATAATACAGTAGGATCCTGCTATCCGCTGGGGGTTGGTTCCAGACCTTCCCGTGGATAATGAAGACCGTGGATAAGAGATAACACCTGCCCCCCCCCCAAACCGCTGTTTCCTAACAGTAGCTTGCTTTATGACTAGTGTTTTGAGACAGTAGCTTGCTTTATGGCTGCTGTTTCTGACAGTAGCTTGCTTTACAGATGCTGTTTGTGACAACAGCTTGCTTTGTGGCTGCTGAATTAATTTTTTTCCCTCTGCCAACCATGGATAACTGAATCAGTGGATAATGAATCAGTGGATATGGGGGTACTACTGTAAACTATAATATCAGCCCAAATGCAGGAGTCCACAGCCGTTGAGTCAGACAGTTTATAAAGTCCTTACATAATAGGATCTGAAACCATAAGGAAATTTGGAAGAATGGATTGAGACATCTCATTCACCCATCCCTTGTGACTCACAGACAGTCTCGCCTGTTTGCTTTAGCCAAAGTTTTGGCTGATCCTATTTGCCTGAGCTGAAGGACAGCATTGTTAAAAGCTGTTCATGATTCAGCAAGCAGGGCGCGTGCTCACTCCACTCTTTTTGGTAAAGCAGCTTCATAGGGAGATCAAAAAATAGGAGCACTGTGGTGTTTTATCCACATTAAAAACGGTTAGTCCCCTGGCAGAGGTTGTGTTTTGAATTTTTTGGTTAAATTCCTCAGGCAGAAAGGGCATGGATTCAGGGAGTAGAACAGTTTAAAGTTCCCCAGTAGTCCACCCCTTTCCTCTCCAGTAACCAGCAGTTAACTCACTCTGAGCCATTAGTAGGAGAAAGAATCAACACCTTTCATTGACTTACAATTGAACAGCTCAAACAGCAAACTGACAAACCTAACTGCTTTCGCCAGCAAACTTCCACAGACCCTAGAAAGGGAGAGGGAGAGGGAGCAGAAAGGCAGGGCTCACTTTGAGTTCACAGACAGAGAAGGAATGATTGGTTGGTGCTGGATAGATTGACAATTGGATTAGATTGACAGATGGACATCTGTCGGAAATACTGTGATGGGGTTCCTGCAGTGCAGGGGGTTGGACTAGATGGCCCTTGAGGTCTCTACCAACTCTAGGATTCTATGATTCTTTCACTCTTTCCTCACAGGGCTTGGTTTTCAGCCCCCTGACCCTCCTTGTTGACCTCTTCTCAACTTGCTCCAGCGTGTTGGCATCCTTCTTGAACTGTAATGTCCAGAACTGGACACAAAGGACTCAAGATCAGGCCTAACCAGTGCTGATAAAGGGGGATCAATCACAGGATTTGAAGACTAGACGTCTGTTAATGCTACCTAAAATAGCATTTTATTTGAGGCTGCAAATACAACCCATGCTGGTGGCTGTTGTTGGCCAGATGCTTAAAAGGACTGTAACACAGGAGTTCCCCATGAGCTGTGGAGTCAACAAGACACCGTCCTGTCCTTGTTTAGCTGGGATAACAAAGAAACCGCTGACCGCCATAACACCTGCGTCCAAGCCATAATTTGCAAATCAGCACCGCGACCGCATCAGTTGAGTGGCCAATGACTGGATGTGGGCCCAGATGCCCCTGCAGCTGGAGACAATGACCTGTTGTGGGTTTGCGCCGTAAACACTATTTATTTTCGGTGGTTTTTAATTGGAAGCAAAACCAAACGAGAACAGCAATCTCCAGTTCGGCTGCCTTCAGAGCATGAGCTGCAGTGTGTGTATGCGGCAGAGGCTTTGAAGTCCCTGCTCGGTTTGTGAGTCCCTCAAGAGCCTTGGGCAAAGATGTAAACACAACCCCAAACTCTTTGGGACATGCAACGTTGCATTCCCAGCACTCGTCAGTTACAACATTTGTTAGTCCTTAGGCTTCAAGGTAATGGGACCACATTCACATATTTGCTGAAGAAACTTCATCTCATTGTGTTTTAGCGGTTACTTCACGTCCGTTTGGTCTCTGTTAGTGTTGTGCTTAGGAGTGTTACAAAAATGTTACTTCACGTCCGTCGCGCAACTACTGAAATTTGTCTTGACCACGCCGCCGGAACGGCTGCTAAGCGTGACAATACTGTACCTGGTGTTGGGGTAGGGTTTTCCCTTGACACTCTTTGTTCCCGCTTTCTGTTCTGAGACAAGACACCGTGTAAGTGATGACTGTCACGCCACAAAACATTCATTTCTCTCAGAAAACTGTGTCCGTTATTTTGGTTTTGACTTTTCAGAAGCGAAATATTGAAAAATAATTTTTAAGCGCCCCCCCCAAAGGAAGCTAGACAAATTCAGTGTTTGTCACGGTACAAGACTATGAGGTAATACTTGTCTCATCACGACCATGGGAACACTGAAACAGGGACAAAACCATGTGATTGCAACCAACGCTGTCATAGTACAAAACTAGTCGCCGAACAAAGAAGGACGTGAAGTCCCCCCCCCCACTCCCAAGACACAAACTGAAAAAACAAACCACAAACAGGTTTGTTTTTCAGGGATTCAGGGATAGTTTGTGGGTAGCCAAGAATCACAAACCACTCCGATCTGTCGCTTTGTGCCCATCTCAAATTTGAACCCAGGTCCCCCAATTCTGAGTGCGACACTCTGCTCAGGACACCACACTGGTGCCCAGAGTGCTTGACACACAACAATGGGCTCACGCTACAGGAAAGCCAGATTTAGGCTGAATACCAGGAAAAACTTCTTAACTGTTAGAGCAGTATCACAACGGAACCCATGACTACGAGAAGTGGCAAATGGAGGAAATTAGGCCACCCTCTTTCAGATCTGCTTTGGTTTGGGTTCCTATATTGAGAAGTGGGTTGGACATTGGCTTTAGAGGCCCTTTCAACCTTCATCATGATTCTATGATTCTGTGGTTTTAAAGCCATCCAGGTTGGAGTCAAGCCTAGACAGCCATACAGTGGACTCTTGTATAACAGTTTGTATAACATAAAATCTGTACAACATAAAAAATTCCGGAGATAGGGGAAATTTGCTTAACATAGGGTGTTTATACACGACCCCTAAACTCCGGGGCAAATGGCTCCCAGCTCCGGAGTTTAGAGGAAATTAAGTGCGACCCTGCCCACCTAAGTGCGACCCAGTGCACTTTTCTTGTACCTGCTCTTGTGAGGTGAAAATTCCTTGATGCGGATGTGCTGGGCTCTCCTCGCTTCTTTTTGTTGTTGTTTTTTTGCCTCCCGCCCCTTTAAGAGAAGGAATCAGGAAGTGACGTGGCTCCCCGGCAGCTTCCACCAGAACCGGGAGGTAAGCCTTTATTCTTTTTCCCTTTTTTCCCTCCCTCCCCTCACACAGACAGAAGCAAGGACGTGCAGAGGGGTGGGGACGGAGGAACAGCAACGAACCCCCAAGATCTCTGGTCCGAATTTAAGGGGCCAGCGGATCTTAAGGGTCGTGTGAAAAGGCCCATAATCGCCTATGGGGAAAATCCGTACAACATAAAAATGGGATTACTCCATTTTCAATGCATTCCTATGGGAATTTGTATAAAAGAAAATTTGCTTAACATAATTTCATTTGGAACGAATTAATTCCTTTATACAAGGTACCACTGTACTTCTCAACGGTTAACCATACATTTTTCTGAATTATTTCCTTTCATCTGCCCAGCTTTTAGGATCGCAGCTCCCAGATGATCAAGTATTAGAAAGGAGGGAATGCTCCCCTGAGGACTTGCTCTGTTCGCCTGTTCCCCATTGCTTGCTCTTCATCTAAACTGAAAACCCCCAAATGCTGATTGTTTTCCTCACAGGTCTGGGGCTGTAGCACGCCGCTCCTTTGGGCTGCTTCCTGCCACACCTTTTCCAGTTCAACGGGAAGGATAGCTCATCAATTTGGCACCTTGAGGGGGGCGGGTTGAGCGGCACCCTGCCAGATTAACTGGCATCCAAAAAAAGCCGTTGTATAATAATTTCACCGCCATCTCTCTTCCTCCTCTGCAAGGGAGCAGCCCTGCTGCCAGCGCTACTAAATAATAAATGCATAAATAAATAAAATCCAAAGTGTCTTATTTGTTCAGCATGACATCATGCAACAGGAAACCGGTTTGACTGTATTACATAACATGCAACTTGGCCCCCACCTCTGAAGGGTCACTGCAGAGTCCCGAACGCTTACTAATCCCAGCAGACGTTGACAAAAAAAAGTCTTGCAGGAACTGAACCTGGTTGCACAAATTCAGCCCAAACGACGCTCCTTTGGTTTTTTTTTGGACCCACAAACGATAATCATCAGCAACGTGGACCAGCTGGAGGTGTGTCAAGAAGCATTTTAGGATGACTCCAAGCTGACTCCAGGGCCCTGGACAGACTTGGGCAGGTTCATTCACGACGGTGCTGTAGTTTTTCTCCAGGGTGTCAGAGATGGCCATACCCTGAGGGTGTGTCTCTACCGTTGTCTCCTTGCTGTGGCTCAAGCATGACTCACCAGGGTTGCTTGTGTTCCCGTACCATGGACACAAATGATTCCCACTCTTCTTTTGGAGAAAATTGTCCCCCTCAGATGGGCCGAGACATGCCAGAGGTACAGAAGCAGCTCGATTACATTCAAATTACAATGTGTGTGTGTGTGTGTGTGTTTAAAACTGCTCCTGTGCCTCTAAGCAGCAGCTGGGAGAAAGGAGAAATTAGTCAACAGGAGTAACTCAGATTTTGAAGATGGTGGTGGTGGCCAGTTTTGCTTCCCTGACAAAATATAACTCCCAACCCCGCCTCTGCTATCCCACTGCTGGAAAATCCAGATCAAAGCAAAATGCGGATTTTACGGTCACATGTGGCCTTTTTATACGACCCCTCAGATCCGCTGGTCCCTTAAATACGGACCAGAGATCTTGAGGGTTCGTTGCTGTTCCTCTGTCCCCACCCGCTCCGCACTTCCTTGTTCTGTCTGCGTGAGGGGAGGGAGGGAAAAAAAGCCTTAAACAGGGACAAAAGAAGAAAGCCTTACCTCCGGTGCGTGGAAGCTTGCTCCGAGCCCCAGTCTTACTTCCTGGTTGCTCTTAAAGGGGCGGAGGCAAAAGAAAAACAAAAAAAAAAAAGCGAGGAGAGCCGGCACTCTCCACATCAAAATTTTTCACCTTCTTCAAGCAGGTACAAGAAAAGTGCGCTGGGTCGCGCTTAGGTGGGCCGGGTCGCACTTAATTGTTTGCAAACTCCGGACCTGGTGGGGAAACATTTTTAAGGTCCGGAGCTTGCAGCCCTTTGCCGCGAAGCTTAGGGGTCGTGTATAAACACCCATGCTTGAAAACACGGTCCCTGTACGGGTGCAGTAGAGAGCACCTCATCTTTTGTGTCTCCACGAGCGGGAACCACAACACAGCAGAAGGAAAAGATTTTGATGCAGATTTTCCGAGTCCCCACAGACTCAAGTACTGGTTTAAAATCCGCATTGGAACTGAGACAAACTTTGTACCACCTCGAGACCAGGTACTTGTAAAACTTTGCTGGATTGTGCTTAAATTGGCGTGGTCACATTTTTTCCCTTTAAACTCCACTGGTCATGGGGACACAATTTTTTTAACCGCATATTCAAGTAATTTGAAGCGGTTTTTAGTGGTTGTGGTATAGCAGCCACGTGTGAGGAATGTTTGTTTCTGTGGTTCTTGTAAAAGACAGTCCGGTGAAACTGTGTTCTAATCTGGGATCTCCACTTTTTTAGCTGTTTCCAAAGAAGTAAGCGTGTTAATCTGCCCCGACGTTTTAGCAAAGGGGCGAAAACGGAGAGGAGGAAAAGAGAACATAAGAGCATAAGAACCTAAGAACAGCCTTGCTGGAACAGGCCACAACCCATCCAGTCCAGCATTCTGTTTCACACAGCGGTTTACCACTTGCTTCAGGTTATTCCCCAGCAGATGTCTTCACCTGCTTACGATTCCCTGCAAATGGTATTGAGAGATATCCTGCCTATCTCTCCAACTCGGAGAGATAAAATAATATACCACATTTTAGAGGCTGAGCAGATTGCTTGGTGAGTTAGAGGTTGGGGTTATGATTCCCACCCCGCCCTGCTCCCAGCGTCCTGGGAGAAGATCCAGCCTGTGTGGCCTTGGGCCAGCTGAACAGTCCCAGAGCAACCCCAGAAGGAGGAAATGGGAAACCACTACTGAGCAGGGGAGTGGTATCAGGAGACAGATATCTAGTCTCGTGCACTCCCAGACGCATCTGGTGTGGCCACTGTGAGATACAGGAAGCTGGACTAGATGGGCCTTTGGCCTGATCCAGCAGGGCTCTTCATATGTTCTTATATTCTTATTCCCTACCTGGAAAACCCTGAAAAGAGCTGTCATAAGGTCCAGTTTGACTTGACACCAGGTCATCATCACCATCGCTAGTGGTTTCTGATAGTAACGATAACTGGCTGGATACCTCAGTGGGTTAGGTGCCTGGCTGTGGAATTTAATGCTTCGAAGAGTAACCAGGCTGCCTAGATGCCCTAAGCCCATCCAATCTAGCCTGATTTCGGAAGCTAAGCAGGGTCAGCCCTGGCTAATACTTGGATGGGAGACCACTAGGGAATACCAGGTGCTGTAGGCGCGTGGAATAGGAACTGGCAAACCACTCCAGTATTCCTGCCAAGAAAACTCCATGGACATGGGATCACAAAGAGTCGGAAATTACTGTAACGACGCAATACACACATACACATACACACAGAGAAGAGTAGCCAGCCTGGGTGGCCTTGGAACTGGCTGTGGCCAGCAAAATAATAATAATAAAGCTGACTGTCCCGTGCTACAGCCACCCATGGGACCACATGGTCGGCAGTAAATAAATAAATAAATAAATAAATAAAAATAAAATAAAATAAATAATTTTAAAAAAGAGCGTCGACCCGGCCCCAGGGATGGCCAGGTTGGTACCCTAAAATAAAGAAAAAATATAAAAAATAAAACCAGCGCCGACCCAGCCCCAGGGGCCGCGCAGTCGGCGCTTGAGGAAATAAATAAATAAATAAATTTTTTAAAAAGGAGCGCTGGCCCGGCCCCAGGGGTGGCTGGGTCAGTGCTCTAAAATAAAGAAAAAATATATTAAAAACAACAACAAGCGCCGACCCAGCCCCAGGGGCTACGCAGCCGGTGCTTGAAAACAAACAAACAAACAAACAACAACAACAACCATGAGGCGCTGGCCCCAAGCTGGTGACTCAAAAAGCCCCTGCCCCAGAGGCCAGGATCCACTGCTGCCACCACCACCGCCAAGCTGCTGCCGCTGCCACAGGTAAAAACCCACACTGGTTCGGATTGGTTCAGGTTTGTACGATTTTTTTAAAAAAAATCGTACAAACTTGAACCTGAACTGGCCCGAACCAGACGAACCCGAACCATGGGTTTTCTGGTTCGTGCCCACCTCTGCTTAGTACGACCAAGTTTCCAGACAGAACTAGTCACCAAAATCCAGAGTCCATTGTTTTGGTAAATTTAAATGTGAATCTTGAATCTTTTCATGTTTTTTTGTATGATTAGGAGCCAAGGGAAAGAATGGGCTCTAAAAACATCTGGATTCTTTTAACTCCCGCTTTCCTCCTCTTTCAGTTATTGTTATCCAGAAATACTGCAGGATTGGAGGGCGGCTCTCCCCACAACAATTAAACTTTGATGTGGGGCCTGCCGTCCTGTTTTCGCTTCCAGCCATGCGTTTCGCTCAAAAGCACCAAGACGGCTGACTCGTAGGTTTCCAGATGTTTTCTAAGCCTTTTTGGGGCTGCTGGCAGGCACAGCTGGAAAATGCCGCTTTAATACAAGGCCATCCTGACGGCGGTGTAAATATTCATCTTTGTGGTGTGTGTTTGCCTGTGTGTTCATGGTCGCACCATTTCTTGCTCTTATGGCAAAGACGGTGGCTCCAGCATCCCAGTTCCAAGACTGTGTATCTGGGAATCTGCATTTTATTTGTGGGCATAGCAATCAATGAGATGTGCCCTCTGATTGGCTAGGTTGCTGTGATGTCACAGAGGCAGGTACACTGCACCTTTTAGCTGCCATTGGCAGTAGGGGTGGGCATTTCTTTTCAGAACCAGTAGGTTAAGGAAGGAACCACGTGAGCCCAGGTGGTCCTCAGAACCAGCTGATACATGCAAATCCAATTGCTTTACCTTTCTGTGTCTTGCACAGGGTTAAAATCCAACGAGGAAGCACGCTTGCGACATCATCTTTCCTGCTTTGTGCTGCTGGCCAATCAGAGAGGGAGGCGGGATGATGCCTGTCCCTGCACAGCTCCTGATTGGCCAGCATCACAGATCTAGCACAGATGATGTCGCAGCATGCTTCCTCGTTGGATTTTAACCCTGCACGAGACAAAGAAAGTTAAAGCAATTGGATCTGCGCGTATCAGCGGTTCTGAGGACCACCTGGGCTCGCGTGGGTCATTTCATAACCTACTGGTTCTGAAACAAAATGTCCATCCCTAATTGGCAGAAATGGACCTGACTCACCTACGATCCCTTGTTTCAGCAATGACCCAGTTAATATCCAGTCTGGTGGTCAGCTTCCCGGCAACCACAGTGGCTCCATGTGGGTGCCGAAAGCCTGACCATTGCCAGGATTGGGCTCATGTGTGGCATTTGGCTGGGACAACAGAATGGACCCTGTTGGCAGATGCACTTATGTGATGTTGGCCTCACTCCAGTGACAGTCCACCATCATGGCAGGAAG
>JAHTLZ010000161.1:1559118-1624066 GCA_023846285.1 Phrynocephalus versicolor | reverse complement strand
ATCATTTTGTGCAATCCTCCCATCCAAATAGTGTTCTTGAGCTCAAGTGACTCTTTTTGTTCTGGCTCCAGCCATTTTGAATTTCTGATATTGCGAACTGGCTCAGTAAGTGAGCCACTTTGAGGTAATGACAAACTGGACTACGGATGCAAAATTTCCAGAAACTTTTGCGGGTGGGGTGGGGTGGGGGAGGACACACCCTGGCTTTCCCCAATTTTTTCCATTTTTCTCCAAAGTTTTGCTCCATGGCTTCAATATTTTGCATCTTTAGGTTGAACACTTCTGTGGCTCCTCAGTGGAAGGGCGAGGGGGTGAAAAATTGTAAAGCAGGCCTGCCCAACAGGTAGACCGCGGTCTACCGGTAGCCCGCAAAGGGTTCAAAAGTAGCCCACTGGCCATCAATTTAAAAAGTGAGGGGATAAGTTCTCCACCCCTCCCTCCCCCATCCAAAGGACCACCACTGCCCCAGCAAAGTTCTGGGTCTGCCAGCCCATTGTCTCAGTTGACCGGGGCAGTTCAAGGGCCATGGCACATTGAAATCTGTTCCCTCCAGAACAGATTATTGGGTTTTCAATGCATTCCTATGGGAAACCGCTGCTCTACTTATTATGAGCATGTGCTTGGAACGGATAAAATTTGTAAGTGGAGGTTTTAGTGTAGTAGCCCTCAGGCACTTTGGGCCAGAAAAAAGTAGACCTCAGCCTGTTCAAAGCTAAACAGCTCTTTTGTAAAGGATTTGCTAGACCAGGCCTGCACAACAGGTAGACCGTGGACTACTGGTAGCCCATGAAGGGTTCAAAAGTGGCCTGCCGGTCATCAATTTAAAAAGTGAGGGGTAAGTTCTCCACCCCTCCCTCCCCCATCCCAAGGACCACCACTGCCCCAGCAAAGTTCTGGGTCTGCCAGTCCACTGTCTCAGCTGAGCGAGGGAGTTCAAGGACCATGGTGCATTGAAATCTGTTCCCTCCAGAATGGATTAATTGGTTTTCAACGCATTCCTATGGGGAACCACTCGGAACGGATAAAATTTGTAAGTAGAGGTTTTAATGTAGTAACCCTCAGGCACTTTGGGCCGGAAAAAGTAGACCTCGGCCTGTTCAAAGTTGAACAGCCCTGTGCTAGACCATCGCTGATGTGTTATATCCCTTATTTTAAAAACTGCTAAAGCTGCCTATAAGATGGAGGATTTGCACCAGCTGTATTCAGACCGATGAAGCTGTTTGGATGAACAGCGAAACGTTTCTATCTCTCAAAAAAGAAGTCCAGTAGCCATGACTCAACTTCCAGAACTGCTTTAAAGGCTTCTTTGAATTATCTCAGATTTGAAACGATTTCCTCTTGGTGAAGACAGTATTAATTGGGCTGAGAAGGGGGCTCAAAAAGCAGGATTGCCGTGGTGCTTCATGCTTTTTTGCTAGACCCCCTGGTGAACGGGTTTTCTGTACAATGTGTTCCTTCCTACTCCCTAGCATGTTATGACCTGCAGAGACAATCACTGGAGGCAACCAAGCAAAAATGCTTCCTCTGCATGTTTTCCTTCCTGAGAAGTGAGGGCTTTGTTCCCCACCAAGGCTTCATCTTCTAACAGCATTTCCCAAGAGTCTCATGGGTGAAACCCCTTGAGGAGAGAAAGCAAACAGCTATTGGACATCTCTTACATCAATTTGAGGAAATGGGCGGTATCTCCTTCTTTGTAAGGCAGACGCGTACAAACACACTTCTTGTCAGGGTCTGATGTCAGCTAAATGAGGAGCCTGGTGGTGCAAGTGGTTAAACTGCAGTACTGCAGCTGAAAGTCTGCTCATGACTGACCAGGATTCAATTCCAAGTAGCCAGTTTGAGGTTTACTCACACTACTTTGAGAGAGGAGTAAGGGAAGCCATTCATGTTAGCATTGAAAATCCCTCCCTCAACAGTGGTGGGCTCCGGCATAGTCTATCTGCTACTTATCAGGCTGTACTTTCCAAAGTACCCAGGCAAATCAAGGAGCCTTCACCACCAGGTCACAGCTAACGACCCATTCTTGATGGGTTTCAGCACATTAGGCCATTGTTTACCTTAAAGCCATGGACACTAATGTCTCCCTAACGAGCCTATTCAGGCTTTGTTCATCTTATGAGCCAATCAGACCAGGGGACAAGAGGTCAAGCTGACTATAAGAAGGACTACTTGCACTAGCTGTATTCAGACCGATGAAGCTGTTTGGATGAACAGCGAATCGTTTCTATCTCTCAAAAAAGAAGTCCAGTAGCCATGACTCAACTCCCAGTTATTTCTTAATGGTACTGGACTGTATATTATCCCTCATTACTGTAAGCTGCCTTGGGTCCTTTTCCAAGGAGAAAGGCGGGGTAAAAATACTCTAAAATAAATAAATAAATAAATAAATAAATAAATAAATCTTTTGTAAGTGTGCAATAACTTTTGTTCCTATAAGGCACCCTCAAGCCTGAGAGGGGGCTTGAGCCGCGTGGCTATCACAAAACACAAATGCAAAACTATGCTACAGGCGATACCTTTATAGGCCACTAAGAACAATAAAAAACATTGCAAGCTTTCGAGTGCAAAACACTCTGCTTCAAAGTAGGTCCCAAAAGTTCAAACATGGCAAAAGATGTGCTCAAGCTTGAGAATCTGTTTGTTGCAACAATAAATCCCTATTTTCCACCCAAGAATTTGACAGCCGCATTATTCCCTTGACCTTCATGTCACAGTCACCTTTACTTGTCACACACTGCAGGCAGCAGCGGAGATGCCTGTCGTGGGTGTCCAGCAGAAGTGGCAACACAGGGAGCATTAGCTGGCAAACACGTAATTCCATCTAGAGATGCTTGTTGTCTCAAAATACTGTATATATATTTATTTATACATTTCTATACCACCCGTCTTCAAGAAGAACCCTGGGCGGTTTACATCAATATATATATATATATTTAAAACAGTACAACATCAAAGATCAAGGACTCATCAAAGACTCAACCACCAAACTTGCCTTTTTGAAAGGGTCTTTTTTAGCCCAAAGGCTTAAAATCTCTTTTGGGAGATTTCCCCCCCCCCCAAAAAAACATGTTTTGAATGCTTTGAACCTGACTGTTTTAATTGCATCGTAAGTCTGTCTCTATCAATCCTTCATCATTCCAGGCCTTTGCAACGTGTAACACGTAACAAAGAAAAATATTTTCCCCGCCAGTTTCAAAACAGGCAGTTCATTAGGACGCTTGTCCTCCATCTCATCAAAGCATCCTTCAAAACAGCCAAAATTGCTGCAGGTGTTGGCAGCATCTGTACAGTGTTGTGGTCATTATATATTTCTTATTGAGAAAACAAGAATGCAACTTCGTGGTTACCAATGCAAACTGGGCTGCTGCATACTGTATGTGACAGATCCCTTTGAGGTGAAGAAGACGAACAAATCTCCGAATGAAATGCAATTAAATTCCAAAAGGAAGGTGAGCTGGACAAGAGGGTGAGTTTTACTGGAAGCTGCGCTAAGGACTTTGGCATCCAAAGAAGTACAGGACCTCTTTTCCGTGGTTTTCTTCAATGATACATTGGCTTCTAAAGATGGGTAACGCATACCTCTCAAGTGTCCCATATTTGCTGGGACATCCCATTTTTTACCCCTATTTCCCACTGTCTTCCCGGATATATTATTTTCCCAGAAATGTCCCGGATCATATAATTTTTAAAAAATGCTCTGAATGGCATGGGCGCCACCATGTTGGGGCGGGGATACTGTGACCACGATCCCTTATTTGCAAATCCAAAACTTGACAGGTATGAAGTAACATCCAAATTATTTTGGTCTACAAGTCCCAGTATATCCAAGGGCTGTTAAATCCTAACAATTTTAACATGTCTCACCTCTGGCTATGAGCTACAATCCCAAGCAGATCATTCAGGCATCAGATCTACTGGATTATTGTTCTTACGTGCCATCAAGTCGCCTCCAGTTCATGGATGACCCTATGAACAAAGCATCTCCCAAATGGCTGTTGTGGGTTTTCCGGGCTGTTTGGAGAACAACGGCCAAATAGCCCGAAAAAACCACAACAGCCATCAGACCCTGGCCGTGAAAGCCTTCGAGAATGCAATATCCAAAATGTCCTGTTTTGCTCAGCTCTTGCGAACTCAGACCTTTGGCTCCTTGTAGGAGCCTGGTCCATCTCATAGTTGACCTTCCTCTTTTTATTTATTTATATTTGTTTATTTATACAATTTATATGCCACCCACTACCCAAAGGTCTCTGCTGCCTAGCACCTTTCCCAGCATCCTTGTCTTTTCAGGCGACTCCTGCCTGCTGATGCTGTGGCCCAAATAGGACACGTAGTTTCAACACGTTCGCTTCCAGGAATTGTTCGGATTTGATCTAGTACCCACTCAAATGGCTTAGGGCCTTTTCACACGACCCCTAAGATCCGCTGGCCACTTAAACTCAGACCAGAGATCTTGGGGGTTCGTTGCTCTTCCTGCGTCCCCACCCCTCCGCACTTCCTTGCTCCTGTCTGCGTGAGGGGAGGGAGAAAAAAAAGAGAGGAAAAAATGCAGGCTCACCTCCGAAGCCGCCCCGGAGCCCTGTTTGTTTGTTTGTTTTTGCCTTCCACCCCTTCTCTTAAAGAGGCAGGAGGCAAAAAAAACCAAACAGAAGCAATGAGAGCCCCGCACTCACCAAATTAAATCCGGACATGGGGATTTTCACCCTCCTAGAGCAGGTACATGAAAAGTGCGCTGGGACGCGCTTAGGTGGGCGTGGTCGCACTTAATTTCCTGCAAACTCCGGAGCTGGTGGGGAAACAATTGTAAGCTCCGGAGCTGGCAGCCATTTGCGGCGGAGTTTAGGGGTCGTGTACAAATACCCTTAGAGAATTACTGTGGGACAGGGAAGGCTGAAGGGGCTCAATGAAGGAGAGTGCCTCCCACCCCTGCCAAGACTGAGAGGGAGGAATGATGGGAAAAGCAGAGGCGGAGGGAGGAGGCGAGGAATGCTCGAATAAGGGAGGAAAAGGAGGGCGAGGAAATGGGGAGGAGGTTTGAGGAATCCTTAAAGATTGGGGAAGGAGAAAAGGCGGGAAAGACAGACCAACCCACGGTTGCGGAGGTGGGGTTTGGGGAGGTTAAAAAGGAGAGACCACACGTCTTAACCCCAGGCTGGAAATGGGTATGGATGGAAGACCCTTATACAGGGAGATGGGAGCAGATGATGATGATGACTCATGCTGAGGCGGAGAGCTATCGGAGGCAAGCTCACAAAAAGGGGTGCTCCTATTGGGGAGAAAGGGAGGCCCGGCCGGAATACAACTGCAAACTGAAGAAGATAAGGCAGGGCTTAGCCTACGAAAGACGGATGGAGGAGGTGAAAGAAGAGGAGAAACGGACCGGGATACACTCTTGCGGGAGGGGTTTGGCCCTCCGAGAGGACTTTCCGCTTCGGCGGAGACCTGGACCCAAGGCGACCTCGGAGTTGCAAGCCACCATACTGACCCAGGACGTGGAACCTCTGAAAGGGTCTGGTGGAACCCTCCCCTCTCCGGAGTAGAAAGGGGCCTGAATTTCTCCCTGTTCACCCCTACCCGGGACTCTAAAAATAACCCCTTTTTTTGTTAAAAAGACGTTACACCTGTTGATTCTATTATAAAGAGAAGTGCCTCCTGAAGTGTAGGAGAGGACAATAAAACTCACGTTGGTGCGTTGAAAAACGCTTCTTTATTGAGTTCTAAAGGGCGGGCCGTCTGGCGAACAGGTGAATCCCCACAGTTACATTAAGGAACAACTTTTTGGGAAAACAATTATATACCTCGTTTAGGATCTAAGAATGTTTCACTGGCCAAGGGCATTGAAGTAGAGACTGCAGCTATGGAGTTTGTATCAGTTCTCCTTTAGAACAGTGGAAATTTACTCCCACACACACACACCACTACAGGTGCCAGAATCTTCTGGGCAACCATGGCCACTGCAGTCCAAAATACTTTTTTAAAAAGAACATAAAATTTGCAAGGCCTGTTCTAGCTTCGTTCTGCTGCACTTCCCTTCCGTCCACACAGGCCTGCGTGCAACGCTAGCCTTCTGACTGGGATTGCACCATGAAAGATCCACTCAGCTGTTGTGAAGATTTCATGGGACACGGAGTTGCATGACATCTGGAGATTAGCCGGACTGAGGGTGGGCGCCTGAGAGATCTCCTCCATGTGTTATAAATACAAGCCTTCCCAAACCCAAACAGTACAAAGTGTTTTGGTGCTTCAGAGATGCCATAAACCTAAGATGGAATAAAATAACAAGCTTTTTAAGGATGAAGGAGATTTCTTTCTTCTGAACCAACTCTGGGTAAACAAAATTCACATTTTGCACGCAGATACTAGGGAGGGGGGGGAGTCTTCATTTCCACTCGTGCGTTAAGAATGAAAACAAAAACATTTTTTGAGTCCTTTAAACAAGCCCCACAAACATAAATGTTTAGGCAGTTCCCTCTTTTGTTTAGGGTGTAAGGTGGCTTAAAAACTGCTTCAGAAGTTGGATTGATCCAGATGCATATGAACACAGCACGCAGAACCGCAGATGCAAACCAAATAAGGGTGCGGCAACACTGGAAAAGTCAAACAGGAACCAAGATGAAAACACAAAAGCATTCCATTACTTATAGTTGTTCACAGATCAATGAGAAAGAGACAATACACCCACGACTTCCAAGTGACTTAAAGGGGGGGGGAGAATGCCCTATTTTTGAAATCAAATTGGAACCTTTTGATGAAATTTGATGAAATTGCACAGGGTATGCAGATCGATTGGGGTGTTCAGCCTCCATGCTGTATGCAATGTAATAAATTCCCTTCAAAATTTCCTCCCCCCCCCCCTTCCTTCCTCTGCCTCGCCTCCGCTGATCTGAAAATCAACTGGCCGGGCGTAAATATGGGAAATAATTAAGACTGAGAGTGATAAGATAAAAGCTAGGGTGATCTAGCACTAATGGGATACATGTAAGATTTAAATAATCATTAAAAATTTGGAGAACAGTCGGGAATATGGGAGCGTGTTCCCCTGCTCCTGAACATCATGTCCCACATGCCTACACAGTGGACCCTCGTATAACAAACAGCTTGTATAACATAAAATTTGTACAACATAAAAAATTCCGGAGATAGGGGAAATTTGCTTAACATAATCGCCTATGGGGAGAATTCGTACAACATAAAAATGGGATTACAGTACTCTGTTTCCAATGCATTCCTATGGGAATTTGTATAAAGGAAAATTTGCTTAACATAATTTCATTTGGAAGAAATTAATTCCTTTATACCACTGTATATCATTAAATCACACACACTCCACAGACATGCTCGGCTTTCTTTTCAAAAACAGATCATAACAAACCATACGGGAAAAGCCCTCTGTCCTGAATAGTTCTTGCTGTGTGTGTGTGGGGGGGGGACAAGATCCCTCACAGCAGCAGGGTGAACAAGCCACTTTGGGGATAAAAACAATGACCTGGGTGCCCAGTTGTGCCTCTTAGGCGGTTACTTCATGTCCGTTTTGTCTCTGTTAATGTTGTGCTTAGGAGCGGTACAAAAAAAGTTCCCTCACGTTCGTCACACAACTACTGAAATTTGTCTCAACCACGCCCCCGGAATGGGTACTAAGCGTGACAATCCTGTACCTGGTGCAGGGGTAGGGTTTTCCCTTGTTCCAACTTTGTTCCAACTTTCTGTTCCGAGACAAGACACCGTGTAGTAACGACTGTCACGCAACAAAACATTCGTTTCTTTCAGAAAACTGTGCCCGGGTGTTTTTTTTTTTTAATGTTGGCTTTTCAGAAGCGAAATATCGAAAAATAATTTTTAAGCCCCCCCCCACACACACACAAAGGAAAAAGGAAGCTAGACAAATTCAGTGTTTGTCACGGTACAAGACCGTGAGGCAACACTTGTCACGAGACAAGTTATCATGTCCATGGGAACACTGAAACAGGGACAAAACCACGTGATCGTGACCAACGCTGTCACATTACAAAACTAGTCGCGGAACAAAGAAGGACGTGAAGTAACCGCCTTATTTACAATGCTGTTTGGCACCCTTCCCCTGGTCTAACACGTCTCAGTTGCGTGGTTGGAGCCTGGGAAGGCATCGGGGTGGTCCCTCATCTGTTTCTCCTTCTCTGCTTCTTACTGAATTAATCTGTCCAGCGCAGCCAGGAGAAGCAACTTGCTCAAGGTAACCCAGTGAGCAAAATAAATGAGCAAATTCTTCACTGAGCGGCCCTGCCCTTTCTGGTTGCAGTCCATAATTCCTATTATTATGCTTTAAATCCTGGTTGCCAGCAGCAGGGAAGCCTTTGCTAGGAACCATTCATGGTGATCTGTTCGAAAGAATCCGACTCGAACCCGTGACAAAAAAAAAAGCTTCTCTCTTAAAACATGCCCAAATTAGAACGAGCCAGAGTTCGGAAAACGAGGTCTAAAAATAAAGAATCAGATTGTTGTCTTTCATTTTCCTGGGAATTTTGGTTGGTTTTTTTAAGAGTGCTGTATGTTTATGGAATCTCTAAATTTAGAGACCTGTAACTCCAGAAAACAAGGCTGTTGGAGGGTTTGGGGGTTGTCTTGTTTTCCCCTTCTGGATATTGGATAATTTTTAATCGTTCGTATTGCCAGAACAGATATAGAGAAAAGCCAGTGTAATGTGCTGGACTGAGTAGTTCTGATGGATCCAGGAGTCAGCTTCCCCCTGCAGCTGTCTCCAAATCTGAATCATTATCATAATCTGCTATCAAGTAATTTCTGATGTTTGCCAACGCTTTTCAAGGTTTTTCAGGTAGAGAATACTCAGAAGTAGTACAATACTACTTTGTATCATTGTATCATGCCTCATAGCACAGTGGTTGAACTGCAATACTGCAGTTAAGACTCTGCTCAGGGCCTGAGTTTTGATCCTGATGGACTATGGTAGCAGGGACCATCCAGGACTGTGACAGAGGTGGGCAGTCAGGTGTGACTGAGCTCTTAGATGTGTTAACATTGTGAACCGCCTCGGGTCCTCTCATTAGGAGAAAGGCAGTCTACAAATGGTATTAAATATATCAATAGTTAGGCAACGTTAGTGGAGCAGATCGATTATGAGATTAACATGTTGGAGACCAGAGTTCAAATCTTCGTTTGACTATGGCAGTGATGGTGAACCTTTTAGAGACCGAGTGCCCAAACTGCAGTTCAAAACCCACTTTTTTTTTTTGCAAAGTGCCAATACAGTAATTTAACATGTATACAGGTGGTTATGAAGGGGCAATGTCGGGTGCCCACAGAAAGGGCTCCAAGTGCCACCTTTGGCACCCGTGCCATAGGTTCGCCAACACTGGGCTATGGGAACTCACTGGAGAGCCCAGTATCCACCCAGGATCAGTTCTAGGCCTTCCTGTGGATAACAAAAACTGTGGATAAGAGAAAATGGCAACCCCCCCCAAAAAAACTGCTGTTTTGTGACGGTAGCTTGCTTTACGGCTGCTGTTTTACAACAGTAGATTGCTTTACAGCTACTGTTTGTGACAGTAGCTTGCTTTGCGGCTGATGAATTATTTATTTAATGTTTTCCTCTGTCAACCGTGAATAACTGAATCAGTGGTTAATGAATCAGTGGATACAGGGGTCCTACTGGACCAGTGAACCTCTTGAATTTTTCACAGCCCTTGAGGATACCACCAGAATCACCATAAACTGGACGCAACCAAAGAAGATGGAGATGAGAACCTCTGTACAAAAACTGTTGTTTCAGAGGACACCAGTAAAATCCACTTCCCAGGGAGAACTGTCTTTAATTAATTCTTATTCCTCCCCTCTGCATCTGTTTCTGCTTTAGCTTTTTTTTCCAGTCCTGGGGCAAAAGAAAGGTTCTGATGTCTAGTTTTCGAGGCCAGTGGCATTGAACTAAAAAATAATAATAAGAAGAAAGAATAAAACTTTTAAAAGTAGGCAAATCTATTTCCACTCCAGAAAAACAAAACTGCAGTAGTCCAAGACGGGCCTGCAAATTACGGCTCACACAAGCTGTGGCAGAAACCAAAGCAGCCCGTAATTACCTATACACACCTTTTGGCCTCAGAGGCGTCCCTTAAAAAAGACCCACCCTGTTTCAGGGGCGCTGCACCCCATGGTTGCCATGCAACGGAATGAAAGCACAGAGTGCAAATGTGCACCTCCTCTGAGGAATGTGCTACCTTTCAGAAGAAGCCATTTTGCCTCGGGCAAAAAGCACCACCTGGTAGAACCTGCTAGAACTTGCCTGTGTGCTTCAGCCTTGATGGGGATGCTTGCGCCAGCAAATGCTCCGGTGCTAGATTGGTTGCATTCAGTTCACCGGTGTGATTGGACCCCAGGTTGGTCCCTGTACCATAACTGTCAGAGAATGTTTATTCATTTCTATGATTATTTATACAGAGTGGCCTTCAATTCAAAATGGGTGGTATATTAAACAAACAAACATATAAACAAATGGGTACCCTGCAAAATTAACTTGTAAACCACCCGGAGAGTGCTTTGTGCACTAAGGGGTTGTTAAGAAACAGCACACTTTATTTATTTATTTATTTATTTATTTATTTATTTATTTATTTATTTATTTATTTATTTATTTATCTATATACCACCACCACCCCTGTTAATGCAAATTGGACTGCTCTGAGCATTTCACAGCAGGAGACAAACACAACAGACATAAATTAAATAAAACAGGCAAGCCAGACACCAACCGAAAAAGTATTAAGAGGCAAAAATTACAACATAAAAATGAACCGCATGAGGCAATGTTCGTAGGCCACCATGGGTAGGAAAGGAGATCAATCACTTTGACTGGTATTAAGATATTGTTGATTTTCTCTGGAGGCAGAAGTAGCGTTGAGGAAGAATTATGAGGAAAATGAGTTATGATGATACAGTAGTAGCCCCGTATCCGCTAATTGGCTGTCGGCTGGTCCAGTTATTCGAATCGTCAATGCCGCTAAGAATAATTAAATACTTCACTGTCACAAATAGATGCCATAAAACATGTTAGTGTCATAAATAGGTTTCCACAAAGCAAGTTACTGTCACTAGCAGGGCGTTCACTCTTATACACAGATTTCAGTATCCGCAGGGAGGCCTGGAACCCATCCCCCGCAGGTACGGAGGTCCTACTGTATAAGGGAAATCATCTACTCTGAAGGGGAAACAATGCTTTAATCTCACCCATCCAAAAGCTGTTAATAGCTACACCATGGGGGTTGGACAGAAGTTACACTGGCACCTGTGGGACCTCCACCACCCCAACATGCTAGACATGATAGATCCTTGTATGGAGGGAAGAGGATGGAGAATGTGCATGGGAGGAAAGAGTGTAATCACTTGAGATGCTGGTTGCATGCTTCGTTCTGCTGCATGGCACTGAGTCATGGGAGTAGGCCAATTATTGGCCACATGGATTCATTACGCTAAGAATGTCTTGAAAGCTGGTGTTATATGGTGAAAAGAGCTTCAGATTTGGAGGCCTCCTGGGTTCAGAGCCCTCCTCCTTCGCGGGAAGTCCCTGGGAGGCGGCAATAAGAAGCAATCACTTGGACATTTCACACTTCCTGAGGACAATCCGACTCTGCCCAGAGACCTTTGGAAATGCCCAATGATATATTGATGTCAGAGATACCAACCCTGAACACAGGATTGGTGCATGATTGTGGTTGTTAAGCTCAATGTTAAGATCATCAGGAGAGGGCTTCTTCTCCATCCCGCCACCCTCACAGGTGTGCGTTTGGTGGGGGCATAAGAAAGGGCCTTCTCTGTTGCTGCTCCCAGACTGTGGAACTCCCTCCCACTGGAGGCCAGCCTGGCCCCGTCTTTGCTGTCCTTCCGCAAGCAGCCAATGGCCTGTCTCTTCAGGCAGGCTTTCCCTCAGTAGCTGGCTGTCTGAAGTGAGATTTTTAAATAGATTATTGCTGCTTTAAATGTCTTTTTAGAACTGCTTTCTTTCACCATTTCTCAGTGTGCTGTTTGCTTGTCTCTTTTAAATATTTGCACACTTACTCTTTTTATCATGTCAATATTGTCTTCAAATTATGTAAGCCACCTCGGGGTCCTTTTTAAAGGGAAAGGCAGAGTGAAAAGATTTAGAATAAAATAAAATGTATGTGGCAGAGGAGAACTAGGCGAGATGGTTTTCACCAGAAACCCTGTTGGCAATCATTTTACTAATTCCCGGGGTGTGTTGTGTGTTTCCCTCCCTTTTCGGGTTTACCCATTTTCTTCCAGTTGTATTCGTAACAACCCCACACTTTTCGCCTTTCTAATCTGCAATGCTCAGGCTATGGGGTGGGGGGAGAGAAACGTTGACGCACATCTTTTATTTTCCTTTTATTTTAGCAAGCAGAAGAATGTGTGTAATATCTATGACGCTGTCCAAGAGTGCAGGACAAAGCAGAAAAGAAAAGAAAAAACCCAACCGGCGCGAACGTGTCTATAAATAGCACAATCATGCCATTGTTGTTTCGTTTCTGGATATCGAGGGACGCCGGCCTTTTTATAGCCATCAGGAGTCTGAATTTGTTGCTCTCCTCTCGAAATAGGGCGGTTGACCTGCAATCAGCAGGAGAGCCATCGCAAAGCTTTCTGCTTTATCTTTTGGCCTTCGTTGCGGCAACTTCCATCTTTCAGTCTTCTAGGACCAACATTTAAAGAGAACGTCTCACAGTAAACTTGGGTTGCAGCCATGTTTTCCTTCTTTCTTGGGGGAGAAAATTCCATGCATAAGAACATAAGAAGAGCCCTGCTGGATCAGGCCAAAGGCCCATCTAGTCCAGCTTCCTGTCTCTCACAGTGGCCCCACCAGATGTGTTTGGGAGCGCACGAGACTAGATATCTGTCTCCTGATACCACTCCCCTGCATCTGGCCCTGGAAGGACCCTGGTTTTAAGCCTGGAGATGACACATCTCCCTCATGGTTTGTAACCTGTGATGGACTTTTCCTCCAGGAATCTGTCCAATCCCCTTTTGAAGGCATCCAGGCTAGATGCTATCACCATATCTTGTGGCAGGGAGTTCCACAGACTAACATGCTGGATAAAAAAATTATTTTCTCTGTTCTCACTCTCCCAACCTACAGTTTGAGTGGATGTCCCCTAGTTTTGGTAATTTGTGAGAGGGAGAAGAGTGTCCCTCTCTCCACTTGACTCATGCCCTGCATTATCTTGCCTCACTGTGTCCCACCTTTTGCCTCAGGCAGTACAAGGAGCAACTCCATATCTGTCATTTCCCTCAAGAAAAGAAACAGCCCTGCCCTCTTTTTCTGTTCCGAAACACAAGCTCGAGACTTTGAGGATAGGATGCAAACCAAGTTTTAGAAAACTATTTTTGAGGAGTTTGGCTGCCAGAACACTTCCTGGCCACGGTGGCTCAGAGATTATGGGAGTTATCATAGCAAAAGGAACTTCCTAAACTTTATGGTGTGTGTGTGTGTGTGTGTGTGTGTGTGTGTGGTCTAGAACAAACGTCCTTCTTAGGCAGTTACTTCACGTCCTTGTTTTCCCCGCTACAAATTCTATACCGTGATAATGCTGGTTGCGATCATGTGGCTTTGTCACTGTTCCTGTTATCACAAAGTTTCGACATTTCGGTAGTGTAAAAAAAAAGGAGGAAAAACCCAACCAGAAAGTGAGAATGGAATTTCCAGTGCAGAAATACCGCAACGAACATTATTGCACATCCGCTTGTACTGGTACAAGAGCAACTTTACCGCAACAAGAAATCCACCACCCCAGGCCAGATACTAGATTTGTTGTGCTTCGTCGCAGTTTCAGGGGCATGGTTGCAGCAAATTGAGGGAACTGCGAAATGGACATGGGATAATATATTTTCTCGCAAAAAGTTCCCCTTATTGTACCAGTAATAAGGGGAACTTTTAGCGAGATAAAATGGACATATAATAAGGGCTTTGGAGCATGGAAAAGTTGCTACAGTTCTCAAAATCTCCTAGTTAAAAACTTCAGGATTTGTAGCCTCCTCCTCCCCCCCCAAAAAAATTAGACTTTCTGGACCAGTTTCCTGTTTCTCATAGTGGCTGACCACAAACTTCTTCAATGGCCCCTACCTGCTTTTGCTGCTCTCGTCCCCAGTAATATTTGCACGTATACTGCCTCAGTACCTGGAGGCTCCATAGAACTAATATCTGTTGTTGGAGGTTAAATCCCCACCGCAGGCCGCAAATGATGCTTCGCCAAAATGACATGTTTCATTTTTCCATCCAAGGAATAAAGCTTAGCCACTTAATATTTTGTGAGTCAAAGGAAAGGCACTCAATCAGAAAATTCCGACCCTCCTGCTCATTAGGGAACTAATTTTAAAAAGAAGGCACCACTGCTGGACCCTGGCCTTCCACATCCCAGACTGGTGAAAAGCAATCAATAATACCTTAAGAATGCAGAAGGAAAAAATAAATGAATAAATTAAAAGGACAAAATGGGCCAAGGCAGAATTTATTTAAGTTGCTCTTTTGAAATTGTCAGTAGCAAATTTCTGCAATTTGCCAGACTCTTTGTCATCATTAGATTTTCGTCTACATCCTGGGCCCCACCATGCTAGGGTATTATTCTCACACTCAAGTTTAGAATACATTAAGATTTCGTGTCATTAATAAATGCCAAAGAAAGACCTAGTAGAGCTGAGGTCCAGAATCTTCCATCTGACCAAATTTCTAGTTTTCATTACCCAGTCCTTGTCTCTACCAGCAGAATTTGATGTGCCGAGCTTACCCATGCCTTTCCAAGGAGAAAGCATCTAACCCAAGCGGGATATTAGATTGTTTGAGAGACCCAAGTCTCCCCAACTTGGGAGTGGTCTTCACTTGGAGGACATGATCCTTAGGAACTCTTCGTAGTTGACTTGACCATCTCCGTCCACATCCGCCTCCTTAATCATCTCCTCCACTTCTTCCTCCGTCAGCTTCTCGCCAAGGTTGGTCATGATGTGCCGCAGCTCTGCTGCACTCACGTAGCCGTTCCCATCCCTGTCGAAGACTTGGAAGGCTTTTCTGATCTCCTCCTCCCCGTCGCAGTGCTGGATTCTTCTTTTGATCAAGGTGAGGAATTCTGGGAAATCGACCGTCCCATTGCCGTCGGTATCCAACTTGGCAATCATCTCTTGGAGCTCCGCTTCGGTGGGGTTCTGCCCAAGGGACCTCATGACAGTGCCCAGCTCTTTGGTACTGATGGCACCATCTCCGTCTTTGTCAAAGAGTAAGAAGGCTTCCTTGAACTCAGCAATCTGTTCCTCTGAGAGCTCATGGGCCATGATGGTTTTTTTCCACCTTGTTTTTCTGGTGCTTCTCAGATCTCAGCCTTGCTCGCTTGCTGTCTCGTGCAGTGACAAAATGATTCTCCGTTCCCGTTTGCAAACTGCCAAAAAAAGTGGGGGTGTCTCCTTTGGCACACATCCTGGGATGAGCTGGTTTTTTGGCGCATTAAAAAAAATGAGGCAACACCCAGATTGCGCTTCTGTTGGAGCAAAGACAGCTATATGAACATCTACACCCTTTTCATTACCTAACCTGTCATTCCTGTTTATGGCAAACTTGAAAGAGGCAAGTATCATGTGAATGTGCCCTGAATATACAACGTGGGTCTGAAAAAACTATATAAAATAAATAAATAAATAAATAAATAAATAAATAAATAAATAAATATAAGAAGATAAAAGATAAAACATTGACAAATAAATATGTAATATACATGAATAAATACAGTGGGACCTCTTAAAACGAATTTAATTCGTTCTACGGGTCATTTTGTTATAAGAAAATGTTCTCTTATGA
This sequence comes from Phrynocephalus versicolor, assembly GCA_023846285.1. Classification (NCBI taxonomy): domain Eukaryota; kingdom Metazoa; phylum Chordata; class Lepidosauria; order Squamata; family Agamidae; genus Phrynocephalus; species Phrynocephalus versicolor. The sequence continues at coordinate 1,608,252 of JAHTLZ010000161.1, read as the reverse complement.
AACGTGGTTTCCCATAGGAATGCACTTAAAATGGATTAATCTGTTCTGGAGGCTATGGGTTGCTTTGTTTTACAAAAATTTTGTCTCACGAAACATGGTTTCCCATAGAAATGCATTGAGAACAGATTAATCCATTCTGGAGGCTAGAATAAAGACAAAAATAACCAGTTTTTTTCTTGTGTACACGCGGAACGATTTTTTTGTCTTGCAAATCATTCCACAGGGAATTTTTTGTCATGCAGTGCATGCCTATTCCCAGAATTTTTTCCCGTCCTATGAGTTTTTTTTTCTTACGAGGCATTCGTCTTAAGAGGTACCACTGTATATAAAAAGTAGATTTACCCAAGCAAGTTAAAAGTCTTGCTAGTATCCTTCTCTGGTGAATGTTCTGCTTTTCAGAATCTCTCAGCCAGCATGCAACATAAGAACATAAGAACATAAGAACATAAGAACATAAGAACAGCCTTGCTGGAACAGGCCACAGCCCATCTAATCCAGCATTCTGTCTCACACAGTGGCTCACCATTTGCTTCAGAGTATTCCCCAGCAGATGTCTTCACCTGTTTATGATCCCCTGCAAATGGCATTGAGAGATATCCTGCCTCTCTCTCCAACCCGGAGGTTGTCCAACGACCGGTGGCCATGCTGGCTGGCATGTTCAGGGAAGTTCCTTCACAAAATTAACTCTTCCAAACTCTGTCATTGCTGCTCCAAGCTCTGTTGTTCTGTGACACGAGGCTGCCTGCAATTCATGGCGACTCTATGAATGAGCCATCTCCAGAAAGTTCTGTCCACAACTTCCCTGCCCAGCTCTTGTAAACCCAAGCCAGTGGGTTTCTTTAGGGCAGTGATGGCAAACCTTTAAGAGACCGAGTGCCCAAAGTGTGATTCAAAACCTACTTATTTTTCATAAAGTGCCAATATGGCAATTGAACCTGAACACAGTGGTACCCTGGGTTACAAATTCTTCAGGTGCTCGGAAAAGCCAGGGAGGAGTGGTGGCGGCTCATTCATGGCCCTAGTTTACTCTCCAGCCACACCACTCTGGGCATCCCAAAAGTGGTGTGGCTGGAGAATAAACTGGGGCTAAGAATGAACCCACAAGACACTGCCTCCCCCTCGCCCGTCTCTCTGCACGGAGCCCAGTGGGAAGTGTCATGGCTGTGACAGGGCGATGTTGCTTGCCCACAGAAAGGGCTTCGTGTGCCACCTTTGGCACCCATGTTATTTGTTGTGTATTGATCTGTATTCCTATTATCTGTAATTGCTTATGTTGAAGTAACTGCCTTCCTGTTCCAAAGGGAACAGGCCTATTGGTTGATTCAAGTTGCTGCATTTGGATCCTCAATCCTATTGGTTCCCGCCAAAAGGCAGCCTTGTGATTGCTTGTAATGGTTCCCTCCAAAATGTATCTTTTCCTAGCCACTCCTGGCGCCTATAAATGTAGCTCCCTCTCCCCAGTCCCCAGTCTTGTTCTCTCCCTGAATAAAGAGTTGTTACAATAGAAGCTGTCTCCAGCCTGCTATGTCAGAGAGCTGAAATCACTTGCTGAAATCACTAAACCCCATGCTACCACACTATTGACTTGCCAGCACTGCTTTAGGGAATTAGTATGTCGTTGTGAGGGGCCAAGCATTAGTGAGCCGTCTGAGGGAACGCCTGCGGAACAGAAGATTGAGGAGGAGAGGGAAGAAAGAAAGATGGCGGGAGCCTTGAAAGCATGCAGTAGGAAAGAACAAAAAGAATATAGATAAATCTGATGAGGAGGTGTTGTGGGTGGCAGAGGATGCGCGCAAGATGGAAGATAAGCACGTGAGTGAGATTGATGAGTGGGTAGAGCGTGAGGAGGAAGGCACGAGGGGAGGCAGTTGGGAACGACCAGTAACTGACAGGAGCTGTCAGATAGAGGGCAGTTACCCTCAGGAGGAGGAGAAGAAATGGAGGAGAAAAGAGCTGGAGGAGTTTAGATGGGCAGTCCAGGTGAAACCCTTGAGGTGGCTCAAGATCAGTAAAAGGTTCCAGGCAGGATGGAGGAGGTCCAGCCAAGAGAACCCAGTCGCGCAGTGGGCAAGACACCCGTGCTGCAGTGGCACTCAATGCTTGGGACGGGGGGAGGGCGGTCGCCCTTATCGCTAAAAGGGTTAATACAAGAATACAGTCCAGTTCAGTTGGATTTAGAAGAACCTTTGCTTGAGCCTGTTAATTTATCTAAGGGCCTTTTCACACGACCCCTAAGATCCGCTGGCCACTTAAATTCGGACCAGAGATCTTGGGGGTTCGTTGCTCTTCCTGCGTCCCCACCCCTCCGCACTTCCTTGCTCCTGTCTGCGTGAGGGGAGGGAGGAAAAAAGAGAGGAAAAAATGCAGGCTCACCTCCAAAGCCGCCCCAAGCCCCGTCGTCCTGATTCCTTCCTTCTCTTCTGGTTTTTTTTTTTTTTTGCCTCCCGCCCCTTCTCTTAAAGAAGTGAGGAGAGCCCGGCACTCACCAGATTACATCCGGATCTGGGGATTTTCAACCTCCGAGAGCAGGTACATGAAAAGTGCGTTGGAACGCGCTTAGGTGGGCGTGCTCGCACTTAATTTCCTGCAAACTCCGGAGCTGGTGGGGAAACAAGTGTAAGCTCCAGAGCTGGCAGCCATTTGCGGCAGAGTTTAGGGGTCGTGTACAAATACCCTAAGTTACTGAAATAAGCACAAGTGCCTGAAGAGAATGTATTTTCAAGTTGTTACACAGTTCCTGTTAATAAAAATCCGTTTAATGTTCAATTGCAAACTGACTCAGATCTCATTTATGGATCGGAACCGATCCTGGAAAGATTCGAACCCTTACAGTCGTGCATTTGGTCTTCCAGATTAGTTAAGTCCAGATCAAGATAGACTTGCTTTGTGAACCACTGGGCACTGGTTTCATCATTTTCAGAGGTCTAGTTTACAGAAATGTGAAAGACGTCTCTATCCCAAACTTCCATTGGTGCCACACCCTTCTCAGAGGTCACAGCTTCCTGCTCTGATGCAAAATGGCCTAGATAACTGAGGCTGAGTGTTCGGGATCACAACAACCTCCCACCTCCAAATGGAAGTTCCCAGGGTTTCCGAGGGAGAAGTAATGACTATTAAACCACTGTCATGCCATCAAGTAGGCCAAGAGAAGATCGGGCTCCTAGGAGGTGAATCGTAGAATCATAGACTCCTAGAGTTGGAAGAGACCTCAAGGGCCATCCAGTCCAACCCCCTGCCATGCAAGAATGCCACGCCCGGCATATGGCTATCCATTTGCTTAAAAACCTCCAAAGAAGGAGATTTCACCACCCTCCTTTGTGGTAGCATATTCCACTGTTGGGCAGCTCTAACTGTCATGAAGTTCTTCCTAACGTTCAGATCGAATCTCTTTCCCTGTAGTTTGAAACCATAGCCCCGCATCCTTGTCTCTGAAGCCATGGAAAACAAACCTGTTCCCTCTTCAATATGACATCCTTTCAAATATTTAAACATAGCTATCATATCCCCTCTCATTCTTCTTTTTGGAAGGCTAAACATTCCCAGCTTCCTAAGCCGTTCCTCATAAGACATTTACTCCAGACCCTCAAACGTCCTGGTCGCCCTCCTCTGGACCCACTCAAGGTTGTCAACATCCTTTTTAAGCTGAGGCGCACAGAACTGGACACAGGACTCCAGGTGGGGTCTGACCAGAACAGAATAGAGTAGTACTAACACTTCCCTTGATCTAGACACTATGGTTCTGTGTGTTGATGCAATCAAGAATTGCATTGTCTTTCCTGGCTGCTGCGTCACACTGGTGACACATGTTCAATTTGTGGTCCACCAAATGTGGATTCTGCCCTCCTGGGAGGGCTGATGAAGCAGGACATGGAGAAAAATCCTCTTTCACCTGTTGCTCTCCTGCCTCTGAATAAGGAGTCACTATTTAGCATCTTATGAAATTAATCTCCATATATCGATGATGTGTTGTGTCATGATTGTGATGCATATTGCTTTTCTGTTTAGTTGTGGATTGTAATGCTTCTGAGTGCATCAATAGGTGTGTGTGTGATATTTTAGCAATTGCTTTTACCTTCTTATTTATTTTCAAGATACTTCATGTATACAAGTAAGACAATTGGTCAGTTAGACATGGGCAGCGCCAGCAAAGGCTGAGGTTCAAAATGCTCCCGTTTTAAAAGACTACAACACCCAGAATTCCCCAGCCAGCAATGCATTACGCTATAATTTCCAGGATTTGACACCAGTATAGTGAGTGGTGAATTCCTGGATTGGTTGTTTCAGTTTAGAAAGCAGATGGAATTCCCTCAGGTGCCAGAAACAGGACTGAATTCTACCGGTGTCTGCGTATTGTTTGTGTGACTCATCCTGGCTAATTGCAGCTAATTGAGGAGGGTCTGGGCACTTCTCAGTTGCTCAGTCATGCCCTTGACTAGACAGGCAAATGACATGCGCTCTGGCCGCTCATCAGCTAGCTACAATTAGCCATGACAACTTTGGATGTGATCACATAGAGAAATGGATCGCAATTTGGGCCGCTTATCTATTTCAACTTTGTAAACCGCCTAGAGTAGCTGTGTAGCTAGATGGAGCGGTATATAAATTTAATAAATAAATAAATAAATAAATAAATTCCCAACGATCACATGAAGCATAAGGATGTGGACACCAGCCTAATTGTAAACCATGAGCAAGCAGGACCATTGGATACAGCTATGGGACTGCTACTTCTTGGAAGTGATCTGGAGTTAAAGTAACACTTTCTCATGCGGTGGGGGGGGGACACACCTTTGCAACCATCTGATTGCACCCTTACACCCATACGATGCTTCTTCTTCTTCTTCTTCTTCTTCTTCTTGTGCCAGATCCTCGTAGAATGTTGGTGATCTGTAGCTTGAACTGGTTTCTGTCTAAAGCTATTCTAAGCAGAGCCGCTATGCTCACTGTGGACCATTGGCTTAAGTTCTTAAGCCAGCATGTTTTTCTACACTGGCTGGGTGATCTTAAGCTAGCCGGGCACAGTTTCGATTATGGGATTTGTAATGCCTCCTAGAGAGGGAGTTCTCCAAATTAAAGGTTACACGAGAGAAAGCAATTTATTGATTGACCGCTTCCTCCAAGGTCTGAGCCAGGGGCTGCCCCACACAGCTCCTGTGCCTGCTGCAGGTGCTTCCGACAGGTGTGTCTTCACCCGATTCACCTTCATAAAGAATCTTCCTCTACAGGCTCTTCAGGTTTTCGGGTTCTCCTTTAGGGCCTTTGGTTGCGGGTGGAATCTCTGAATGACAGGCAAAGGTGAAGGTGGAAGGAGGAAGGCAGCCTTTGCTTCGGATCAACCTTCGATCTTCAGTCAGGCCACCCTGCAGGAGAAACCCACGGACAAGACAGAGATTAGAAAACAGCTCCCATTGTCTGAAGAAGGGTACTTGTCCATGAAAGCTAACTGCTTGGATGAGTCATGAAACATTTCCTAAGAAAAGGACTCCAGTTGACATGACGCAGTTTCTACATTCTTCTTCTTCTTCTTCTTCTTCTTCTTCTTCTTCTTCTTCTTCTTCTTCTTCTTCTTCTTCTTCTTCCAGTGCCATGTCCTCGTAGAACGTTGGCAATCAGTAGCCTGAACTGGTTTCTATCTAAAGCTATTCTAAACAGAGCAGCTATGCTCACTGCGGACCATTGGCTTAAGTTCTTAAGCCGGCATGTTTTTCTACACTGGCTGGGTGATCTACAGTCTTTCAGTCAAGACCTCCTTTTCAGGGTTATCCTATGGAAAAAACAAACAGAATGATCGTGTATTCCACTGTCTTTAGTAATGCGAGAGGAAGGAGCTGACAGCTATCACACATACATCCAAATTCATTCATCAATGTTACGTTCATGATTTCTTGCTTTTGTGTGTTCAAAAACTGGAGTACTGTAATTAAAAAAATAGTAATATATTTTTAAGGAAGCTTTGCTTCTACCCCGAGGCTCTTGAGTGGGTCTAGTTTAAGCCTGCACCAATTAAGATGAATCTTGCTGGCCCATTTTTATCTGAAGTTGTCAGCCAGCTGGTGACTTATGTCCTCTTCCTCTTTTTTTTCTTCAGAAATTGGGGGTTTGTCTTCAGAAAAACTAAACATTGCTCCTCGCAGCTGTCATCGTGACCCTTGCGGTAACTCCATCATCAGTCATTCATGGTTTTGGCTTCGCGATTGCTCTCTTCTGCCCCCGTCAGCATCTGTTCTCTTTGGTCGTTTTTCAGAGGAAGCCAAACGCCTACAAGAGATGATGAGTTATTATCTTCTTTTCCTCCCTTTATCTGTCTGAGGGCGAATGAGTTGCTATGACATTCAAGAACAGTCTGTGGCAGAGCTGGCGAAAGTCCCCTTTCGCTCCAGATGCTCATGGCCAGTTGACAGAGCTTCTGAGTGGTGCCATTACCCCCAAAATAACAGGGAGGTGCCAAGCTCTGCCCTGTCCCTTTTCATATTCATTAAGAATGATTCAAATAGCCAAGCTCTCCGAGACTCCAGATCCTAAGAGATGGAGGCTGTGGGGAAAAGAATGGTGTCCTAGAACCCGGGAGATGGAGCTTGGTGGCAGGAAATCGCAGAGATGCAGACCTAAGTCGGTGTCAAGTTGGACAACCCCCTGGCAGATCTCCTTTGATTTGTGTTCCTGCCTTGTTCAGGGGGTTGGACATCCAGGCCTGGTGGATGAGGGGAACGCTGTGGATATTTGCTTAGCTAGAGACACCAGGCTGGAAAATAGGACCTGTGAAAGGAATCTGGGAGCCTTGAACATGAGTCAGCAGTGTGATGCGGCGGCCAGGAAAGCCAACATAATTCCTGGTTGCATCAACAGAACCTTATAGTGTCTAGATCAAGGGAAGTGATAGTACCACTCTATTCTGCTCTGGTCAGACCCCACCTGGAGTACTGTGTCCAGTTCTGTGCACCTCAATTTAAAAAGGATGTTGACAACCTCGAATGGGTCCAGAGGAGGATGACCAGGATAGTTAAAGGCCTGGAAGAGATGACTCACGAGGAGCGGCTTAGGGAGCTGGGAATGTTTAGCTTTAAAAAAAGAAGGCAGGGGGATATGATAGCTGTGTTTAAATATTTGAAAGGATGTCACATGGAAGAAGGGACTGGTTTGTTTTCCATGGCTTCAGAGACTAGGACTTGGGGCAATGGTCTCAAACTACAGGCAAAGAGATTAAATTTGAACATTAGGAAGAACTTCATGACAGCTAGAGCTGTTTGGCAGTGAAATATGCTGCCACGGAGGGTGGTGGAGTCTCCTTAATGGACGTTTTAAAGCAGAGGCTGGATGGACATCTGTCAGAAATATTGTGATGGGGTTCCTGCATGGCAGGGGGTTGGACTCGATGGCCCATGAGGTCTCTTCCAACTCTATGATTCTATGTTCCTATGATTCTATGATTCCATGATGGAGATTACACATCTCCATCATGGTTTGTGACCTCTGATGGACTTTTCAACCAGAAATCTATCTTTTGAAGGAATCCATGAAGGCATGCAGAAACGCTGTTTTATATTGTTTCTGATTGACTTTAATGTTGATGTTCAAATGGTACTCTTGATTTTCATTTACTGTACCATTATTGCCATGTAGCTAGATGGGCAGTATATAGAGCTAATGAATGAATAAATAAGAAACATAATGCCTCCTACTGTTGTAAACCACCATGAGTAGCTTTGCAGCTAGATCAGTGGTAAGGAAATCAAATAACTAAATAAGTAATTAGAAACAAAATGCCTTGTACTGTTGTAAACTGCTCTGATGATTAGCCTCGTAGGAAGGAAGGAAGGAAGGAAGGAAGGAAGGAAGATGTTTTTCAACAGGTAACCTGCACCCCTGCTGCTCTTTTTTCTAGATGTTCCTCACTGTACCCCAGTGGTTCTCAACCTGTGGGTCTCCAGATGTTCCTGGACTGCAACTCCCAGAAATCCTGGCCAGCTCAGCTAGTGATGAAGACTTCTGGGAGCTGCATTCCAGGAACATCTGGGGACCCACAGGTTGAGAACCACTTAAATCTTGAAATTCAGCTTGGTATGAACAGCCCTTCCACCAGCAGACAGCTGGGCACCGTCTCAATGACGGGATTTGTAATGCCTCCTAGAGAGGGAGTTCTCCAAATTAAAGGTTACACGCAAGGACTGAGATGTGATTTATTGATTGACCGATTCCCCCAAGGTCTGAGCCAGGGGCTGCCCCACACAGCTTATGTGCCTGCTGCAGGTGCTTCTGACAGGAGTGTCTTCGCCTGATTCCCCTGCATAAAAATCTTCCTCTACAGGCTCTTCAGGTTCTTGGGTTCTCCTTCGAGGCCTTTGGTTGCAGGTGGAATCTCTGAATGCCAGGCAAAGGTGAGGGTGGAAGGAGGAAGGCAGCCTTTGCTTCGGATCAACCGCGAAGGCCCAGCAAGCCTTTGATCCTCGATCGGACAACCCTGCAGGAGAAACCCATGTACAAGACAGAGGTTAGAAAACAGCTTCCGTTGTCTGAAGAAGGGTACTTGTCCACGAAAGCTAACATTGGAAAAATGCAGTATCAGGATAGCCTTTATGCTGCCAACACGTTTTTGCCTTTCTTTTTTGTTTTAACTCTTTGTTTTTATTTTATTTTCCCCTTTTAAAGCAAAGTGGGCTGCTTATATACCACCCCATAATGCTCAAATCCCTCTCTGGAGGGTTTACAATGTAATGATGCAGGCTACCGTTTCCCCCCAGCGAGCTGGGTACTCGTTTTACTGACCTTGGAAGGATGGAAGGCTGAGTCAACCTCGAGCCAGTTACCTGAGATTGAACCCCAGGTCATGAGCAGAGTTATGGCTGCATTACGGCAGTGCTAGAGTTTAACCACCGCCCCAAGAGGCTTTATAAGGATCAAAACAGGTACCATACAGTGACCGGTTGAGTAGGGTTATGGTAAATCTGAAAGTACAGATACCCATCAGGACGCTCTCCATTGACAGCTGACACCTGGCGCCTAAAGATAATTTAAACCCACAGACTACATAGCAACAATTGAAAGACAGGCCATTTGTAAAGTCAACGGCTCTGAATTGCCCATTCCAGATGAAAGCACCATCCAACGCTACATGTTACAAGAAGCTCGCAACAATTTATTGGGAACATTTATATCTCTGCCCACTATGGCAAAGCTTTCAGCTCAGCTCAGAAGGAAGCTGGGGTAGTGGCAGATGATAGCATTGCCCCAGCTACCTAGAACGCCCCAGGGGGTTGGCCAGGCAAGTTCCGGCACCAGCACACCATGGATAGTGATTAGTGACCCCAGTTCCAGTGAAGAGTGAGTAAAGCTTTTGGACTCAACTCAGTCACAAGGCTGGAATGAGTTTTAAGATCTCCCATGCTAACTTCATGGACACTCAACTATGAGTCACTTGCAGCAGTTGTACCTCTTGCTGAGACTTGGGGAAGTTATTTTTGGGGACTACAACTTCCAAAAAACCATAGGGATGTTTGTTTGTGGCTTGGCAGACACCACCCCAAGTGTATCTTCAAAACCTCCTTAAAACGACCAATGGCTCCCCTCTTTCCCTTTGAATTCTTGGATGAAGGAAATATGTTTTTGTTAAGAAGTGGTTGAGTTTTAAATATTCCAGTGATTAGCAGAGTTATACAGTGGCATGGAAAAATGATTGCTAAACACAGATCTGAAGCTGGGAGACAGAAGTAAACTTTAGCGTAAAAGCCTGTATTACAAAAACGTACCCAAATACACAACGAGATAAAACACACAGCATACATATTACAGAGTAGTGGGGGAAAAGCAGTCCCAAAGTAAAATGGGTTACGGTCCTGCCTTTTATACATATGGCAGACATCACATAAACCAAACACATGAGTACACATAGGCAGACAATTTTAAGCAGTTTTCCATGGCACCTGGATATAATTATTCTGACCTTTTCATGCGATTACACTAGTCACCCGTGTCTTGACAAATGACTATGCATTTATACACAGAAACCATTCTGAATCTGTTAAATATTATATTACATACATTTTGTTAAAAGTTACATTACTCGACAGCTTTCTTCTGCTCTGGAAAGCAGGTGAAGGTAGCAAAGGGGAGCGAGGGTTTTTGACAGCTTGGAGGGCTGAAGGAAGCAAGGCAGGTTCGATATTTTGTTTTTTTGTGGAGGCCACAACGGTGGGCCTGAGGATGGACTGGTTTACACGCCTCAGGTCTCCCAGCACGCACCCTACAGAGAATCCAACCAGCCCTTCCTTTTTCCTTGGGGAGGAAAAAGCTTGTTTTCAATAGGGACGTGGACTCAAGACTTGCCACCAAGGACTTGGACAACAACGGGCGCTTTTACACGACCTCTAAAATCCGCCTGCAACTTAAATTCGGACCAGAGATCATGGGGGTTTGTCACTCTTCCTGTGTTCCCACCCCTCCGTACTCCATTGTTCCTGCCTGCGTGAGGGGAGGGAGAAAAAAAGGGAGAAAAAAATGCAGGCTCACCTCGTCTGCTGGTGGAAGCCACCCCAAGCCGCCCCTAGGGATTCCTGTCTCTTAAAGGGGCGGCGGGGACAAAAAAGCAAACAGAAGGCGAGGGAGCCCGGCATTCACAGCTTTACAATGCGCATCGGAAGATTTTTTTACCTCCTGGAGGCCAGGTACTTGAAAAGTGCACTGGGACGTGCTTAGGTGGGCATGGTTGTACTTAATTATTTTTAAAGTCCAGAGCCGGTGGGAAAACATTTTTAAGCTCCGGATCTGGGAGCCCTTTGCCTCGGATTTTAGGGGTCGTGTAAAAGCGCCCAGCATCCCCGAGAACTTGTGTGCTCAGCTGTCAGTCAAGGGAGCAATTGAGATGGAAGCTCGCTCCTAATGATGTTGCAGGCCTCTTGGTAAAGCCTTTATCCCAAACACAACAGGATCATAATGGTAACTATTAGAGATGGGCACGACTAAAAAAAATGGTGTTTCGTTTGTCGTTTGGTCGTTTAGGGGTCCGTTTCGTTTCCGTTTTCGTTTTCGTGAGTTTTTTTTGCAAAAAATGTCGTTTTCATTTCGTTACGTAACGAACCGAAAAAATGAAAACGAAAACGAAAAATTGCTGTTTTGTTACCATTTAGCACAATTCAACGTATTTGCCGTAACGAAAACGAAGCGGTCGACAAAATTTTTCGTGTTTCGGGTCGTTTCGTTTCATTTTGGAGTCAAAATTCGTTTTTCTTTTCATTACGTAATGAAACAAAAAAACGAAAACGAAAACGAAAATTGCTCATTTCGTGCCCATCTCTAGTAACTATTATGGGGCCCTGCCTCTGCTTGCCTCTTCCTTGCCTCCCTCTCGTTTCCCCCTTTGGTTTCTCCTTGCCTTGAGACTCTGAACTGAACCCCTTGCCTGGGGAAGGAAACCGCCCAGAAGATCTTGATGGTGCCGCAGAAAGATGGAAATAACAGGAACCTGTACCTAAAGAGGAAAGCCTCGGGGTGGTTCTACTTGTCGGCCAGCATGCTCACAAACTCGTCGTAGCTCACTTTCCCATCTTTGTCCGTGTCGATCTCCCGGATGAGTTCCTCCAGCATCTTGTCTGCAAAGAACCTCCCGAGGTCGGGGACAAGGGGCTTGAGGGAGTCCGTGGCCGTTGCCAGGTCCTGGGAGCTGATGGCCCCGTCTCCATCCTTATCCAGCTCCGAGAAGAGCTCCTTGATGGTCCGAAGTTCAGCTTCTGTGAATCGGTGAGCCATGGTGCCGCTTCTTCGACTGCCTGGCGTTGTCTTCTTCAGAGTGGCACATGAGTCTTCCCGAAACAGGAAAAGCGGGCATCTGGCGGAATAAAGGGGGCAAGAATCTCCTGTGCACGCCCTCTTCGTGTGCCTCGGGCCTGGATGGAGATGTTACCGACTCGCCTGTGTGGTGGAACAGGCTTGGCAGTGCCCGACTAGGCTGTTTCAGGGATGCTAGAAGGACGGGGCAGGCTGGCTTTCCAGCGTCTCTGCAATATCTGGGGTGGATGGGCAGTGATAAAAGCACACGTGGTCATGGTTGACACCCTAGGTATCCATTTTTACTTTTTTAATTTTTGGCCAGAGGACGCTGGTACACAAAGGTTATGGTTGGCGCTTTTGCACAATAAATGCACTGCTTGTTTTGAATGTCCAAAATATTTTCCTCCAGGAATCTGTCCAATCCCCTATTGAAGGCATCCAGGCCAGATGCCATCACCACATCCTGTGGCAGGGAGTGCCACAGACTAACAACACGCTGGGTAAAAAGAAATATTTTCTTTTTCGTGTTCTCACTCTCCCAAACCTCAATTTGAGTGTATGTCCTCTAGTTCTGATATTTTACTCAAACCCTGCATTATTTTGTGCGTCTTAATCATATCCCCCCTCAGGCGCCTTTTTTCCAGACTAAAGAGCCCCAAATGTTTTAGCCTTTCCTCATAAGGGAGGTGCCCCAGCCCAGTAATCATTTTAGTTGCTCTCTTCTGGACCTTTTCCTGTTCCATTATGTCTTTTTTGAGATGCAGTGACCAGAATTGTACACGATACAATGTGTATGTGTGTCAAATCACAGCGTTTGGACAGTATCCTTTTCATACAGTGTAAGTACAGTATCAGTAAATTGTACAAAAATATACGCACGGCATGGTGCTTAGGTAGGCAGCACGGTTTTTATTTTGTTAGGTTTTCTGAGCACTGCGGGTCTCTTGTTTTGAGGGGTGATTTGAAACCAACTGACTGACTTCTCCTAGCTGAACCCTCAAGAAGAAAAGTTGCCAATAACAAGTAGAATCGAAAGCTGAGAGAGGGAGCAAACCTGTCTTAAAATTTATTTTTGTTTTATTTTAGAGTATTTGTTAACCTCAACTTTCTTCTTGGAAAAGGACCCAAGGCGGCTTACAATAATAAGGGACAATAGACAGTACAGTACCATTAAGATATATCCAAGTTTAAGAACAGGGAATTGAAGGGCATTTTTACAGCATTAGAAGGCAACATTAAAGCTACAAGAGAACACGGGCTGTTAAGGAAAGATATGCACAGATCCAGCCTTAAGCCTGCTGCTTCACAGCTGACCACCCAGTGGAATTATTTCTGCTCAGATCTACCTCTTACTATCTCTTGTTATGGGTTAGAGATCTGAAGTTCTTTTAGGTACAGATTCTCTACATTTATTTATTTATTTATTTATTTATTTATTTATTTATTTATTGGATTTATATACCCTCCTTCTGGCACAAATGCCAATCTGAGCAGTTTACAACAGTTTCGGCATAACAAACCACATATAATGTACAGTGAGTGGACCGTCGTGTAACAAACAGTTTGTATGACATAAAATCTGTACAGCATAAAAATGGTTGCAATTAGGGATTACTCTGATTTCAATGCATTCCTATTGGAAATTTGTATAAAGGAAAATTTGGTAAATTTAATTTCATTTGGAGTGAATTAATTCCTTTATACAAGGTACCACTGTACAATGAAATAAAAATTATATCAAAACAAAATAATATACAGTGGACCCTGATATAACAAACGGTTTGTATAACAAAAAAAAATCTGTAGAACATTAAAAAAATCCGGAGATAGGGGGAAATTTGCTTAACAGAATCGCCTATGGGGCGAATCCGTACATCATAGAAATGGTCATGATTAGGGATTACTCCGTTTCAATGCATTCCTATGGGAAATTTGTATAAGGAAAAGTTGCTTAACAGAATTTCATTTGGAACGAATTAATTCCTTTATACAAGGTACCACTGTATATAAAACGAGATCAGGTCAAATCACACTTCAACCATTAAGCCAGAGATCCCTTTGCAGAGGTTTGATGGGACAATTGCTGGGGTCCCTCCCAACCCACTTCTGTGACCCCATGCCTTACACCAGGCATGTCCAAACTTTGGCCCTCCTGATGTTTTAGACCACAGCTCCCAGAATTCTAAGCTTAGATTGCCAATGGCAAAGGACTGTGGGAGTTGCAGTCCAAAACATCTGGAGGGCCAACATTTGAACACTCCTGCTTTACACCATGTACAGCAGCAGTGTTGTTTGATAACGGAAAGTAAGAAAACCCCTGTACCTCCAGCGCGTTGCCTTTGCGGGCACTAGTTCTCCATCATCACCCGCACAAACTCTTCGTAGTTCACCCTCCCGTCTCCATCCATGTCGGCCTCCTTGATCATCTCGTCCACTTCCTCGTCGGACAGCTTCTCCCCAAGGTTGGTCATGACGTGCCGCAGCTCCGCCACGCTGATGTACCCGTTGCCGTCCTTGTCGAAGACGCGGAAGGCTTCCCTGATCTCCTCCTCGCTGTCGCAGGCTTTCGCCATCTTGGCCACCACCGAGAGGAATTCGGGGAAGTCCACCGTGCCACTGTGGTTGGCGTCCACGGCGCTGATCAAGCTGTGGAGCTCTCCCTCGGTGGGGTTGTGTCCCAGCGACCGTAGGACCGTTCCCAGCTCTGCGGTGGTGATTCTCCCGTCACCATCCTTGTCAAACAGTGAGAAGGCCTCCTTGTACTCAGCCAGCTGCTCCTCGGTCAGCCGTTGAGCCATCCTGGTGCTTCTGATTCCCCCACACCACCCAGCGCTTTTGCTTAAGAGGAGAACGTGCTCCTTAGCCCTGCCGAAACAAGAAAATCTGGCACGGGGAGACTGAGAAAGGGCTGGAGGGCCTGGCAGGTTCAACCCACACCCTTTTTACGGCCTAGGGCTCCAGTTGAGAAACATCTGAAGAAACTGACTTTCCACAGAGCTCTTGTAGGGATCCCAGAGCTTAAGGATGTCCCGAGATGATTTTTTTTTTTTTGCATTCCTGCAATCCCAAAAGTAGTCAAGAGGTTGTGTTTGCAAATTTTGTGAGTTTACATGGCTGTTGTGCTCTTTCTTGTTTGTGTCTTTGAAGATTCTCCATCATCCAGGTGAGTTTATCTGGAAGTTGACTTGTGGCAACTGGACTTGTTTTCTTTCTCTTTGTCAGATCAAGTAAAGCTAGTGATGTTCGATGTCATATGTTTTGAGCTAGTTGCTCTTGCAACATGTTGTACAGCGCCCTGAGTTCCTTCAGGAAAATCGGGCGGTTAACAAATACAAAAATAAAATAAATAAATAAATAGTGGCCTCCATTTTATAGTTCACCTTGATTTCACATACACCCCGGTCTAAATAGGCTCATAAGTTAGACAGTGGCCTGAATAGGCTTGTTAGGTGGACAATGGCCTGAATAGGCTCATTAGGTGGACAATGGCATGAATAGGTTCATTAGGTGGATAATGCCCTCAGGTATGTGAAAGTCCCACTTATGCAACCTTTCCCAGCACCCATTAAGTATGGGTCGTTAGCTACGGCCTTGCTGGTGGAGGTGTGAAGTGCTTCTCTAATTTGTCTGGGGATTTATGAAAGGGCTGTTTGATAACTAGCAGACAGATTGTCCAATTTATGAGCCTATTCAGACCAGGGGGATGTGAAGTCAAGGTGAACTATAAATTGTTGGCCTCACCACCAACTTTTCTCAGACTGACGAAGCTGCTTGGATGAGCAGCGAAACGTTTCAGTCTCTCAAGAAAAGAAGTCTGGTTGCCATGACTCGACTTCCACACTTTCTTGTGTGTGTGTGTTTTTTTTTTTAATTTGTGTGTCAGTACATTCAGTGTGCAGGTCTCCCTGTGTCATCCTCAGCCAAGATCCTGTTGCAGAGCTCTGCCTGCATAATGGAAAGATGGCCGGAGTGGCTGCTGAAAAGGCTCCCTTTTCTCATTTCTGCATAAACAGACTGTGAATCACACTTTGGGTGCAGCATGAGAAGGCAAAGACTTGGCAGAAAAGACAGTAACACTGGGAGAAGCTGAGGACAGTAGGAAGAGAGGAAGACCAAACACGTGATGGTCAGTCTCCCTAAAGGAAGCCACGGGCTTGAGTCTACAAGGGCTGAGCAGGGCATTTTGCAGATCACTCATTCATAGGCTCGTTCATAAGCTGGAGGTGATTCAGTAGTGCATAGCGACAACAATAGCCTTGTATATAATGTGACAAAGTTGTGTGTACCTCAAAATCGTAAAGAGGAATTGGTGGCACCCTGCCATTGCCAGTGATGTCTTTGTCATTATTTGGACAGACTACACCCAACCAGATTTGGGGCAATTAGGGATGGGTATGACACAGAAAAATAGAGTTTCATTTCGTTTCGTTTCGTTTCGTTTCTACTAGAGGTTTGTTTTGTTTTGTTTCGTTTCTAAACTTTTTTTGTCAAAAAAATTCATAATTATACAAAACAATAACAAGGTGATTCGTTACTCTATAAAATGGCTCCCCTGGGTCTTAGTGGCACCAAATTTGGCGAGTAGCTTTTTAAGAGGGAGCCATTTTACAGAGTAATGAATTGTTTCATTTTCAAAGGGAGAAAGAAGCATTTTGTTTTGTAACAAAACACTGTTTCCCATTTTGTTTCATTTCGTAACTTTTGAAAGCTTACAAAATGACGAAACATCATGTTATTTTTCATAAGGTTCCCATCTCTAGGGGCAATATATTCTTTTGTTTTGCTTACTAGTTCTGTGTATCCTGAAATCACCTAATAATAGTGGCGACTTCACATCAAGGATGACACAATGTGTGAAAAACCCACACGCTGATTTGTGTGTAGTGTCAGCATATGGGCACCCTCATTGGAGCAGAAACAATGTTCTGAAGCATTAAATTTCAACATTAAGCTGAAATGGCCACCATGATCTTCACTTTCCCAGAGTGCCCCTGTGTCCAGAGGCATTCTGGGAAAAGTCAAGATGGCAGTCATTTGCACCATGGTGTTTCCGTTCAGGGCATCATCGGCAGAGACTCTGCGATGCCTCATTTTTATTTGTGTCCTCACATCATCAGCCTTGGCTGAGGGGATTTTGGGAGATGTAGTCCAAACCACCACAACAACATTTTCTAGCTCTCGGTTATGTGGCCTTTGTAGCCTATAAAATATTGTCCCCCTCCCTTTTTCTATTTCATCTTTTTAAATACCTGTTTCGTTAGTGCTTGTTAAGAAGAAATCTGGGGTAAACATATTTTAAATAAATAAATAACCATTATATAAGGAAGCTTGATATCACAAGGGCCAATCACCCTGTTGGGTTTAGGCCCTGAAATCTTGGAGAATGAGGATATGGTAATCCTAATGGAAGTCCATGGTAAGATTTTGCTTATATACTACCCAGTAGCATTTAAAGCACTCTCTAGGCAGTTTAACTATGCAAAACGCAATTTGTCCCCTGTCCCCCATAAGATGGACACTTAATTTACCACCTTTGGGAGGATGGGAGGCTGAGTCAACCTCGAGTCGGTTACCTGAGCCTCTTGGGGCTGAAATTCAGGTCATGAGCAGAGTCTTAACTGCAGTACTGCAGTTTAACCGCTGCGCTACGAGGCTGTGAAGCAACTTGCTCAAACTCTTAACCGTACTGCAGTAGGTGATATGTATCAGAATCCTCTTTTGTTTCACAGGCATGAACCTAAACATGGAAGTGGGTGAAGAAAACACAGTATTAGAGATGGGCACGGAATGAACAAGTTTTCGTTTTCATTTTTCGGATTTCGTTTCGTTATGCAACGAACCGACAAACAAAATTTTTCTCTAAAATGAAACAAAACGAACAGAAACGCGGGAATTTTTGTTCGTTTTGTTTCATTTTGAAGTGAGCGGCTTTAAATGCTGAAAAAATCATGAAAAATTGGAATAAATGGTAACGAAATGGTAACAAAACGGTAATGAAACAGTAATGAAACGAAAATGAATTTTTTGCATAAAATTCGCGAACAACGGAAACGAACCAAAACGGACCTCTAAAAGACAAACGACAAACGAAACTCCATTTTTTCTATTCATGCCCATCTCTATACGGTATTTTTATTTATTTATTTATTTATTTATTTATTTACGAGTATTTTAGAGTATTTTTTTACTCCACCTTTCTCCTTGGAAAAGGACCCAAGGCAGCTACTGGTTACAGCTTTTTAACTGCAACCCGTAGGACTCTGACCGGGTGTAAAAGAGTGTTCAGGGCATAAACAATCAGGAGTGAATGTGTGATTCGCCTCAGCGATAAAGCACATGGAGTGTTCTTGGCAGACACCAGGCCAAGTGACAAAGTTCGAGATGCCACCTCTGTGTTGACTTCTGATTAGTTGGGTGTGCCTTCATACGCCAAGGTGGCAGCTGCTTTATGGGCCACGCTTAGAAACTGAAGGCAAAAAAGGAATTGCCCAGCCCCACATTTCGTGTAAAAGTGAATGTCGCCTCTGCTCTGAATATCACATCTGAGCAAATAAAAGAAGTGAAAGCCAGGGAAGGTGGCCACCTCCCAGCTTCCTGTGAAAGGAAGGCCATGTTTATTTCTCGTAAGTGCCTGCTCTTCGTAGCAACCATAAAATGCTCTAGAATCATAGAATAATGAAGTTGGGAGGGGCTGATAAGGCCATCAAGTCCAACTCCCTGCTCCATGCAGGATTACAAGTCAAAGCAGATCTGGCAGATGGTTGTCTAAATTCCTCTTGAGTGGCTCCAGCGTTGGGGCACTCGTCCCCTCTAAGGGGAATGGGTTCCATTGTTGTACCGCTCTAACAGTCAGGAAGTTTCTCCTGATATTCAATTGAATTGTGGCTTCCTGGAACTTGAGCCCACTGTTGCCTGTCCTGCACCCTGGGATTTGGGGTTGTTTAGTCTGGAAAAAAAGGCACCTGAGGGGAGATATGGTTGAGACGTACAAAATAATGCAGGGCATGAGTCAAGTGGATAGAGGGACACTCTTCTCCCTCTCACAAAATACCAGAACTAGGGGAAATCCACTCAAATTGAGGGCTGGAAGAGTAAGAACAGACAAAAGAAAATATTTTTTTTTACCTAGTGCGTTGTTAGTCTGTGGAACTCCCTACCACAGGAGGTGGTGATGGCATCTGGCCTGGATGCCTTCAAAGGGGGATTGGGCCGATTCCTGGAGGAAAAGTCCATCACAGGTTACAAACCATGAGGGAGATGTGTAATCTCCAGGCTTTAAACCAGGGTACTTCAAGGGCCAGATGCAGGGGAGTGGTATCAGGAGACAGATATCTAGTCTCGTGCGCTCCCAGAGGCATCTGGTGGGGCCACTGTGAGAAACAGGAAGCTGGACTAGATGGGCCTTTGGCCTGATCCAGCAGGGCTCTTCTTAGGTTCTTATGTTCTTATGATTGAGAACAGATCCTGCTCCTCCTCTGTAGGACTCCCTTTCGGGTATTTGACAAGTGCTATCCTATTGCCAGGTTCACAGGATAGTACGGTATGTTGTGTCCTAAATCACAGCACCCTCATTCAAAGCCCTGTGAACCACAACTGCAGTTAAGGTTCTCCTCCTCCTTGGCCTATCCGGGCCAGAGCTGCAGTCCGTCCATTGGGTGGCACGTGCTGTTTGCTGACTGCTTCCAACACACGTACGCACAGGCAGGCGGGCAGGCACGCCCTTGCTGTTTTGCGAGCCCACTTTGCCATAAAACCCAATAAGGGTGGCAGGAATTAGCCATTACGCAAGACAGGCTTTCTGAAAGGCAAGCATGATTGGCCGCCTCCTTGGGTGCTTTCTGCCCAGATTATTATGGACTAGCATTTGTTTGAAAGGGTTATGAAACTGCTCCTTGGCTCCTGCCCAGGGAAGGAAAGGAGAAGGAAGGTGAGGCAGAAACAAGAACGAACCTGGTGCACCACCTCCAAATGTCAACAGATAACCTTGTGTTCTGAGCAAAGCTTGATAGCAAGGGGGTGGGGGAGAGGGTTGGAGGCAGCCAACCTGCACCCAAAGAGCTGGGAAAAGCAAAGCCATTTGCAAAAGGGCTAGAACAGTTTGCATTTTTTATGTCTCACTCACTAGATGGGGAGGAGGCCATTCTTGGAATCGCAGAACTGGAGTTTACTCCACTGGTCCCCAACCTTGGGTCCCAGATGTTTGCGCACTACAACTACCAGAATTCCTTTCCAGCACACCAACTGTTAAAGAATTCTGGAAGTTTTTGTTGGTTGGGAGCCCCTGATCTACTCCAACCCCTCGCCAATGCAGGAAACCCCACACTACTAAAGGGTCCCCAAGGAACGCCCACCGAACCGCCTAGTACAGTGGTGGCGAACCTTTGGCACTCCAGATGTTTTGGACCACAACTTCCAGGATTCCAAGCCTGTAATACCAATGGCAAAGGACTATGGGAGTTGTGGTCCGAAATATCTGGAGTGCAGTCGGTTCGCCACCACTGGCCTAGTATATCAACCAAAGCTTGGACATGATGGCAGGTTTAGACGTCTGTCTTGCTACTTTCTGCTGCTTTATGTCTGAAGAAGTGGACGTGTCCACAAAACATTACAATAAAATATGAAAGTAAGTCTTTAAGTTGCCACAGTTTTGGTCTTTGTCTTTGTTTTGTGTTCCTTGATTTTTGCCTGGAATTCTTTCACAGACTAACACGGCTACCTTCTCCAAAACTTGCTACTTTCTGTATCACCAATTTATGTCCTTTGATGTCTGCGATGGAAAAAAGGTAAATACGTATTCAAGGTGGGCTGAATCTGAGAATTTGAGCTGGTTTTTCCTATTTCTCCTGCTGGAAGGTAATCTTAGTTCATCTTCTCACCAGCCTGCAAACATAGAGGATTTGTCGGAAGTTTGCTAGTTTCAGGCAGCTCCTCAAATGATGTCTGTGAAGATTCTCAGTCGTCCAGGTGAGTTTATCTGGATTTTGAGTCATGGTAACTGGACTTCTTTTTCTTGAGAGATTGAAACGTTTCACTGCTCATCCAAGCAGCTTCGTCAGTCTGCTTTGAGAAAATGCATATTGTACCGTTACCGTCTTTGCAAAAGGGCCCTTTCACAGGTTATTGACAAGGCCCGCTTCTAATCTTGCTGTTTTGCTGCCACCAACTAGCTTCTCTAGTAAATTAATGCTTTCAGACTGTTTTAAATTGAATAAAGATAAAAGAAGTTTATTTATTACAACATAGAATTAAAATCACAAAGGGTAACATGTTTAGGCACAAACAAAAGGAAGAATATAGCTCAACACACTGAAGTTAGGTTACAGACAAAGCTGTTCACTTGTGCATCTAGTTCTTAATGTTTACTGACACTCTTCACTTAGTTTTCCTCACAGAAGTTCTAAATCCTAACTCTTCTCTCTCTATTCTTTAACTTCCTCTCAGTCAGACTTTATCTGTCTTTTCTCAGTGAGTGTAGGTCCCTATCTAACCTTCTCTCAGACAGTGTCAGTCCCTATCTGTCCCTATCAGTAAGTGTAGGTCTTTCTGTCAGTCCCTATCTGACTAATGCAGTGCTGGGCAGAGCTTAAATGCCCTCAGGCCCCTCCCACAAATTCTCTCATTGGTTCACAAACCACCAATCTACATAGACACATATAAAAAAATTATTCAACACCAGGGGTGAACGCTTTGTTTCACCTACTAAAAACATGCAACCACACACCTGTAAAAGATGTCAGATTATGTTAGGCAGAACATTGTAGAAGACTGAAAAAGTAACTAGGCCAAGATACCTCCGTTGTTCAATGGCTTAATCCTGTATGGCCATCATGATCCTTTCTCCCACCCTGCACAAAACGAAGCCATCACAATGGAGAAAGCTTTAAAGTAACCAGGAATGGGTTGTTTTTCTTAAGCAGGCGGGCTGTGAATTTACTTTCTTCACTTCTACTCATCAGGTTCAAAGTAAACCTTCGGGAAAATGTCTGTGAAGATTCTTAGTCATACAGGTGAGGTTATTTGGAAATTGAGTCATGGCAACTGGGCTTCTTTTTTTGAGAGAGATTGAAATGTTTCGCTACTCATCCAAGCAGCTTCATCAGTCTGCTTTAAGAAAATGCATATATTCCCTGAGAATAAAACTTAATGCCTTCATGACTTGGATATTTGTAAAGATACTCACTTTGTTCATCGGACTTTCAAATATCGGCTGTGTTTATTTTCTAGTGACCAATGACAAAGCAAAGCACGCTAACTGCAAAATACAGAGGTGAGGACAAGTAAGGGCTATAAGAACCAGCAGTTGCTCCGTACCCAAGTGGTTACCATTTTGAAAAATATGTGAATTTGATCGTCTAATTCCCAACCACTTTTCTTCAGGCCATTCATACATTGGTCAAAATCTTTTGCTGACTATCACAGAGATTGATGGCTTTAGACTTCTTTAACAAAGACTGCTTTTACACGACCCCTAAATTCCAAGGCAAAAGGCTCCCAGATGCGTAGCTTAAAATTGTTTTCCCACCAGCTGCGGACTTTAAAAAAAATTAAGTACGACTACGCCCAACTAAGCGCGCCCCAGCGCATTTGACAAGTACCTGGTCTCCAGAGGTAAAAAAATTTCCGATGCGGATTATAAAGCTGTGGATGCCGGGCTTTCCTCGCCTTCTGTTTGTTTTTTTATCCTCGCTGCCCCTTTAACAGCCTGGAATCCCTACGGGGCTGCTCCGAAGCCCCCCCCTCACCGCAGACAGGAGCAATGGAGTGCGAAAGGGTGGGAACACAGGAAACAGAACAAACCCCCACGATCTCTGGTCCGAATTTAAGTTGCCAGCGGATTTTAGAGGTCGTGTAAAAGCGCCCTTTATGCTTGTGAGGAATCAAACTTATGTAGCAAGAAGCACCATATTTTTCCATCTGTAAGATGCCCCCATGTGTAACACGGTCTCCACTTTTCCAGGCTAAAATTACAGTCTTGCAACCACACGGTTCTCTCCTTGCCTTACTTCCATGTATAAGATGACCCTCAATTTTTAGTCTAACAATTTTAGACACAAATCTAGTCTTTTACATGGAAAAAGACTGACATTTAAAATGAATCTGCTTCTAGAATCATCTCAATCAGCCAGTCTCGCCATTTTCGGGTTTATTTGGCCACGGCCATAAAGCATATGAAAGAAATATAGGTCAAATGAGTTGTGGGGCCCATGCTGAATATTACAAGGTGATGTGTGAAGAAATACTCTCCATCTGTTCCCGCCCACCTTCAGATTTTATTTTATTTTATTTTATTTAAATAAACTAATGGCTACTATTCTGTGTGGGGAACCAATGATATTATAGATGGTTGTTGTGGTTTTTCAAGAATACATAATATACACAGACCAGAGCCACTGAAAAAATCAACATAACAAACAAAAACATGATCTATAAAGAATTAAGATCAAAATACTAACAGCAACACTAAGAAAAAGAATGATGAAACGCAAAGTGTAGCACTCACTCATGGCTGGTGTAGAGTTGTAAAGGACTTCAAGAGTCATCTAGTTCTGATACCACATTCTCCAGAACAACCCTGTAAGGTAGACCAGTGCTAGGATACCTAAGGCTGAGAGAATGTGGGTTATTTTGTGTTGGCTAGATTAGTCTGAAGATCTATTTGAGGCACTTACTAATTCATATTAGCTTTCCCTGAACAAGGGACTCTACTTACTATGTGACTTTCATATGGATTACCATGCATGATTACATTGATTGATTTCATGAGAACACCAGTGATTTTCATGTTAATTTCCACCCCTCATCATTGATTTTTTTTTTTACTTTTTACGTGCTCTTTGTAACTTTAATGTTACCTTTTAATGTTCTAAGATGCCTCTCCTAATTCCCTGTTCTTAACTTGAAAATGTCTTGAATATTCCGGGCTGTATATTGCCCCTCACTGTTGTAAGCCACCTAGGGTCCTTTTCCAAGGAAAAAGGTGGGGTTAAAAATATAAATAAATAAATAAATAAATAAATAAATAAATAAATAAATAAATAAATATTCTCAAGCGGCTTAAACCATGTGCAGGTGAGGAAAAGTGAGCAACTGAGTTGTTAACTGTGGGTGGAACAGAGAGGGATTAGTCAACAACTAGTTGTGATCATAAGACAGGTGTTTAAATTGGCCATGTAATAATTAATCATTGTATATAGACTAATGTTGCTCGGAACATCACTTGCATCATGAGTAATTCATTGTTGTAAACAATACCTTCAAGCAGGTAGATGGCATATATATATATATATTAGTAAAAGGATTGTCCAGGTGGTGTGGTTGTGATTCTCTTCATTCTTACACCGTGTAACCCCAGGAAAGAGATCATAAACTCGTAGGATCAAAAGATCTTAGAGTTCAACTCCCAGCACAGGAATCCAAATCAGAGCAGATCTGACAGATGGTGGTCCAATTTTGTCATAGAATCATAGAATCATAGAGTTGGAAGTGACCTCAAGGGCCATCCAGTCCAACCCCCTGCCTTGCAGGAACCCCCATCACAGGACTCCCGACAGATGGCCACCCAGCCTCTGCTTAAAAACCTCAAAAGAAGGAGAAACAGAATCATAGAATCATAGAGTTGGGAGAGACCTCAAGGGCCATCCAGTCCAACCCCCTGCCATGCAGGAATCCCCATCACAATACCCCTGACAGATGGCCATCCAGGCTCTGCTTAAAACCCCCCAAAGAAGGAGACTCCACCACCCGCCTTTGGGGCAGCAATGCCTCCAATGAACGCCCCCAGTGCTGGGGCATTCACCACCTTCCCCTAAGACCATTGGTTCCATTGGCGTATTTCTCTAACTGTTAAGACATTTTTTTCCTGATACAGTGGACCCTTGTATAACAAACAGTTTGTATAACATAAAATCTGTACAACATGAAAAATTCCGGAGATAGGGGACATTTGCTTAACAGAATCGCCTATGGGGCGAATCTGTACAACATAAAAATGGGATTACTCTGTTTTCAATGCATTCCTATGGGAAATTTGTATAAAGGAAAATTTGCTTAACATAATTTCATTTTGAATGAATTAATTCCTTTATACAAGGTACCACTGTATTCAGCTTCCAGTCGCTTGAGCTCATTCATGTGTGTCCTGTATTCAGAGATGGTCGAGAACAGATCCTGTCCCTCCTTTTAAGTATCTGAAAGCTGCAATCGTACCTCCCCTCAGTCTTCTTTTCTCAAGGCTATACGAATTTAATCCATTCCAAATGCACAATCTTAGGTCGAACAGCTCTTTAAGTAGAGGCACTGTGACTAAAAAAAATTGATTTTTTTTAAATGAAAAAAAAAAATGGAAGTAGAGCAGACCACATCTAAAGTTTGTAAGGCGGCAGTTAAAACACCAACGATTTTCCGCTCTTAAGTCGAATTGCTCTTAAGTAGAGTCAATCTTAAGTAGAGGTAACACTGTACATGCCCTTTCGGTTCTTCCTCGTTAGGTTTCCTTTTCAGCTTCCTGATCACCCTTGTTGCCCTCCTCCCAGCTTGCTCCGGTTTGTTTGCATCTTAGAGTTCCGGTGGGATAATCAGTGTGGTCTAAAAATGCAAAAATAAATAAATACATACATCTTGTGAACTCCTTGGATAACTCAGGGGCTTAGGCCTCTAAGCGGGCGGTGGGTTTGATGCCCCAGTGTGTCTCCTTGAGAGGGCCTGGTCTCATTGAGGATCCTTCCTACCTCTGCAGTTCAAGGGTTGTTGTTGTCATTTCAAAATGGCAGGCACAATCAATTAAAGTTATAAAAACATTGTCTGGCATGACCAAAAACCCAAGTGCTATATAAATATCAACAAAATATATATGCCAGTTGTTGTTGTTTTGTTTTGTTTTGTTTTGTTTTGGGAGCTCTGACAGTGTTATTTTTGAGATCTCCAACTGCTTGTATGATTGTGTGAAATTTCTTGATATTGTACCCAAAGCTCCAGGAATTACGGGGACCACTGAGGTGTGTTTCGTTCAGGAGTGAGCTACTTCAATTGCCATGTTGTCAGTTTTTCCCATTCCTGAACTTCAGCTCGGGCACCCCGGGGAATTATAACATCAATGATACAGACATTTCTCCGTTCTGTTACTACTACTATGCCCGATGTATTACGTTCCACTTTACTCATACCCTGCATTATTTTGAGACGTACAAAATAATGCAGGGTATGAGTAAAGTGGATAGAGGGAAGCTCTTCTCTCTCTCCCAAAACACCAGAACTAGGGGACATACACTCAAATTGAGGGCTGGGAGAGTAAGAACAGACAAAAGAAAATATTTTTTCACCCAGCGCGTTGTAAGTCTATGGAACTCCCTGCCACAGGATGTGGTGATGGCATCTGGCCTGGATGCCTTCAAAAGGGGATTGGACAGATTCCTGGAGGAAAAGTCCATCACAGGTTACAAACCATGATGGAGATGTGGAGTCTCCAGGCTTTGAACCGGGTTGCTTCGGGGGCCAGATGCAGGGGAGTGGTGTCGGGAGACAGATATCTAGTCTCATGCACTCCCAAACGCACCTGGTGGGGCCGCTGTGAGATACAGGAAGCTGGACTAGATGGGCCTTTGGCCTGATCCAGCATGGCTCTTCTTATGTTCTTATGTTCTTATGTTCCAAGGCGTCTATCAGTTTGGACCCAGAAATCCCACTAGATCTTGACTCTGTTGCTACATAAGAACATAGGAAGAGCCCTGCTGGATCAGGCCAAAGGCCCATCTAGTCCAGCGTCCTGTCTCTCACAGTGGCCCCACCAGATGCCACTGGGAGCGCATGAGACTCGATATCTGTCTCCTGATACCACTCCCCTGCATCTGGCCCTTGAAGTACCCCGGTATTAAGCCCGGGGATTACACATCTCCATCATGCTTTGTAACCTGTGATGGACTTTTCCTCCACGAATCTGTCCAATCCCCTTTTGAAGGCATCCAGGCCAGATGCCATCACTACCTCCTGTGGCAGGGAGTTCCACAGACTAACAACACGTGATCTGACACTAGATGTTCTCATAGGATTTTTGGAGGCTGGCAAGTTTTTTTTTTTTTTTGCATAATGCCACATGCACTCATTTTGCCACTTGATCATGTCTAATTCTGTAACCTGTTTGCGCAGGAGACAACGTGCAGAGGCGGAGGAGAAAGCAAGGGGTAGAGCCTGGGGCTGCGAAGGACAGAAGAGTGCATCTTATTTATTTATTTATTTATTTATTTATTTATTTATCAACCACTATGCAAAGGTCTCTGGTGGTTGGGAATGGGTCTGGAAGCAGAACTCCCTGGGCTTAGAAATGGAGCAAGGTTATGATTCCAGAGGAGGAAACTGGTCAGTCAATGAGGCATCAACCCCCACCTCCCGTTAAGAAACCATTGTCATGGGGAGAATTGAGAGAAGAAATCAGAATAGGAAGCTGTTTGAGAAAAGGGTGAGAGGAGAGCAAAAAAGGGAATTCCCAATACCTGGGTGGACACCCTGTCGCACGACACATGTCATATTACTGAGGCAAGGACCCACCATCTTAACCTGGGTCCCACAATGTCCGGCTCTAGAACTTTGAATATATCCATTTCCAGATCGGTTTTTGAGCTTAGCATGGGAGGTCCAGCTCAGGAAGAGCTGGGGGGCCCTGTTTTGTGTATCCCACTGATACTAGAAGGTCCTGGTCTGAACTATGATTGAGGCTTCAAAAGGAGAGAAGTGCATTTTGCTATCATTCAAACCAAACCCTCCATCCCCAGACCTTGGCTGCTGCAGTTCAGCTTAATCCTGGAAGTACTGTATTAAGATCAATTCATTCGTTCGTCTTTCTCAGGCAGCCGATAGAAAAGTTTAAGGTGCGTTTTTAGCAAGGAGACACTGGACTGGAAAGAAAACCCGGCAGGAGAATAAGGGTTGACTTGAATGATTTGGGAGTTGCCATTTTTGGTCTTGAGTTTTAACATCCAGGCTGAATTCTGGTTTGTTTCGCAAGGCCAAGGAAAAACTAGAGTGTTGACGTCACTGCTTTAGGACTGAACCGCCGCCGGTGGGGCTCTCCGTCATTTCTGCCTGCCGTGCATGCAACCCGCCATCTGAAACGGATTAGGGCCCAATGGTTGCCTTTGGCGTTAGCTTTTCCAGCTAACAGATGTCTTTGCCAGA
Organism: Phrynocephalus versicolor; assembly: GCA_023846285.1. Classification (NCBI taxonomy): domain Eukaryota; kingdom Metazoa; phylum Chordata; class Lepidosauria; order Squamata; family Agamidae; genus Phrynocephalus; species Phrynocephalus versicolor. The sequence continues at coordinate 1,580,325 of JAHTLZ010000161.1, read as the reverse complement.
TGTGTTCCAGCAGCATGTCACGCACGAGATGCAAAACCCAGACGCCAGTTGGAACAGAACATACCGACCGCCATTCGGGCAGAAGGAATGATAACACGAGTCCTTTGTCAGAGAGAACTCCGGGGGAAGAAGAAACGAAGGATCCTGCTTGCGTGTCTCAACCTAATATAAAAATCTGCAGAGGAGTTTGGTGGTCTCAATTATTCTATGGTTCTATGATTCCAGAGGGCATAGAACTGATTTTTAACTTCCCCCCTCCAAAAGTAAATGCGAGTCAGCAGAAAATGTGAGGCCCCAATTGTTGCCTCTACGATGTCCTCTGATATAAAACTTGGAGTGAATCATCTACAGTCAGCCAGAGCAACCTTATTTTTAACATATACTTTTAACGTAATCAGGTGAAACTCAAAAAATTAGAATATTGTGCATTTATTTCAGTAATGCAACTTTAAAGGTGAAACGAATACATGAGATGGACTCGTTACATGCAAAGCAAGATAGTTCAAGCCTTAATTTGTTATATGATTATGGTTTACAGCTTATGAAAACCCCAAATTCACAATCTCAGACAATTAGAATATTACATGAAAGCAATAAAACAAGGTTTGTAAACAGAACAATACTGGACCTCTGAAAAGTATAAGCATGCATATGCTCTCAGTACTTGGTTTGGGCTCCTTCTGCATCAATTATTGCCTCAATGCGGCATGGCATGGATGCTATCAGCCTGTGGCACTGCTGAGGTGTTATGGAAGACCAGGATGCTTCAATAGCAGCCTTTAGCTCCACTGCATTCTTCGGTCTCATGTCCCTCATCTTTCTCTTGGCAATGCCTCATAGATTCTCTATGGGGTTTAGGTCTGGCGAGTTTGCTGGCCAATCAAGCACAGTAATCCCATGGTCATTGAGCCAGGTTTTGGTCTTTTGGGCAGTGTGGGCAGGTGCCATTCCTGCTGGAAAATGAAATCAGCATCCCCATAAAGCTCGTCTGCAGAAGGAAGCTTGAAGTGCTCCAAAATCTCCTGGTAGACGGCTGTGTTGACCCTGGACTTAACGAAGCAGAGCGGACCAACACCAGCAGATGACATGGCTCTCCAAATCAACACCGACTGTGGAAACTTCACACTGGACTTCAAGCATCTTGCATTGTGTGCCTCTCCATTCTTCCTCCAGACTCTGGGTCCTTGGTTCCCAAATGAGATGCAAAAGTTGCTCTCATCAGAAAAGAGGACTTTGGACCACTGAGCAACAGTGTTCAGGAGCAGCTTGACAAAAGGAATGAGATTTGAAGCCCATGTCCAGGATCTATCTGTGTGTGGTGGCTCTTGATGCACTAACTCCAGCCTCAATTCACTCCTTGTGAAAGTCTCCAACGCTTTTGAATGGCCTTTTCCTGACAATCCTCTCCAGGCTCCGCTCATCCCTGCTGCTTGTGCACCTTTTTCTTCCACACTTTTCCCTTCCACATCAATTTCTATTAATGTGCTTTAATACAGCACTTTGGCAACATCCAACTTCTTTTGCAATTACCTTTTTGGGGCTTTCCCTCCTTATGGAGGGTGTCAATGATGGTTTTCTGCACAACTATCAGGTCAGCAGTCTTTCCAATGACTGAGAGAACATTTATTTATTTATTTATTTATTTATGAGCTTATATCCCGCCCATTTATTTATTTATTATGAGGGTTGTATACCGCCCGTCTTCCCGAAGGAACTCCAGGTGGTTCGAACAGTAAATACTACAGCTAACCAACTAAACAAATAGCAACAATTAACAGACAATATAAAAAATTCAACCCTGGCATAAAACTGGAAGCAGATGGCGGAAAAAAATTAAATTAATTTAAAGGCTCAGGAACCCTTTGCAAGTGTTATTGATTAATTAGCTGAAGAATGGGACACTCTGAGCCTAGAATATTGAACCTTTGCACAATATTCTAATTGTCTGAGATTGTGAATTTGGGGTTTTCATAAGCTGTAAGCCATAATCATCACAATTATAACAAATCAAGGCTTGAACTATCTCGCTTTGCATGTAATTAGTCTCTCATATATTAGTTTCGCCTTTAAAGTTGCATTACTGAAATAAATGAACTTCTGCACGATATTCTAATATTTTGCGTTTCCCCTGTCAGTCCCCCACATTTAAGTGTCAGCAGGTTGTGTTGGACTCACAGGTCCATCATTGCCAGCCAGCAGAAGAAAGCTGAAGATAGAAATCAATGTCCCTTGTTGTCCATGAGGCAGTTTCCTGGTCCAAGCAAGAGGCAGGAAAACATATTTGAGAAAAATGTCTGTGAAGATTCTCAGTCATCCAGGTGAGTTTATCTGGAAGTTGAGTCATGGCTACTGGACTTCTTTTTTGAGAGAAACGTTTCGCTGCTTCATCAATCTGGGGTAGCCATGACTCAACTTCCAGATAGCTGAGAAAAATGAAAGATCTGGGGTCCCAAACTGCACGTAAACCCAACCGCTTTCAACCTCAGCCATGTTGTTGGCGGAACATCTCAGTGAGTTGAGGAACTGACCGCCAAGGCAAGGACGAGGTGTTGGATTCCTCACTGCATCTTGTAGAAGAGCCAGCCTGTGTGGCTTTAGGGATGCTGCTGAACCCCGGAAAGCTCTCAAAAGGAGGAACTACAAAACCGCTTCCTTCTGCAAATGCAGGAACAGGCGATACCTTCATTGGACCACTAAAAAGTTAGGAAAAAAACCAACAGCGAGCTTTCGATAACAATTCTTCAGGCAGTGCAGCAAATCCTTGTGGGTAGCTCCAAAATTCTAGGTTTTTATTTAAGTCAGTGGTGTCCAAACTTTGGCCCTCCAGATGTTTTGGACCACAACTCCCACAGTCCTTTGTCACTGGTAGTACAGGCTTGGAATTCTGGGACCTGTGGTCCAGAACATCTGGAGGGCCAAAGTTTGGACACCCCTGATTTAAGTCCTGAAGTCTCATGGCTGTTATTAGGGCCAAGTGTAGCTTCTTAGATAGTGATGCAGCCTGCAAAGTTTGTGTGTTTGTGTGGGAGGGAGCGTGTGGCTTCAACCCCTCCTCAGCCAGTAGTTATGATTTTATCGCCCACTTCTGAGCCCTGAATCCCTTAGGAGGGTGGCCATAATAATGCAGAATCAACCCGACGGCACACAATGATCCAGTATTAGCAATGCTGTTAATAGAGGACCATGTCTAAGGTATGCCTTGAATGTCACTAATAGAAGACACCCACCACATGATATATTTGCTGAAGGGATACAAGGTTAAAAGACCGGATGAGCTGATTGTATGCCTCTGAAAAGGTGGTGTTGGATGTGGTCAAAACCATCAGAAGCTGTCTGTGGCCACCAGAAGGCCACCAGGCTTGGCCAATTGCCACTGGATGCCACTGGTCCAGTAACTCATACAGGAATATGCCTTACACGAGATGAACCTGTTCTCTGTTGTTAACACCCCAAATGTTCCCTTTCATATTTGTCCCAAAACAAACCCAGGCCAACAGAAACAACCTATGGGTGAACCCCTCCACCCCAAAGTCATTCAAATAAATGGGTGCGGTAGGTTATTCCGGCAGAAAACAAGCCAGAGCTGTGTCTAAATGCTTTTTTAAAAATAATAATAATAATCAAACTATTTAACTCAATCTTCTGCTTGGTGGTCCCCAATCTCTCAAAATTAACGCAGCCGTACAAGGGAAGATGCAGTTAACGAGTTTTAATGATGCTCCGGTCTGGACAATGTACAAAGAAACAATTTACAGAGAACCACAGTGCTTTGGTTGCTGTCTATTTACATTTGCTTCGAGAATCTCCTTCCCCTCGTTGGGTGTCTGGGCAGACACTCTGCTGCACCAGAAACGGCTTTTTGCCCACACTCCCTCCCACCTCTTCTCGGTTCTCTTTGGGCTGTGTTGGAAACGGGCGCTCCGAGGCGAGTAGCCAAAAACCGGATGGCTTGCTGCTTCTCTGCAGGCCACTGAGCATCCCTACCCGCCTGGAGACGGGGCCTCCGAGAACCACCGCGAGGGTGCAAGCTGCTGCATCATCCATGTCCTTTCAACTTCCTACTCCCGTCCCCTGCTCCAATGTCACCACCTCCCCACACCTTCTTCACACACACAGGTGCCTTCTTCGGCAACCAAGAGCAAGCCTCTTGGGCTGCCCTTCAAAATACCACCTCCTCCCTCCACGATCCCAGGATCGTGGCTTCGCCATTCCCCAACACCTTCTGAGACCTCTCTCCCGGCCTCGCGTTCCCGCCGCCATCCCGTTTTACAGTAGTTCAGAGCACACAAGCTGCTCTCCAAGTCTGCTGTGGTCAACCCCAAATGCTACGTGGAAATGAGCTTCCGGTTTAACTCTCCCCGTTCCCCACTTCCTGATCGTGAGTTTTTGCTGTGCCTTTTCAGGGAGTGGGACAAGTCGGACGACTCAACTCCTCCTTGCTGCAAGGAGAGCTCTTTAAAAGGCACAGGGAACCCAGATCAGGCCAAGAAGGGAACCTTATCGTCCTGTAACCTCCATGGCTAAAGAACATATATGGCTTAAGTTTCACCCGGTCAAGGCCCAAACTGGCTTTTAAATATACATAACACACACAACACGTGTCACATAAACAAAAACAAAAAGAAGCCAATTCAAATGTAAAAAAAACCAAAACCTCACACTCAAAATGAAGTACAAAAGAAGTTCTCTACAAACTTAAATGAAATTTTTAAAAAAGATCAAATACTTGGCAGGTCACGTAAGTTCACACGAGGAATGTACAACAAACAAAAAGACAAAAATAAAACAAAATTCCAGTCAGAAGATGGAAACCTGTTGAACTCGGGAGTCTTGCTTTTTCTTTCCACAAAGAAATGTAGACTCTAGGCCTCTGACCACTTTGCTCTATACTTAATGCCTGAGTGATGTTTTTAAATTAATTCTACAGATGAAGCACCCTGAGGTTGGTATGTAAATCAGAATTTCCCTGCCAGTTGCAGGATACCCATTTTTAGATAATCGTTTCATAATATGTATCCTGTGGAAAAAAATGAGCTTGTAAGATGGAGCAATTCTCTCATGTATTTTTTTTTAAAAAATCAGGCTTCAAAAATTTGCGACCAATCCAGAGACGGCTGTTCCTGACACCACTAGACAAGTTTCCAAAAATTTGGGAGTGCCACGGTAGAACCCAGAATTGAAGTCTGTGGTGGTTTGTTTTCAGGTGAGACTCCAGTTCAACAGGAGTTGGCGGAAGAGCCAGTAGCTGCCATAAACATAAAAAAGGACATACAGACATTTCAGAAGGAGTGACCCTCACACCATTCTCACATTACAGGAAAGAAAATGTACACGTTGTATTTATAAATAAACAGTGGAGAAAGGGTCTCCGTGTCTCCCTTCAGACAAGGGTCTCTTTCCGCTTGCCGCTGAGCTGGGCTTTCTCCCTTGTCCTCCTGAGCCCAGCGTGCATCCGGCAGGGCTTTGGGCCTTTGCCGTCCTCCTCGGTGTCCATCACGGGGCTGCCCTCGGGCGTGTTCTCGTCGGACTCCATGTGGATGCTGCCCGACAGGGTGGACGGCCTCCGCTGGGCTTTGGCTCTGGACGCGGAGGGATGGCTCTCCTCCACTTCCTCGCTCAGCTCCGGCAGTTCTTTCAGCTCGGAAGGCACGGCGGCCGGCTGGTACGGGGCGATGGCCGAGCGGATGCAGTTGAACCACTGCTGCTTGTGGAAGACGTCGTTGGCCTGCAGCGTGTGGGACTGGCCCGGGGCCGGGTCTCGGAAACGCACGCGGAATATGTTTTTCGCTGGAAAGAGGAAACGGGGGGGGGGGGGACAAAGGGTCAGGCTTGCGCAGAAGAACCCCCAAGGTCAAATCTCACATGTTGTTGCTGCACTTGGTATCAGCATCCCATAAAACACTATAAAATACACATGGTTCCTCTTAGCTTCATCCTCTTTGGCTCCGAGTCTGAAATTTTCCCCTCTTTTGGGATCACCGTTCACAGTGAGCATAGCCAATCACAGGTCAAGCTGGCTGTGAGAATCTGGGAACTGGAGCAGCTTAAAAAAACAGAAATTTTGCAAAACTCTGAGCATGACTGCACTGTGCTAGACAGCCATCCTCTTACCTCACTTAAGTTCAGAGTTTGCTCGCCAGTGCGGGTGGAAAGAAGCGACCAAAATTAAATGTCCAAAAAGGACGGGCAAACTGGGCGCAGAGGTCACCAAGGGTTCAAAAACTACAACTACAGTGGTACCTCGAGATACGGGCACCCCGTGACCTGAAAAACTCATTATCTGAAAGGGAAGTCCGTCCAGGGCGCAATGCGCCCTGGGAATGGAAGTCTTCTCCAAAAACTCAAGATATGAAAATGTCTTATGGAAAGCCCCAAGATATGAAAATTTTGCGGAAGACTTCCATTCCCAGGGTGCATTGCATCCCATTCGGACCCGTAATACGAATACTTCACGATACGAAGAGTCCTGTGGAACGAATTAATTTCATATCACGGGATGCCACTTTGCTTTTACATGTGCTTCTGAATCACCCTGGTGATCTGATCTACTAGAAAGCAGCACCGAGTTCTTGAGTCACCAGCCCATTATTATTATTATTATTATTTTAAAAAAAACTGTTTTGCCAAGCTTAGCAAGCCACAATCTTGGCTCGTCCGTCAGGAAGGCTGAGGTGCGGAGAAAGAGCAAGCCACACTCACGCACGCCTCGGTGAAGCCAGATCCCTCGTTTCCTACCTTTGTCGGAATTGCCGAACGCTCCTCGGAAGGATCCCCCCATTTTCACGTCCCCGTCTTGCAAGTCCTCCAGGACCAGGTCCTGAACTGGGATGGGCTGCCGATAGACTTGGTAAGAATGGCGCTCGTTGCGCGTCACCGGCCGAGTCAGAACCAAGATCTCTTGGAAAAGAAAGATGTAGAGTTTCTACGAAAGAGACAGAGAGAGAGCTTCGGGTCAATAAAACACCTTTCTCAGCATTTCTTTTAACCAAAAGAGAAACACTTTGGGGCAGCATCTCTGTGAACGTTTTAAGATGGAGTGCAAGAGCTTTCTTTATCTGAACCCCAAAGTTGCAAATAAAAATAGGGCTTGTGCCACTCCTCCCAGACAACATGGTCAGCATGGCCACAGTGGGGGAGTCAATGTTTAGTCATAAAGGGCAGGCTTTTCACGCTGGCCTGGTTCAGGATAATGGGAGTTCCGCGTAATACAATCCCAGTCTCACATCCACACATTAAAGCTATTTCTAGCTCGCCCTGGACGAGTGAGCCAGCTGCACTGTGTCCCATAAAAGGCTGTGGTGGCAAGGACACAGAAAGGAGGAGAGATCCAGTTCTAGTCGCAAAGGAAGAGACAGGAAGGGAGGTGGCAGCAAGTTGGGAGCACCTGGCTATAGAGAGGTTGGGAGTTTTGATTCCCCACCGTAGAGATGGACATGAATAAAAAAAAATGGCATTTCGTTTGTCGTTTGGAGGGTCTGTTTCGGTTCGTTTGTTTTTCGCGAATTTTTGCAAAAAATCATTTTCGTTTTCATTTGTTTCATCCCCATGTCATAGCCATTTCTTTCAATTTTTTGTGATTTTTTAAAAAGGATTTTAAGCAATTCACTCATATTGCAGTAACGGAAACGAAACGCACGACAAAATTTCCGGTGTTTCTGTTCATTTCGTTTTAGAGACAATATTCGTTTGTCGTTTTGTTACGTAATGAAACGAAAAAACGAAAACGGAAATGAAAAATTGTTCGTTTCGTGCCCATCTCTACCCCACCGGGTCTCCTGGGGAATGTGTAACTTTGGGCCGAGCTGCACGCTCGTCCCCAGGGCACCTCCCTGAAAAAGGGAATGATCAACGACTTCTGAGTACTCCTCACTGAGAAAATGCTAAAAAGGGGTGCCATAAATCAGAACTGATTGGACAGCGCAGATTTATTCAAGAACACGTTCCACCAAGACGACGGGAGAGAGGTTGGTGAACCTTGCTGCCTTTCACGGGTTATTCCTCGAGACCACTTGGCTCCCAGATTGCAGCAGGGCCTTCAGCCTGCTAGGATGATAAATACTTACATGCCCATTCTTGTTTTTCAGCTCCCCGTGGCAAAGCAGGACTTTGCTGGCCTCGATCCGAGGATCTCTCTGTTTCTCATCAAGGTACTCCAGCTTATCAATATAGTACTGGCATTCGGACTCCCCTTTCTTCAAGTTGATGTCGGAGAGGACGCCTTGAATAATGGAGATCTGCAAGGAACGGGACTTGATTAATAAAGACTCAACATAACAAAGTGCAAGCTCAGATCTTAACACAGAGGCAGAGAGGTAAAATTTCTGGAAATTTTGGGGGTGGGGGAAACCTGTCCCCCCCCCCAATGTATTTGTTCCTGCCATCCCAAGTTTTTATTCCACTGCTTCAAAATTTCCAGAAATTTTACATCTCTATGCAGAGGTTCCTTTGAGACGAGGAAAATAAAACACCAGGGGCCAACTGTGAGTCACAGTTGGGAGATTTAGATTTGCTGCTCGGTTTCAGCAGGAATTTGCCAGACCTGCTGGCACTGGGAGGCAAAGTGCTGGCTGGCACACCACTTGCTGCCTCCAACATCGACCGGGGGGGACAGCACAGGGAGGGGTTTTCCTGCTCAAGCCACACTAAGGGGGAGTCAAAACGGCAGCTTCCCCCTTCCATTTCTGTGGGGTGCGTGGTGGAAAACACCTGGCAGCTGGAGCCACTGGACAGTTCTCTCGCAGTTGCTGCATGCCTAGTGTCAGTCAATCCCCAGCCTCATCATCTAATAATATATTAGCAAAGTTATAAAGTCTTGGGGTGGCAGTGGGGTGCAGAGCATCTCCGATTCATCTTATCCACAATCCCAAAAATGCAAACTTTCCCCTGCTCTCCGTGTGATTCAACAAGAGGTAACTACATTTGCTACTGAAATCTTGCAGGTGGCTACTGGAAAGAAGTACTCTTTGTGGAGAATGAGAACCGTCCCCCTTTTGAGCTACAACTCTCAGGAACAGAAGGTATGCTGGCTAGGGAATTCTGGGAGCTCCAGTGCAACGAAAAGGAATCTCCACAGACAGCCTACAACTCAACAACCTGCAGCTACATCTGATACTGCTTTCTACGGGGTGGCGGGAGGGTTGAAGTTTATTTTTTTATTTGTATCATTTTTATACTGCCCATCTTCCAATCAGGAACTCTAAGTGGTTTACAAGTTAAAAACATCACTATACCCCCCCCCCAAAAAAAAAGAGAGAGAGAGGGAAAACCCTAAGCAAGATGGATCACAGGGCGGGAGAAGAGGAAGAAAAAAAAAACCTTTAAATTAAATTAAATTAAAGGTTGCCATATGCCTCCCTGAAAAGCATGGTTTTCAAAGCCTTTTTGAAGGCAGGCGGGCAGGGACTGAGCAAGGTGCAGCTCACTCGGGAGATGGTTCCACAACGAGGGGCCCACAACAGAGAAGGCACGGTTACACATAGTCGACCTCTGCACCTCCCTGGTAGTGGCCACCCTGAGTGAGCGCGCCTGCGACATTCGAGTGGGCCTGGCCTCAGTTGACTTCTGAGCGATACGCTCCGACAGGTATTCAGGACCCAGGCCGTGGAGGGTTTTGAAAACCAAAACCAGGACCTTGAACCTTATCCGGAGAGCCACGGGCAGCCAGTGCAGGCGTGCCAGAACTGGGGTGATGTGGTCGAATCTACGAGCACCCACCACCAGTCTGGCCGCCACATTCTGCACCCGTTGGAGTCTCCGGACAAGGGTCAAGGGCAATCCCACAGTAGAGTGCGTTGCAGTAATCAATCCTCGAGATCACGAGGGTGATGATGGAATTGGTTGCTTTGGACCGTCGGCCCTACAGGAATTTCACGGACACGTCCGAGGCGGAAGTGTTTGGTAAGCGCCGCCACGTACCGCTTCCTCCAGGATCTGGACGTCCGGGTGGTCACTGGGGGTGTGCCTGAGGATCTCCTTCAACAGCAGAGGGTACTTGACCAGGCGGCTACGGGGAATATCCAGAAAGCTCCAGAGGTCCAGCTTGCGGCTGAAGGGGGATTCCAGGCAGCGCTGCAGGAAGTCCTGGACTCGGCAGTCCTGCTTCTTCTGGTCAAGGAGGGCTTTGGCCGCCAGCTGGTTGCTGCAGTAAGCCTTGTAGGCACGGAGTCTGGGCAGCTAGGGAGAAAAACGAGACAGCATTTAGCTGCTGCTGCTGCTGCGGCTCCAAAAGTGCCGAACCCCCCCCCCCCCCGAATGAGTCAGGGCATTTCCTTTCTATAAATGGTGCTTCAACCGTACTAGATACTTATCTGGAGAATTACAAGCATGGTCACTCTGATTTTGATAAAACAGCCAAGGGTGTGGGGGGGAGGGGGAGGGGGAGAAGGAAGAGACATCCCTTGCCCAATGATGCTCAAGATCCCGGATGCCATTTGATTTAAGAGAGGCCAGTGCAACATCTCATCTTCAAAAACCTGCAAGTGCACCAGACAAAACTCCAGTCTCCTGAGCATGCTGCTGACATCCAGCTGCTTCCCCTCCCCCCGTTTTTGTCCAGTGTGCAAGTTTCCACACCCATTTGTACACAGGAGGAAGCAGACACCCACCTCTTTAGCATTGCTTGGCTGTTTTAATATTGCTTCTTCTCCCACCCCCCATGTCCCCAGTTGTTTAACAGACACTCTCTCTGTTATCTCCACATTTATGGCCCTCTGAGATTATTTGGTAGTCTCAAAGTACAGGCAGGGGACCGAGGCTGAGAGGCGGCCACCAACACAATACGCAGCTCTCAGAAGTTAAATCTCAGATCGCCAATAAAAGGGAGAGAAACCATAATCTAATTGACAACTGAGAAAGATGAACCAGTTTGACAAGAAAAGCCCATGATGCAAATGAAAACCCAGGGCAGTGCGTATCAGAAGGATCTCCGGCTCCTGTATGCCTGTTGGACTGCTACATCCCATCCCAAACTGGAGGGGCCCGCAAGGCAAAAGTTACTCACCCATTTCACAAGGATGGGTCCAATTTGCTCCACTGTCCCATCTGGCCTCGTTGCTTCTCCCAGTCTTGCCAGGAAGTCTGCAGAAGACACATCGACAACAATGGGCACCTGGGCACAAGATAGAGGGAAGCTCTTCTCCCTCTCACAACATACCAGAACTAGGGGACATCCACTCAAATTGAGGGCTGGGAGAGTAAGACCAGACAAAAGAAAATATTTTTTCACCCAGCGCGTTGTAAGTCTATGGAACTCCCTGCCACAGGATGTGGTGATGGCATCTGGCTTGGATGCCTTCAAAAGGATATTGGACAGATTCCTGGAGGAAAAGTCCATCACAGGTTACAAACCATGAGGGAGATGTGTCATCTCCAGTCTTAAAACCAGGGTACTTCAAGGACCAGATGCAGGGGAGTGGTATCAGGAGACAGAGATCTAGTCTTGTGCGCTAACAGATGCATCTGGTGGGGCCACTGTGAGATACAGGAAGCTGGACTAGATGGGCCTTTGGCCTGATCCAGCATGGCTCTTCTTATGGTCTTATGTTATGACATGACGCACTGAGAAATCTACTTTTCAAAGGATAGGCAAATCTAATCAGGGAGGCTGGAGATGGCCATCAAGACCCTCAGGGACTTTTGACACAGGAGGTGGGGATTGTTAGGAGTCAGGGCTGGGCTACTGAGGAGGAATTTTATGTGGCTGCCTTTTTTTTTTTTTTTTTGCTTACCCACCACTTGTCTCTCTGCTGCTGATTTTTATTGCTATATTTTAATTGATCTTATTGTCTATTTAATTGATCTTATTGTCTATTTCTTGTTGTGAACAGCCCGGAGTTCCGCCCGGAAGACGGGTGGTATATAAGCTCTATAAATAAATAAAAAATAAATAGTTTCTGTAGGGAAAGCACAGTCTATAGATCAGTGTGTTTGGACTTGCTCCGGAGGCGACTGAGTTCTATGTGAGCAGCAGAAAAGGCGGCACGTTGCTATTTAAATAAACGCGTTAACTCGGGAGGTTTGCCTGGGGGGGGGGCAGCTTACCTTCGTGTAAAGGAATATAGGAATCCAGGTCCCCAAAGATGTGTGCCAGCTCTTCTTCGGACATAATCGACAGCTTCAGCATGGGGTCATGGTAAGCCTGTTCACAGACAGAGATGGGTCTGGTCAAAAGGAAGGCCTAACACGACCCAGTGGTCCCGCTTCACGGGGGTGGGGGGGTGGGGGAGACACTGATGGAACCAGAGCCTGGTGGCACAAGACAGGTTTTGCATTCAGAAGTTCTCAGGAGGTTCAGTCCCGGGACAGAACTGGGCAAAGCTCTCGCCCAAAGTGTTGGAGAGCGCCTGCCATGAATGGATTCGCCACAGGGCAGGTATCTATGACCAAGAGAGTTGTACTCTCAACACCTGCAGGAACCCCTGGGGCACCCGTTCCCATAGGTTTACTGGGGGGGGGAGGGATCAGTGCCCTTGACAAAGGTAGCCACTCTACTTTGCTGTCTCACTCTGGGGCTGTATCCTGAGCTTCCTTGCTCCTACACTGGGAAGAGATGACAAAGCTGTTTCCTGGCCCTCCAGATCCATCGCAAACACCAGTTCTGAATTCCTCTTCTCTTCACTCTTCCCCATAAAAAAACCAACTAGGGCCATACCACAGTCTGCTTCGTTTCAGAATGCCTGTCGCTCTACTCGGTACAAGCACTACAGCACAGCTTTGGGGGGCGCACAGAACAATCATGACACAAGCGGGGGCGGTCGCTCTGAGACAACAGACAGGCCCCTGTAAGGAATACGGAGGTACAAACTGAATAGGGAGCGAAGACCCACCTTTCTTGCAAGCTTCAGGTCCTCAATCAAATCCTTCTCACCCCGGGATACCTCGTATATTGCCTGGGGGGGAAAAAGGCAAGAAGGAGAAGGTCAGCACTGTTTGCATTTTAATTCCTGTTATTTGATGTGATTGTTTGCCTTTAACTTGCTGTACTTATGTTATATGCACTGTTGTAAACCATCTAGAGAGGCTCTGTTGCCACATAGGTGACACATCAATCAATCAATCAGTCAGTCAGTCAATCAATCAGTGTACTGCAGGGACCCAAGCTGTACTCTGCCTAGTGCTGGGTGTCTCAAGCAGCTAGTCCACTACTCTAGCGATGTTGAAGCGGAAGGTGGCCAGTAAATCTCACCTCCTCAAGATCACCAGTTCGTTTAAGAACAAGCAAGAAAGACAAGGCAAGGCTCCGCTGCGGAGCTGCAACCGGGCTTGGCGGTCACGTAAAAAGGGCAAGCCTTGAGTCACTGCCGAGAAAAGTAAACTCCCTTGTCACGAAAAAGGAGGCTTTGAAGCTGGGAGGCTGAAGCCAAAGCAAACACGGAGGCCGTTCTCTTGGAACTTGCCTTCTACTCCCGACATAAAATGCTGAACTCACTCCGAGGGCTGAACTTTGGCCCTCTTGATATCATTTGCCAGCTAAGTTACCAACACTCATACATATATCTTTTGTTTGGGACCTGTGTGAGTCACAGATTGCAGCCTGTGTATTTACGTTCGGTTCAAGTATAGGGCTGCTTCTGCTGAAGCCTTGGCACAGGGAGGGAAATTCAGACCAGGCAAAATGCAAGCCACGGCAGTTCAGAGATAAAGCAAGGGAGAAATCTGCCCTCGCGGAGAAGAGACGACTCTCTAATGTTTCTCCTTTTTCCAGCTGCATCGTGAGAATTCTGGATCTGTATTCAGAGCCTGGGCCATGCCAGCAATTTTTCTGTTCCTGTGTGCAAATTCCCCAATTTGCATGGTTTGTTAGGCCCAAGACTAGCACCATTTGAGCCCCTCTAAACCAAGACAAGGGCATGATGGGAAGAGAGATGGTGTGGAAATCCGCTTGGATGAAAGTTGCTCAACTGACTCATCCTGGCCACCAGATCTCACTCCTCAACTGATTCAAATCACGTTTTAAAACCACGAGGGCTGGATGCATAGTATCTTTTTCTCAGGGAGGATGGGGGCAGGGGCAAGATGCTCAGAGATCCTCATGCGGTGCTCCCTGGTCTTGTCAGCGAAATAACCAATGGTCCAAGGCCTGCAGCGGTCGTAATGGCAGCCTACCTCTTGCCGCTTGATCTCTCTCGTACTCAGGGTCTCTTTCATGTTGACATCCAGCGTCTCGGACCAAAGGACACTGTTCCTTCTTTTCGGAGGGGTTGGGGCAGCTGATCGGCTACACGACTTCTGGGCGCTCCCTGGCGATCTGTTCTCGCCACGAAGGGAAAATGACTGTCGGGACACAATTTTGGGAAAAGGTTAATTGGACCCACGGCCTTGATCAAGAGCGGCTCCCAAGTCCTCTTACAGGCAGGGCATATGGGGCAATGGCTACCGTGCCCCGCAGCTCAACTAAGGGACCGGCGTGGCAAGAATGAACCCAGGCACGGGCGCACAGCACGACGTGACAAAGCTCCGGTCGGGGCACCCTCTCTGCAAGGGCCCGTGAAAGCATCCTTAAAGGGAGCCAGAAGAATTTATCAAACACATGGCTTGCAAGTCCAAGATAGTCTGTCTGGCTCTGCCTCCTATTCATATCTTTAAAAAAAAACACAACCAGATGGGTTGCCACATACCTGGCCGCCCGGAGGCTCTAGTAAGGAAGTGCAATACAGATCGTGTGGACGTGCCATACAACACTTGACCCTTAAGCCCTTCATCTTACCAGGATATCTTGGGGGTGGGGGAGCTGCTAAACTACAAATGCTCCCCTTCTTTCTTTTAACCCTCTCTTCCTCTGAACGACTGAGCCTGAATTGCAGCAGAATAGTTAATTCAAAAGAGTGGTGCCAGTCTGGTTCCGAGTATGTAGATAGTGTAATTCTACCTCTCCCAAATGAGGTGACATTAGCAAGATATGCGAGCCGTATTCTTTTACGGCATGAAACCGCCTGCTTTAGAGTCCGCAGGGAGGCCCGGCCGTGTTGACACAGTTGGGGTAGACGGTGTCTTTTACATGACAGGCGTTTCTGATGTCACGTTCGTATTATGAACAGCCGGTGAACGCGCAGCTTGGCACATGTCACGGCATGTCACATAGCGGCTGCAAAAGTGTTGGCACTGGCGGCAACCTGGCGTCTACCCCCCTCCCCCAACTTGCAAACGGCCTCTTATGAAATGCCACTGGTATCTCGGGGCTGGAGCACCCGGCAAGAAAACAAAATGGTGCAGCCGAGGGGAAACTTTTTGCTCAGAAGGAATGGAGTTCAGCACTGGGTATGGTGTCAGATCAGCTGAAAGGAGGAGGGTTTTTTCCCCCCTGATAGGAATGGCTTACATGACAGAAGGAGAGAAGAAGGGAGACTCAAAAGCCACCCATAACCACATCCCACTGGCTTCTTAATTTTTCCCTCTTTCTACCAGATCCATGAGGGATAGGAACTTAAAAAGCAAGACTCAAGGCATGCAATTTTGTGGGCACTACCAGCACGGCCTGGCTTAAATGTCATTTTTCAGGGTCACGGATAACACGTATCCTTCACGGGCCGTGCCTCCCCCCCCTTTTTTTACCTGTATTGTCTGGCCAAATCGCCGCACGGCACCATTTCTGACGGGAGAAATCAGGTTGGCCAAGGAGGTGACTCGAGCCAGAGGGCGGACCCGTTTATTGCTGGGCTCCTGCAAACAGATAAAGAACAGAACAAGTCGTACAGATGCAGTTTGCTCAAGGTTTAGGCCACTGACCGTGTCCAGACTACCTTGGGGACGGGGACAGGAGAGAACAGCAAAGATCTGGGTCACAGATTCCATCCAGAAAGGCAGTTCAAAAGCACAGAAGCCCCTTCCAGGCAACATGTTTTCCCCTAGCACCGAAGTTAGGATCAAGCCACAAGTACGTTTTCAGGTCAGCAAGGAGCAGGAATAACAAGCAAGACTGGCGTCAGGACAAACAAGGCCTTTTTAAAAAAAAATAAAAGACACGCATTTATACTCTCTTCTTCTAGGAGAATGAAGTACAGGTGCCTCCCCCCCTTTTTTTTAATTTATGCCAGATGCTTCAGTATAAAAGTGCATCCAACCATAAAAGCCAGAAGTGGTTGACAAATTGGTCAAGACAAGACGACCAAGGATCAGCTAAGCCACTGAGAACTGCGGGAAGGCAGCAGGCCCCCACCTCAGAGGACGACTCTTGCGTTGTTAAAAGCTTCTTCACAATACAGGTGCGAGAGACATGCCCAGTGACTAACTGGAGAAATGTTGCCCTGATCAGGTGATGTCCAGGAGGTAAAGAAAAGGATGGGGTAAATATATCCTCATGGTTATATCCTTATGGTTAGAGCAGGCGATGCTGCCCTCGAAAATTTTGGTGGGAGCTGCTGCTCTCACTTGGTCTGTGAGGAGCCTCCTATCCTTGGTCTAAGATAGGCAGGTCCAAACGTTGGCCCTCCAGATGTTTTGGACCACAACTCTCACAGTTCTTTGCCATTGGAAATACAAGCTTGGAATTCTGGGGGTTGGGGTCCCAAACTTCAGGAAGGCTGAAGTTTGGACATGCCTGGAAGAAGAAGAAGAAGAGGAGGAGGAGGAAGAGGAAGAAGAAGAAGAAGAAGAAGAAGAAGAAGAAGAAGAAGAAGAAGAAGAAGAAGAAGGAGGAGGAGGAGGAGGAGGAGGAGGAGGAGGAGGAGGAGGAGGAGGAGAGGAAGATGAAGAAAAAGAAGAAGACAGAGACGTGGCACCTTAAAGACTAACAGCTATACTTTAACAGGAGTTTTCCTGGGACATGCCCATTTCTGCTGACGTACGCGTGAGAATGCCGAGCCTACGTGGTAAAAAAAAAAATCCTGCAGGGCTCCATGGGACTCCAGCTGCCTTTTACAGGTTTAGGATCCCTGTTTTGTATTCAGTTATTTTCTTTTGTCACTGTTTGCAGAACAACGCTTCAGCGATTAGATAAGAAGACAGAAACAACACATATTAATGAGTTAATGGCTCTACCTTTGAAGCTTTTCATGGGGGAGGGGGGAAAGGGAGAGGCCAAAACTGGTTAAAATACCTAAACGTAGAAGGGCTGCCCCCGCTGCACCATTAGGGTGGACGTGCAACAGCTCGCTCTGACAAGTCATCAAACAGGTGTGATAAAAGGGTTTCACCTCAACTCCCCCTGGATTATCTGTTTGGCCTAAGCTTCCCTCTTGATCACCTCCAGCCCATTTCAGATGCCAGGTCTTTCAGTAGATCCCAGTGACCAGTCAGCTTGGTTCAATAAAGAACACCTTGCCTATCATTTGCCACTGACACCAGATAGAGCCTTTGGCATTTTTACTTCCCCCGCCTCCACCCCCCCCCCCAAAAAAAGCAATGGACAACAATCCAGATTATTCTGTTGGTTGGCCCAGTTCCACCCCAGATCTGAAAACAATTGAACACGAGATTGCAGGCCAGCAGGTTCAGCTTCATAGGAGCCAAAAGCCAAGCTCTCAGGATGACTTTAGCTCTAGGATGCTGCTGCCTAGGGGACCCAGGAAGGGGAAATACAGTATTACTATTTGGGGTTTTAAAATATACATATATGTGCACTGTATATTTTTTAATCTATAAGACACCACACCATGTATAAGACGAACCGCACTTATCCAACCAAAAATTACAGTTTTGCAACCAAACAGTTCTCTTCCTGGTTTACTTCTGTGTGTAAGACGATGGCCCTCAATGTTTAATTGGGTCCCTTTGGGGAGAAAGGCGGCATAAAATAAAAGTTTATTAATTATTATTATTATTATTATTATTATTATTATTATTATTATTATTATTATTATTATTATTATTATTATTATTATTATTATTAATGAATGTAGGCAAAAATATAGTCATACGCATGGGAAAATACTATGTGTATATCTACCTATTTACCGACCTACCTACCTACCTACCAAAACCAATTGGGGGAGGAAAAGGAAGGTTCATTTGGCTGTAGTAAAACGGAAGTAGGAAGAGTTTTAAAAGGGTGGTGGGGGAGGAGGAGGAGGAGAGACCATGTTGGTTAAACTTTACTTTCATGTCCAGGAGGGCGATTCAGAAATAGCTCTGTTGGAGTCAGTTCACACAGCAGCCCTCCACCCCCCACCCCCCAGCAACAATGCTGGCTGTCCCATTAAGATACCAAGAAACCCAGAGCAATGATGTCATGCATTCCTCACAATGGGGGTGGTCGAATGCAGGCTCCTCTTTCGAGGGTGAGTGAAGTCACTGAAGCTGCACACACACATCAAAAGGCCCAAAAAGCACTGAATCACTTTTTAAAAACCTCTCCCTTATGCTCACAATTGCATAACTCTGGATAAATCATTCCCCCTCCAGGTCTCAGCCTGTTCAAGGGAGGCATGAGCATTAAATCGAGGAGCATGGATTCTAAAAACAAATCTGCACATTAAAGGAGTCATGCGCACATACACAGGATCTGCCTCCAACTGGTTCAAGACACAATGCATGGGAGATGTATTTTTTTTTTTTTGCAAACCGTGTTGTCAAACTGATGAGGCTAAGAAACAATATTGGACTTTGTTGTTGTTCAATAACCAGGAGTGACAAAAATGAAAAGCACAACGTCCACAGAAATAGATTTTTAAACGTGGCATATAAGTCCCCAAAAGAAACTCTTTGGAGCCAAGGTTCACTGTACAGGGGTACCAGTTTACTGATACTAAGTGGTGTAAAACAGAAGAGCAGAAGATGAGAAGACACGGAAGCTCTTCCGAAGACGGGCTGAAAGAAAATCTGACAGGCTTGGTTCAGGCATGTGTCAGGGCATACGGCATATACTTCCCAGTATATGCTCTGCTGGTGGGCTCTATAATCTCTCTCTCTCTCTCTCTCTCTCTCTCTCTCTCTCTCTCTCTCTCTCTCTCTCTCTCTCTCTCTCTCTCTCTCTCTCTCTCTCTCACACACACACACACACACACACACACACACACACACACAGGGCTCGTTGGGCATCTCCCCTTTTCACTGGGAGCAGGCAGTGCAACCCGGACTTCTCCCCAGGCTGAACAAGGTTATAAGCTATTATTTAACAACTACATAGATCCACACCCACGAAAGCAGAAACTTGAAACAAAAATTGACCTATGAGATTCACTTTTGCATTGGCCCATCTCTTTCGAATCCGTTTCCATCCTTGGCAAAAACCTCAGCGTGAGCTGTGGCAAAGGCATGTTTTGATTTCCACCAATCTCTCAGCAAAGCTAGTCGGCGGATTATTTTTAACGACCAAGTTATTTTGGGGCCAGTTATGCCGCTTTCCTGCTGGGGGATAAAACACAAACTCTCCGTTTCAGTGTTGTTGCAACAGTTAAACAAGGAGCCTGCTTTCCATTTGAACTAGTTTTTCAAGTTGCTCCAAGAAAAAGCCCCTGAGAGCTCACTTATCTGAAATACTTGTCTACTTTCAGGTGAAAAAAAAACACCCAACCACCCAGGCTTCACTCTAGCACTCTTCCCAGAGGCTTTCTCCTGCTTCAGAGAGCAAGCCTATTATGTTCAGCCAAGATCATCGAGCCAGACATGAAACATGTCCAAGCCAGTGAAGTGCAAAAGGCTGAGAACACCTGGGTAACAAGGCTTTAAGAGAGCTAACTTTGGTTCAGGCCAACGAGGAGCAAGTGCTGGAGGTGAGGTGGGTCTGAAAGCTTCCCACCCAGCAAGCCCCAGTTGGAACTTTGCTTCTCAGGAGAACAAAGCTTGGCCCTCCAGTATCTCCATGTTCCTCAGAATATTCTATATTGTCTCTAAACACAACAAAAAGGGTTGACAATACCAGAGGACCGTTACGGTCCACCATTTTAGTCACAACCACGTCAACGCCTAAAAGAGAGCTGAACCATCAAGCCTCTAAACCCAGAGAAACGGCAACATTATGCACAGACAATGGATGCTCTAAATAAAACACTGGCAAACAGACAGAATTTCACCTACTCCACTTTCTTCAACAAGACAACTACACTGAATTTTTAGGAATTATGCCTACAAGATGCTAATCATAACGCACTTGCACAGGTTGAGTGTCATATAAGTTGAGCAACTCAGTCAATACACCTACTGCTGTTCACTAAATTAGAGCAATCCCACCCCTGCCAGATTAAGCCATCATACTTGAATGGCAGGGAAGCCCACCTCAGGTCTCAACTATCCAACCCAACAACTGCAGACGACAAGCCTCAGGAAATTGCTAAGTGAGAATGTTCAAGCAGCACTACTAAAGAGAAAGGACAGCTTACTAAAAAAAAACCATCCTGAATCTTGCTTTCAGCTGTTCATGTCACTCCTCCGCTTCTACTTGTAGGTGATGAGCCAGAGTTCACGTTCCACTTTGCTTTATTATAGGAGAACAACCGAATCATAAAGAAACTAACACAGCTTCCGGACAGGATGTCTTACATCACAAATCTCCCCCTTATGGAGGATTTGACTTTAATTCCAGCAACTCCCACCACCTTGTAACAGGCAGACACTTCTGCAGGATTAAAATACTTTCATCACATGCCACAGCAACAGACACTCATGGCTAATTCTTCCATGAGAAGGATACGGATTAATTTACTCAAGAATATGAGAAAGGCCATTTAACGTGAACTCCCGTTTTGAAAGCACTCCTGTGCAAATGCACCCCTCGCTCGCTCACTTGGAGTAAGCCTACTAACAAACAGTGGAGCAAATGATGTGGAACTCTACTCCATCACATGTATTGCCTTATATCTAGTTTGACTTGTGTTCTTTTATTTCTGATGTAAATGTGATCTTTCTGTGTAAACCGTCTGGAGTTCCTTTTAGGAAGACGGCTGGTATAGAAATATGTTCAATAAATAAATAAATAAATAAATAAAATTTACTTGCTACATAAATACCGTAGTGGATAATGACACCCCCTTCCTCCAGTACTATGCATTTCAAGAAAGAGGAAGCAAAAGGAACAAGCCACAGCAAACAGGCCCAAGGTTTTCCACATTTTAGAATTCAGCAGTTTCAAGCCCTCTCTCCCCCCATGGTAAATGGACCCTGTCAAGGTGAGCCAATACACCTCTTGGCCACATCCTTTTACTATGACCGGCCAGACCCTATTTAAAAAGGGCTCTATTTCAGGACGTTCAACAGCCACCCCCTCCTCTCTATCACAGCTATCCAGTCTTGTGTGTGTGTGTGTGTGTGTGTGTGTGTGTGTGTGTGTGTGTGTGT